>VWYH01006860.1:1176539-1195092 GCA_013399365.1 Pampusana beccarii | reverse complement strand
CAGAAATGAAGCAGGGCTAGAACTACAGGCCAGAACCATTCCTACAGATAAATTCAATCAGGAAGCAAGTATGCAGGGCTGAGCTTAAATAGAGCTCCTGGGCAGAAGGAGTGGGTGGGGGAAACAGGTGACACCAGTCAGGGTAGTTAAGGCCTATTAGTTCTCTCAAGGCTCTGACAGTTCGAAAGCACTCCTGCTTCCCCTGAGAGCAGCTGATTTACTAATACCTACTTAGCTGTTCTTTCGGATTTTCTTGCCAGACTTGCCAAGGTAAAAAGTTAAAAAGAAGCCATCTCCTTCAAAATTGCAATTTGATCACACAAGCTTGATTTACATCCCCAGACATTCCTCATGCCAGATTTAAGTTCACCATGGTTTCTTTTCAAGTTCCTGAAGTGAATAATATTTAAGTGATTTTCAGCATCTTTTTTACTCTCTCTAAGTTGGACTTCAACAAGCTGTCAGATCAAATAGACATGAGGCTGTCCGTGTTTCCACTCATTTTATCAGCAAAGCAAGACTACTCTGAATCAGGGAGAGAACAGAGGGCATGTCAACAACATACAATGAGCATCATGCAGAGATGCTGTTTTGGGTTGTGGATGCAGAATGGAGACATCGGTACAACATTTCTTCCCAGCTAATTACTGCTGTTGAGCATTGCTTTTCACTAATGTTAACTATTCTAGTTCTAGTGCTGTGCTAACGTTTTTCTGTAACTTTTTTTGCTACTACTAGCTTCTCTACACAGCACAATAGCACGTGGCATGGGCACACCAAACCAAAACATTAAAATAAAATAGATGGGGATAATAGTCAAGAATGGGCACCACCTTGTGCTCTTGGATGTCCCTATGTTGGACACATAAAGATCCCTGATAAGGGGAAAGCATATGTGTAGTGTGTTCTGCAAGGCACTTTGGGATATTCTTTAAAATAGCAGTTGGAGGGAAAGAGAACTGGCAACAATGATTCAAGGCACATATTGTGGGGCTCCTGCCATTTTCCAACGGTAAACCTAATGGCTGCAAGTGAGCACAGGCAGGGAAAAATGTTTTGAGCTGTCAAAAGGCTGTGAGGAATGTGATCACACGCTGTGCAGGCACAAGTCATGTGCAGAGCCAGCTGTGCCAAGAATCACTTGAAAATTGAATTGTAAGAGCAATGAGGCCTGTGTACTCCTGTGGTACCTGCTTGAGATGGTACAATTCTTAAAAAATATCCCTGGTGTATGCAAATAAAGTATTTGTGTAGCTGTGCATTGTCTGAAAAATTGTGTTGCGTTGTTTTGGTTTTTTTTTTAAGATAACTGAATCAAGTGTATCAGGGCCCTGAGTGACTAGGCCTTAATGGCACTAATCAACCTCATCTGGGACCCCCACCCACATACCCTCTGCCCATTGGCCCAGGAGCTCTACTTAAACTCAGTTCTGAGTATTTAGTACCTGAGTTCTGTTTTAGGAATGCTGTTCTTCAGTATAGTGTTAGTCTTATCTGGTTACTATGCTCTACAAACTGTCTGTCTGCTTTTATTTCAGGTTGGTGGTGTCTATGTGGGGTGTTCTGGGTGCTTAGTGAGCTGTGTTTGACCTGGCTGCTCTTACTGCACCAGACCTTATCTGTAGGCCTGTTTTCTGGTTTCATCTTAGACCTGTACTATTGCCGCACTTTGCTGGATAACCTGGATACTTGATCAAACCTGGTTGCTATTTTCAGGTACTGTGGATGCTTCTAGCCTTGTTATTGTACCTGTCTACTTGTCCTTTGGGGAGCAGCTGGTCCTGTAATAAAGCTTAGGAGTTACAGAACTGATCTGTATGGCTTTCAGGCATCTTCAATAGTTATATTTCAATTCAATGTGAACTTTCTTTTTAATGCTACTGTTAGCAATGCATTACAACTCACAGAAATCCTGCTTGTTTTCTTCAGCTGTCCTTCAGGCTGTTCTTAGAGTTTGTCATTTATGTAATGTGTTTTCATATTGCTGCTGAAAGGCATGGTTCTACCTTCCTGTGCAATGAGCCAGTTCAGAGAACTGAAAACAAAGTGCCATGGAAATGAGTACAGAAAGCTGGTGGAGGCTGAGTATGAAGGATGATACAGCTTTATTCTGGATTCTTAGGTATGCCTATTAAATTACTTGTAGACTTTTTCCTAGCTGTACAGGAGTCAGAGGGTGGCTTTAGTTGCTTTTGCTTCTTCTGAAAGCAATTACAAGGCAATTTTTTAAATGAAGACTTCTACTTTATTTTGTGTTTGACGTAGCCACTGTTGCCAAATCCCAGGAGTAAAATAATGGCTGGACAAACCATGTGACACTGGGTTATAATGTGAGCATTTTGACTTTGTCTTACCTTAAAAATATGAGAAGGCAAAGGCTTGTAATGGAGCAGCACAGGCTGAACTGCAACTGAAATGTGACCACTCCTGTTGGATCAGTCAGGCCCTACCACACTTGACAAGGCAGGCCTGCCAGGCCAGGTGCATAAAGCAGGCTACTCAGAAAAGGAAGTAATAACATTT
This sequence comes from Pampusana beccarii, assembly GCA_013399365.1. Classification (NCBI taxonomy): domain Eukaryota; kingdom Metazoa; phylum Chordata; class Aves; order Columbiformes; family Columbidae; genus Pampusana; species Pampusana beccarii. Next base: position 1,192,569 of record VWYH01006860.1, on the reverse strand, counting down.
CCTTCTCCACAGTGCAACATTTCTCACCACAGAATGAATTCTTTTCAGTGAGAAGCTGTAAAAGACTGCAAGGGTCAGCAGGTTTGCATTCTCATAGTGTCAAATAAGGGGATTTCTTCCCATCTAAACCATAAGAAAGGCACGAATACAAAAATAGTATCTTCATCCTGTAGTTCAGAAATGGGATGTGCAGTAAGAGTTGTGTAAAACTATTCAATAAGTCCATAGGAGAAATATAGGCAGCCTGACTCCCAGCCTTGTTTAGAAGACCTTTGTACAAAAGGCCATATTCTTCTAGAAAGGTGAAAAGGGTCGTTCTTTTTTTTTCTGCATTGTGGTCACTATCAGAGAGGCTGTTCAGTAGCACAGTCTTTATTTGTGGATGTGAATTTGCTGAGGGATTGAAACACTGAAGGCAGAAAGATAGCTGCTGGTTCTAACTGCCTGGTGGTCTGGGAGTGGTCTGATAGGGCAGCAGGTACAGCCTAGTCAGGTGGGGACTGTGGCAGCAGGAGGAGCTACCTCAGTAGCATAATTATGCAAAACAGACCAGATGCTGTTTACAGCATGTGGAAATTATTAACATTCAGAGATGTTAATGGTGATCTTAGGTGGTGTTATAGCAAACATTTGAAGCTATTTAGTAAACCCTGTCTGACTCTACCATATACTATAAGAAGGGGCAAGAAAGGAAAATTATATCTTCTTCTTGCCTTCTGGAGATAAAATAATGTTTTCAGTGTAAGACTTGCATATCAAGTAAGTTTGTTCTGCATCAGTGTAGAAAAGGATCCTGCTATTAAGCAGGAAACTTACTTTTTCCACCCCCCCCCCCCACTTTTGCAGTTCTCACACCCTTAACATTTTTCCACCTTCTTCTTAGAGGCTATTTGCATTTGGTTGTTAAATCACTTTTGCTGTACAAGGAACTGCTTTTTTTCATAATGTTTTGTATACTATTTACATGACAATTTGTCATGGAACCACAGTCATAGGAACTAATGTTCAACCTAAATGACCAGTATTTCTAGTATGTCAGGCTAGTGTATCTCAAAGGATACTGCTTTGCACTTGGCCTTCATGCTCTTCTCCAGCTTCCTTGGAGCCTTCCTCCAATTCTTGCAATCTTTTAAAGGCAAAGGCCTCCAGGGCACCGGTGTCTCTTGGTGCTTCCCTTAGGGAGGCAATGCCACAGTTCATAAGTGATGTATTCACCTGTTCTCAGAAAGCTTTAAAGCCTTCTGCTTTGTGGGAAACGCTTTTCTGGTGTCTTTTCCTATCACAACGCCAAAGATCCTTGGCAGAGCAGGACCCTGGCTTTGCTTCTTGAGCTTTCAGACTCCAATACCCTGTGTGTGCAGTTCAGAGCTAAACACAGGCTGTGCAAGCCCTAAATGGTGCATGGACACAACACAGTGTTGTGAAGCTTTCTGCTGAAATACTACTTGAGGCAGTAGGCACTGTAGTGAGACAACTTTCAGACCTTGCACTAACATAGATTGCTTTGGTTGGAAAAGATTTTTAAGATCATTAGGTCCAACCATTAACCTAACACTGCCAAGGCCACCACTAAACTATGTCCCTAAGCATCATATTTGCTTGTCTTTTAAGTACTTCCAGGGATGGTGACTCAATCACTTCCCTGGGCAGCCTGTCCCAATATCTGACAACCCTTCTTGAGAAGCAACTTATCATAGTATCTGATCTAACCCCCCCTGGTGCAACTTGAGGCTGTTTCCTCTCTTCCTCGCTTCTTACTTGGGAAGAAGAGACCAACACCCTCCATGCTACAACCTCCTTTCAGGTAGTTGTAGACAGCGATAAGGTCTCCCCTCAGCCTCCTTTTCTCCAGGCTAAACAGCCCTAGTCTCCTCGTAAGACTCGTGCTCCAGACCCTTCACCAGCTTCATTGCCATTCTTTGGACATATAAGCTCTATTACACCGAATCAATATATGCAGCTATGTCATAACTGTATCAGAATGAACAATCCTGCACTGACAGACAAAAAGATCATACAGAGAAGAGACACAACTATTTTATCTAGTAAAACTTCAGGTTGCAGGTTGCATGTTGAGTTTTTTTCCAAGGTAGGGTGATGAGTATAAAAGAAAACCAATAAAATACCTGATAAGGAATGACAGGTTGGGTATTAACTTTGCCTAGTAGCTTTTATTTAAGATGTGTAGGAAAACCTAAGCTAAAAGCATGTTGGTTTGTCTTAAATGTTCTTAATTCAGATTAAAACAGCTATGATTTTTTCTTTCCTGGTGTAGAAATGCCTCTATAGACATGTGCCTTAAAGCTGTTCAATTACTGATGTATTGTGAGCTATCAAGTGGATATTAAATATGTACAGGGTTTTATATAGTAGCATATGCTTGCAAACAATGGAGGCAGTAATGTTCTGGCATGTCAAGGCCAATTGAAAGACTCTTAGGTACACTTGTTCAACAAACAGCCATTCAAACCTGCTGAATAGAAGTAATTCACACTGATACTTGGAGCTGTTATGGTTTTATGTCAGGACCTATGTGGACATTATCCAAGCCACAAATTATATAACTGCAGAGGCTGGGAGCAAGCAGTGGATTTAGATATTCAAATTTATCATGGCACAATATGCCCTTTATAAGGAGATGACTGCAAATGCAATTCTGCAGAAGAGGACTGACTGTGCTCCCTTTTGAAACATAATTACTTTAGTTAACTCCTCTCCTGGAAGAGAAATCAAATGTTTATAGGAGTCTTTTGGAGGTAAAAAAATTAAAGTTTTTGATTAACATAGGAAACTATTGTTATAATATATATATATATTAAGTATAAAGTAATGTTTGATTAAGCTGCAGTCATGTGGTGATGAATGCTTTCCCTGAGGGCTGTTGGGTAGGAAGGTGTAAGCTTTATTTGAATTACTGGCTTGTATGAAGCTGAGCAGTGTGCTCATGTTGTGGTGTGTGGTGGTGTGCACTGGGATAGTTTCTTGCTGCTGGGGATTTGCCTGTGAGGAGGAAGCAAAACCCTTAGCCTAGTTTATTCACTTGGTTGTGCATGCTTCCCTTTAAAGGAACTGAATTCCAGTGCCTTAGAAAGACTTAAACTCCTTCTACTGATACAAAGAGTAAAGTTGAATCTAGCTGGATGGAAGCTAAATACAGTGATGGAGAAATAGGATAGTTGTGTTATTGTGCCATCCTCTCTAGGCCTATCCTTTCTCCTCTTAAATATGTCAGAGGAACCAAGGTAGAATATACAGAAGTAGGAAAGGAAGAGAAGGAATGTGGTAAGGAGAGGTGGATGTGAAATGCCAGAAGAACCGTGAGCAGATTAAATAGACTGAAAGAGGAATGATGTGGGAAAGACCACATGCTTTCTTTTTTCCTAAGAGTAGTGACAAAGTGTCTGCTTTGCTGGGTTTTGTTCCCTGTCCCTATGATGGTTACAGCTGTAACTGTGCAGAAGGGCTGACATTCTGCAAGATGCTGTATTACCTCTCTTCTATAGCTATTACTTGGCAAAGATATGTATGCTTGGCTGATCTGGGAGACTACAGACCATGTTTGTAGTTGTGGTATTTGGTAACTATCTGGTGCTCTTGAAAGTGTGCAACTGCAAATGGACTTTGTCATGCAGTCTGAGGAATGTACCAGCTGTACTTTGAAGCTTCCGGTGAGACCACCTAATGTCTCTGAGCAGCTATCCTACTCCAGCACAAGTCCCCAGAGTCCCTGCTTGCTAGGTTCAAATTCCATCTTTTGTAGGTCACTTTTTGTTAAACAACAGCATCTGCAGAATTTCCTCAAGTCAGTGAAATCAGGAGTATACCTTACACAGTTTGTTGCAGGACTCTGTCACCTTTATGATCAAACCTTCAGTATTTTGAAAAGATAACCTGTTGCATGCTAAAAGGTGAGCACAGGTGGCCAATCATCATGGGTTGCTCTGGACTTGCCGCTTTTACTGATTTTTCCTATCTCTGGTAGTACTTTGGGTCTGTTTGAGAACTGCGAGTTAACCGAACGTCACATTGTATTGAATTGTGTTGTGTGATGGCAAACTCTACGGTAGTGGGACCAATGGTGCTAATACAGCAGTTCCCAGTGAAGCTGTATTTGCATTCCTTGTAAAGTGCTACTGCTGCCTCTGCAGGATTCAATTTCCTTTCTGTTTTTATATCGTTTTCTAAGTCTGTAGTTAATATTAACTGACAGGGGCAGCTGAGAATCTTGGGATTTCCTATTACAGATAATTAAGGAAAATACTAATTCATGTACAGACAGACGCCTTGTGGTAAATTGCACTGCATGAATATCATTGCCTTCACTGTTAATTCTGTTTCTTACTGATTACTGAATCAGTCTTCTAATATAGGTGCTGGAGGCGTGCAGCAGGTTTCCCAGCAAGCAGATGTGTAAAGAAAGCTGTAGAGGAGCTCTTATTCTGATTTTTTTTTTTTTTTCTGAAGTGTTGCTTTTATGCACCAGTTGTCCTAAATTGTTCTGTGCTAGAATATACAGGAGCTTGCACTTTATGCTTTCTTAATGCAGCTTGGAGAAGGACCTGGAAGACAGAGGGGGACTTGCATTCATCAAGGACTTCTTCAGTTCACTTCAGTTTTTACCAAATTGGCATATGTTAGAGTAGAGCTTCTTGGTTTGTTCAAAAGAGATATTGCCATTAGGGAGCAACGATAGTGGGCTGCTCTGCAAGGCAGGCCAGCCAGGAGCTGAGGATGATGGCAAGACAGGCAGTGGTGGTACCAACAGGGGTCACAATCCCCCTAAGCTTGTGCAGTAAGAACGGAGAAGAGCCAGCCACAGTAACCAGGAGTGGTCACAGTCATCACTAGACAAGTCTATAGCAATAAGGCAAGTTGAAAGTCTAATGAAAGCTGAGTCAGGATCATCAAGGCACATTACATATAGTGAGGCTTACCTACAGCATAGCTCAGGATTAGAGGTTGCCCTTCAGACCTACTGAACTGGACCAGTGCGAGGGTCTGAAGTTAAAAGTAGCTTGAAGCAAAGTGGCCGAAGCCCTGATGAGTCTTCTCACAGCTCCTGCACACCAGCCTGACTGTTGCAGCTGAGCTGGCCTTGAGCACAGGGTGCTCAGAGGTAAGGGTGGCAGGTTGCAGTGCCTGTTGATGCCCTCATGCAGCAGTTGTAAACTACTACATACATGCCCTGTCCTTGAGCTATTTCCTAGACAGGAGCCAGGATATTGGGTTAGATGGATCTACAGTCTGATGTGGTGCAGCCATTTTTATGGTAGCATGTTAGACCTTTCTGGCCTCGGAATAAACTCAGTTTGGATATACAAGAACAGAACTTCGTAATTCAACTGAATGGAACTGCCTCCAGCTGAGCAGGTTTGAAGTGTAATACTTTTGTAAAATATTTCCTTCTTATCTGTCAGCATAAACATATAACCGAGTATTCAAACAAGCAGGTAGCTGTGATCAGAAGTACAAAGCTGGCCTCTAGCATCTTGTGGAATAAATGTTTCCTGGGAGACTGGTTGTTTATCTTGCCAGTGAAATAATCTGTTAGTTTTATCCTTGTTCTCTAGGAAAGAATATGCTGGAGTCTCTTGACTCATAACTTATGAACAAGCAGAAGGGTAAATGTTGATTGTAACATGTCTGAGTACAATGAAACATGAGCAGAGAGGAAGATCTGTGCTTGCCTTTCACCTTCTCAAGTGTCTCCTGCAGAGGGATATGAGAGCAGTTTCACTGGAGTCACACGGGTTTGCACTCACAGGCCATGCTGGTGGCCAGCAGCAGGGATGGTATGGCAGGTCTGGCTTTTACAGTTGTCTGGCTGATGAAGAGTAAGTTTGAATGTGCAGGCTCAGGCCACAAACATCCTGCCTGCAGTACAGGTGTGGCCACCAACTAAGTCAGAGTTGCACGAGGTTACACTTCAAACCTGCTTAACCAGAGACAGTTGATTCAGTTGGATCTTGAAGTCCTGTTCTTTCATGTCCAAGTTCCCAATTTGAGGGCCCTTTAGATTAATCAAAGCTACTAGCATGCATGCTTAACACTAACTTCCTTGTGCTGTGGAGAAAAATACAGACTAGGTTCCTGGAGTTTAGCAGGAAAGATGGGAAATCAGTACAAATGTATTTGGTTGAGGTTGCTGAGTGCTCTTTAGGACAAGAATATGACACAGCTCAGTAACTGGGTTTTGACAGACTCTGTTGCAACAGCTTGCTTTTCTAGCCATGTTGTGCCTCTGCTTTCATCTAATTTTATAAGTTCTTACCTCAGCATGGTTAACTGTGTTTATGGTCATTCTGATATCTATTAAATGAACTCCTTTTTACCAAGCTTTGTTTCCAAGACCTTTAAAAAAAGAACCCTAAACACTAGGGTTTGCTATTAACTAGTGGCAGAACAAAGGCAATCCATGCACCTCCAAATGACTATTAATTGTTTATATCCCCTTCCTTGGAATATTGCAGAAACAATGTCTAACCATGCACACTTTTTCTATTGATCTGAATAATCCAGTGAGTGCTGAGACTTGTATTTTCTGTTCATGCACTGCAACCATCCTAACCTACAGCACTGGGGTTACAGAGAATGAGGTATCCTGTGGGCTCTAATGTAAGCAGCTAACATAGAAAGCCGAAGTTAACATATATTAATGTATAGTTATTAGCATGTGTATATATATGATGCCACATTTTCAAAAAGCATATGGATCACTTAGCGCTTACTTGGATATGTAGTTCATCACAGAATAATAAAATAATCGTGGTGAGAAGGGACCTGAGGATGTTTCTTGTCCAACCTTGTTTTTAAAGCAGTGTCAGCTCTGAGGTCAGACCAGATTGCTCAGGGCTTTATCCAGTTAGGTCTTGAAAACCTTCAAGAACAGGAACTGCACAGCCTTTCTGGGCAACTTGTTCCCCTGCCTGCCTGGAAAGGTTTTTCTATTCTGCAGCTGGAATTTCTCTTGTTATTACAACTAAATTCATATTGTAAAACAAAGATGTTGGATTGTAGTTCAGCTGTTTAATTGGGAGTGATATCAGATGCAGAATACAATGCCAAGAACCTATGTGGGCTGTAGGTGAAGTGCTGCTGGCAGGGACAGAGGCTGATGTATGTGACATCTGTACTCCAGTAGGGATACAGGGGCCCTATTCATGTGGTACTTAATTGCACATGGAGCTCAATGTCTGTAACTCAGCCAGAGTAGAGGCTGTTATAGAAGGCGTGCCGTGACACCAAAAGTACCTCAAAATAAAAGATGTGTTTGTAAAAGTAGTACTGACTGGGTCCTCCATACCTGGTTTTCCTAAGAAGTTTTACATGTCTTCCTCCCCTGCAATCTAAGCATGATTTGTCTGCTGCTGCTCATATCTTTGTAGAGCAGCAAAACCAGCATGAAATTGATATGATCTTCTTTCATTGCTGCCCAAAAGGTCCTGAATAGCAGCCTTGGAACAGAGTGCCCTTGTTGACTTCATTCTGCAGCTGCATGACAAATCCGCCTTCAAGCCTGCAGCTTCAAGAAGACAGTGTAGCATCTGTTCACATAAAAGGTAGCTTTTGGCTTGTCTTTTTTTCTAAATACTGGGAAATTTTAACTACTAGGTTTAAATAGAAACTTAGAAACAGGTGACTTGGGCTTCCCTCATTTGCCTAGAAAAGCCTCTCTCACTTATCCTAGATGAAGGGCTGGATGGATTATCCTCAATTTCAATTAAATATTTTTGCTCCACATGTGAAGAAATTAACATCTAATTTACCAGAAGCTTTAATCCTAGTATATTAATTATATTCTATTATTTGAATCAAGGTTTAGTCAAGGTGTGAATACAAAATCTATTTTTTTTTAATGGGCTGGTTCTTTCTGAATGCATCTTTCTATATGCATTTTCCTGTCACCATGACAACTTTCTATCAGTTTATCTGACACTGTGCACTTCAGAGAAGTTACATTTAACCCAGGGGCTGAGTGCTGAGTACTAGGGAGTAATGTCTGAACATCCAGTTTTCATGAGCTCATGCATAGTTCTGTTCTGCTGAAGTCTGATGCATCCATGCATGCAAGTTTAAGAACAAAGAACTACATTTTTTTCACCAGATCTTCAAGCTGCAACATAACTGCAATATACTGCAATTTCTTCAATATCTTTTCATTCTTATGTACTGAGGTTTATAAAGCCAACATTATGGACATGTTTGTAAAAATAAATGTTTAACTATCACTTAACTGATTTATAGCCTGACTTATAAAAATGTGTCTACATTTCCTTTAGAAGTTATTCTCTTTGTAGTCTTACTTAGAAGTTTTTGTTACTGAATGCTGGGATCAGCACTTAATTGGCAAGTATTCTATCATAGAACTAAGCTGCCTTACACCTGTCTTGATCTGTTCTCCAGTAACCCAGAAAAATATTTGTGCCTGTGCAAATCTGCCTGATCTGTATTCTTTGTCAGGAGCAATTTTTCAACTTCGGTACTTGAAAGATCTATGCATTTTTTTATTTGAGATGCCAGAGATGATACTTTGTGAGCTGTGCTGATTTGTGTTGCTGGATAATGTGGGGTGCTCATTGCCATGCTTCCTCACCCTTCCATACAATATTTTTGTTGCCTTGCGAGAGTTTGCTCTGGAGACTGGCAGGCTTTACCAAAATAGGCTTTCAGACAGGAAACTTCAGTTCCTTGAAGAAAGGATTTGCAGGACAAAGAGTTGAAAAATTTATTTGGGGTATGTGGCTTTGTTCAGCCATATCTGAAAGTGCCTCAGTGTTAAAGGTGAAACTGAGACAACCACCCTAAGCCTGCCAGAGGTAGTAAGGTCAAAGTTTCCTAAAGAAATGCAAATGGCTAGACCTCTGTTAGTGATGTTTAATGCGAATTGTTTGGCAAGACTGTGGTTTAAAACCTTGTATATGTTATTTCTGTGTCAACCTCAGAAAAACTGTTGATCACAAATTGTCATAAATAGAAATACTCATGCCCACGTGCAGAACTAGCTTGCACAGTGGAGCCTGGATGGTAGATGGAGAGCTGAGTCTGCTGCATGAAGCAGTAGTGCTGCTTTTGCTTGTTGCATTCATTCCGCATGCTCCAGCTGCTGTGTCTCTGAATGCACATAATGCATATTACATCCATTTGCTGTGTGTAAAGCCTTATGTCATGTTTGTTTCTTTGTTTTTTAAGAATCGTAGTGGATAACTTGAAAGATGCACAGGAATATCCTCTTTTCCTAAACAAAATATCTTAAGCATCTGAAAGGAAGATTGGTTACACTTGGCTGCACTATCTGATCAGAAAGGCATATAGAAATGTGACAACTGTAAGTATATCCACCATAAAAGGAGCTGCTTGTTCCAGTTTTTGCTACTAGGCCACTGGACATACCTTATTTGAACCATAGTCCTGGAGATGGGCTATTCCTTCTGTTTTGCCATTGAAATAAAGGAGCTCTCTAGACATCATTATAAAATCTTGTAGTAAAAGGATAATAAAGTTGAGTTTTATGTTGTCCAACAGGAAAAGAAGGTACAAAACACTTAACAGACACAAAAGGAGGACTCTCACTTGTCTCTTAGGTGGTTTATTGGTATTTATTCTTTTACAAAGTGCTGGCTTTAGTTATGTTCAGAAATACCTGTATGACCCACAAGACTAACACAGCTGTGACAAACCAGTTCAGCATTACAAACAGCAGGGATTTGTCAGAAGCAAAACCATGATCTCAGCTGGCTGTGCTACTGGTGATGAGATTTTAACTTTTGGAATCTATGCTAAAATGTATACAACTGAAAGCAAATTAAGATGTATTAAATTATTTGCTGGTTGATTATACTTATATTAATCAAATGACTAAGGGAATAATTTGAGACATGTCCCAGTGTAAGCCAAAAATCTACTGGACTATTCTAATGTACTGCTGCTAATAGCAAAATGTATGCCTTGATGTTATCTATAGAGTGATAAAAATGCAGTTCCAAGTAGTAAATAATCAGATGGAGTAAAAATCCTATTTTGAAAATAAACACAATGTTTCATTAACTATAAGACCGAATTGTAGCATGATTCTCAGCCTGAGCTGCCAAGAAAAAAAAAAAAATTATTTGTGATTCTAAGGGCAGGTGCATAGATAAATGCACCTAAATTTTCAGGAAATGTTGGGTAACTTTTCTATTTACCGGTAGGTGTCACTGGAGTCCAGTGGAGAGCTATTATTAGTTTAAAGTATCTTTTCTGTTTAACCAAATCTTTATTTCATAGAGAAACGTAGGTATTTGTACATGTTGACGTACATCCAATAAAAATTTAAGAACTGCAATCAATGCTCTTTCAAATATGTTTGTTCCTGTCTCAGCTACTGATAACTGCTGGTGGAGAATTCAATAGATGGAGAAAGATCTATGGATTATTTTCTCTGCAGCATGCCTGAATCTGGTCCAGGCTGGTAATGACTGAAGAGATTACTCGATGCAAAGGTGAAGCCATTTAGCAGTGCCTGTGGGGTTCCTCAGCCCTTGCCCAATCTTCCATTTGGGAAGGGGGGGGAGGGGGGGGAGGTAGGGCAGTGGAGAGAAGATGGAAGATCAAGCTAAAAGACGTAAATCTTCAGGTTTTGGGCACCTGTGCTGGAATTTTTGGAGAGTCTGGGAACTTAATGGGACAGGGAAGACCCATCAACCACAGGGCAGCTCTCTGGAAGACTGAGAAAGCATTTAGGGAGGAAAACTAGTGGAAGCTCTACTTCTGGTGTCTGTAGGTATGTACCTCTGGAAGTAAGCAGTACAGTCTTAATGATGTCATATGTAGTTTTCCTCCAGTCTTAAATGTAAATTGCTTCCAAAGAATACAGAGAGTCTACATAATCACAATGTCATTAGTTTTATCCACTTGTGCTTTATATGGATGTTTCTCTGAAGATCTGGACCTTGCTTCCTATACTTTGCATTAATAGACACAGCACTGTGCTGAGCAAGACTGCTTAGGATTGAGCTGAAGTAGAGCATGGAATGACTTATCTATTTTAATAAACTGTAGTTGTTGTCTGCTATGTGTTTGCTAGGCAGGCGATCAGCAAAGGTATTTTGATTGAAATGTGCTTTTGGGTACTCTCAGGTATTTGCTCTCTGAAAGGCACAAAAATCCACCAAGTAGATACCTATGACTACTACATGATGTTCAAGCCACTCGATATCATACATCAAAAGTTGAAAGGGGAGTTAAGTTTTTGTTTTTTTCCACAGGTATGGTATAAAAGTCTTATACTTTGTGAAAACCACCAGGGAGACATTTTGAGTTAGTTGAAGCAGTCTTAGTTTGAGCTTAAGCCCTTGCATAAGTACATTCCTCCACTCACTTTCAAATGTTCACTAAGAAATGACTGTGGACACAGTAAACATTTATTTCAGAAATTTGAGATCACACATCCAGTAGAAAACTGCAGCACAAGGAGGCTGCTGCAGGTCAATGTATTATTACAATAATGTGCCTTTGAACAGTAAATGCACTGCCTCTTCTGTTGCCTTTACATGTGGCTGGATCCAGTAATGAGTCACTTGTTTGATATATCTAAAGAACCAGTCAGTACACTGGTCATTTTTAGCCTTTTGTTATCTTTAAATACTTTGCTGAAGTATTCTACCACCACTCATTAATGGGTTCTCCATTGCATGCTGTAGGACGATCTTTGACTATTTCACAGAACGTGGTTACACTGGCCCCAGTGAACCGTGTTAAACGTGGACAGGGTTGCTGAGCTGGCACAGTGTATGCCCCTGGATGCACCAGGGTCTTGTGCAACAGGCAGGAGACCTTGCAGCTTTCTTCATGGTGCTGCCTTGTAGTTAGAATAAAGGTGAAAGTAATTTATTCAGGGCTGTATTCTGGCAGAAAACTAATGAAGTAATTAACTGGTATTTTGTTGCCTCCTACCTTCCCATGAGGAAATTTCATTTAATTATTTTTTATTTTCATTTTATCAGCTTAATTTGCTAGCTGGTAGAATTCTGCCATGATTTTCAGGGAAATGTCTGTCCAGTCCTTCATAGTACCACAAGCTTTAATTCCGTGTGGATTTTCTTTTCCAGTTGTAGTTTACGTTGCTGCTCTTTGGATCATCGCACACAACCCTTCAAGGCCACACATACTGGTCTCAGTGCAGCAGCTTAGTTGTTTGACCTGATATTGCTATGGTTTAGCTCTTTGTAACTGCTGTAGATGTGCCTAGAAAAGGTCAAATTCTACTCTTTGCAAAAAGTAGAAAGAAGTACTTGGGAAACACAAAGATGAAAACAAATCTGGCAAATCAAAAGGGAACTGAGTGATTATAGCCTCTGCAGATAAGAGGCCACACACAAACCTAATAATCAAAACTAAGAGAACAAAGGAAACAATGCATGAGTGTTGGTCATGTACATTCTCTTCTGAGAATTTGTGGTAGCTTTTCTTGAGGGCTGCCACCATGCAGACAAACAAATTCAATAATAATGTGAAACAGTAAGTTCTTAGGACTTTAAAAATACAAAAAATTCCAAGAGAGGATAAGGTTTGTTATTGGATCTGGTCCTCCCATACAGTTGCAACAGCTCTCAGGTATTTGAGAGAGTCAGTCTCCTTTTATTCCATAATAAAACAATGGGAACTACCTAGCCAAAGAACTTGGACTTCCCTTGCTGCTATTAAGGTTAGGCTACATTCTCACTGCAAATGAGGTGGGTGTTGTGTTTTTTTTTTTCCTGAGACACCCTGGCACATTGTAAAATCATCATGGGAAACAGCACAGGTGGTTGCTTTCTCAGCAAAGCTTGCAGAGATAAACTGCATGGCAGAATACAGTTCTGACCTTGACAATTATAACAAGGTGAAAGCTACTTTGTGCCTTTCCCATTATGATTTCACCACAGGTTTTTCCAGTGGACTTGCAGGCAGATCTCCTGGGGAAAAACACTGCAGAGAACAGCCAGTGAGAATTTAGCCGTAGGTGAGTGACTACTACTGTTGGTTCATCGAGTAAAACTAGTCTTTCCAGAGGCTTTTACATTGCAGGGATGACGCTGCCTCACATGATTGCGACAGACGGGTGTGCGGGCCAGAGAGAAGGTGGAATAGCTCAACTTTTTCTGCTACCTGCCTGGGTCTGGTGCATTAGTGCCATGATCCAGGGGAGAACTTTTTTATTTTTTAAAATCATCACAGAGAACTGGGCCTTTGCTGCATTCCTGTAAGCCTTTATTTGTTCTGGCCAGTGGTGCTTGTTTTGACCTTACAGTTACTAATCTTAATGTCTTTGTTTGACCACCCTATATGAGGAGATAGCTACAATATGATGCAAATACAGAAAAATATGATCCAAAACTGTATAAAGTTCCCCTATTAGAATGCCTTTCAGTCTTTCTTTTCAGGGTTCAGTGTCAGAAATAAGCAGTATGCTATCCATTGGAAATACCTCACTAAGAAAAGCCATATTGACAGCAATCGCACTTCCCTGTACATTGGGTAGCAGATCTCCCCTCCCTCCCCATCTCTGCGCAGTCTGCTTTATGCTCTGCCCTGGCCCAGCTGCAGCAGCTCTCTGCAGCCCAGCTGTTCTCCCCACTCCCATGCTGCTGCTGAACTTCCTCCAGCACGCACGAGTAGCGATACTAATGTAGAAATGACTATTTTCAGAGCTGTTTCAGAAAGTTGACTAAAGCATGGTAATTAGTTACTTAATGTGTCTCTTTAACCTCCCTTCATCTTTGCTATGCAAATAGCAAGGGGGAGATTCTAGCCCTAGTGAAGCGAGATGGTGATGCCCTGAGTGCTCTTGGCCAGGCGTGCAGCATGACACATGAAGGACAGAAACAGGAGGAGACTGACATTTTGCAAAGAAAAAGCAAAACATCCTGAAACGTTTAATATTTTAAGTGGCACTAATTGGGACATGAAAGCACTGCAGCAGCTCTTGAGTGCAGCAAGAGCAGCAGGACATTCTCTTCTCCCACATCCTGTCCCACCTGGACAAGAGGCAAGGAAGTACCATGGGAAGCTGGAGAGAACTTGGGAGGAAAATAGTGACTAGGTGGTGTTTTAGATGATTCTGTATTGGGATTCGACAAAGACTGGAAATACGAAGCTAGCCCAGGGGGCAGAGGGTGTGTGAGAGCTTTCAAATGACATCCAATTACTATCTTCATACTGCAAAATTCTCTAAATTACTCTTCAAGTGACTTTTGTAGCCCAGGCATTGTTAGAAATGTATTTAATTTCAACTCTTAATTTTATGTCAAAATAGAAAATATTTTCAAATAGTTTATTGGTGTCACTTCCTTATTCTGGCCATATTTTTCACTTCTTCTGGTTCTCAGGACAAACTTTTTTTTTTGGTGTTGTAAAGAACTCCACAGAGCCTGAAGGTATTTTGAGCTCTCAGTACTGTTGTTTCCTCTTCATCTAACAGATCAGTTAGTCACCAATAGTATGCAAAACTCAAACTGGTTTAGCTGTCCATTTACTCTTGAGGTTGAAACAAGCAAATTAGTAGCTATAAGAATACTCACAGGAAAAAAAAAAATCTCACTTTTTGCATTCAAATTAGGTACTTTAAAATTTGTAACCTGTTTTCAGTAGCTCTTCCATAACTGAGTCAGGTGGTTAGATACAGATGAACTTGTAAGCCTCTGAAACACAGCACAAACCTCTCCCGTATCTCAGATCAAGCTTGTACATGTCATCACAAGGCCCAGTCTATTTTATCTTCACTTTTGCTAGCACCAGGTGTGTACTGGCTTAGAGAGCACATTCAGAGTGTGTTTGCTCTTCAGAGGTAATACCTAAAAGCTACCAACACATCAATAGGTGCCAGGTAAAGACCAAAAATGAATTTATTTACAGGATCACTACACAAAACCATAGTCTTGTTTCTCTTTATGGAAAGCCAGTAATTTTGCATTGGGTAAAGGTAGAATTAAGAAAAAAAAAAGTCATCTCAACTAGCAGTATCAGGACAACTCTAACCTCTTCTGTGCACTGAAATCAGCCTCTCTTAATTTTTTTAAATTAATTTTGTATTTGGGATGTGGATTTTAAAACCTTTCCTTGAATGACAGGTGGCTAATATGATCACATGTGCTGTGAAACCATTTTAAGTTCTGAGGCTGTAGAGTTTTTTTTGCTTCTGACTTTTTTTTCTTTCCTAAGCTCTTCACTCATCTTAAAAATTACCAAGCTGTATCTGAGTATGATGTTATTTCTTAATGCACTGCTTTCTTACTGGTGCATCCTTAGTTTTCTATTCCACAAACATTTTATGAAATACTCCTTACAAAATCCAATACAGTGGATTTGATGATTGTTTGATGGCCATATGTATTTGCTGTATGACAACCTCCATAGAGTACTTTTTCACTCTACAATACGTATTGTTAATTAGAGTCTCAAAGGTGCGCATAAATACCATGTCTGTGGGTGGATGTAACTGCTTTGTAAAAGCTAGTGCCTGTGGAAGTAGGAGCATGTGAAAGCTGCTGTTCCACCACCTGCACTATGTTCGGTCCGTGGGACTTGTCCTCGGAGGACGTTTCCCCCGGGTGCGGCTGTGAAGGCCGGGACAGCAGACGCTGTGAGTACCGAGGAGAGCGAGGGGCTGGGTTCCCCGGTGATGCTGCCCGCTGCTGCTTGGTGTAACAAACTTTTCATGGAGTCATCGTGCGGCTGCTTCTGTGCCCGCCACGTTTCCAAACTCCTAAGGAAGGGTTTGACCTTGGCTCCGGCCGCTCCGGCTCCTTCCCGCCGCCAGGCCGGGCCGGGGCTGCCCCGAGAGAACCGAGGACCCTCCCCTCCAGTCGCGGCCTGGCCGGGCGCCGGGTGCTGCCGGGCTGGGCGGCCCTGTTGCGGGCCGTGCTGCCCCCGCCTTCAGCCCCGTAGTGCCGGCACATTAATTCCCCCGGGGCGTGGGCCTGAGCGGAGGCCACGGCGAGGCAGGCGGCGGGTCCCGCCAGGCCGCGCCGCGCTGTCCCGGCCGCCCCTGAATGGCTGAGCCGCCGCGAGCCGC
>VWYH01006860.1:710747-1176411 GCA_013399365.1 Pampusana beccarii | reverse complement strand
CGCTCGCCCCTCGCCCGCCCCAGCCCGCGCCGGGCTGCGAACTACAGTTCCCAGCAGGCGCCGCGCGGGACGGGCTGGTATCGGCGGGGCGGGCGCATGCGCGGCGGCGACGCGGTCAGTTGAGTAAGGCGGCGCGCGATTGGCTGCGGGCGGCGGCCGGGCGTGGGACGCGCAGTGACGGAAGGAGCGGGGCAAATGGCGGAGAGATGGTCCCGGGCCCCGTCCCGAGAGCGGCGATAATCCCGGCGCGGAGGAAGCGGCGCCGGAGGAGGCGGCGCCGGGGGCCCTAACGCTCGCAGCACCCCGGGAGGGTGCCGCCGCCGCCGGGGGAGGGGCGGAGGTGTCCCTTCGGCGAGCGCCTTTCGCAGGCGGCACTTCGGCGGGCAGAAACCGCGGCCAGAGCCACATCCGCGGCGCCGCCCGGAACACGCCGGGCCGGCGCCCGCGACTCGCTGCCCGGGATCTGCCGCCCGCCCCCGCCGCCACGACCGACGTCGAGGTAGGTATCGGGCAAGGAGGCGACCGGGGCCGGCCGNCTCCCGGCACCGTCCCGATTCCGGGGCGGGGGCGGCGGCCGCCTGGCGGGGCACGGTGGGGCATGGCGGGCAGCCGCGGCCGCCCCCGGCCCGTCGGGAAGTTTTCGGGGCGGGAGTCGTAGGACTTTGCTCGGGGGTAAAGTGCGGTTTGGGACTGGGAGGAGTGGGGGGTGCGGCCTGCGAGGCCCGCGGCTGCCGGCGGGTTCTGCCGTGCGGCCCGGGCTGCCCCGCGGCCCCGGGACTGGGGCGGTGGGGGTTGATTTTCCTGCGGGGCGGGGGGAGGGGGCCGGCAGGAAGGGAAATGACATCAGAAACCGTCGGTGGGGTGACCCGGTTCCGCTAACACCCCCTCCCCCCCGCCGCAGGGGGAGGGAGGAAAAAAGAAACTGTCACCGTGGGATTTCATCAGCTCCTTCTGCCTCCGTGCATTTAACCTATTTTTCTTCCCTTTGATTATGTAAGAGGAGCGGTGCGGAGAGGAGCGATGAGTAGGGATGGCTGATGGGCTTTCTGGGGAATTATCGGGGTTTTTATGTCTGGCTGGGCTGCCGAGTTAGCCCTGGGGAATGGCGGAGGATTATGGTTTGGGTTTTTTTCTTGTATTTACATTTCTTGCACTCCTCCAAATATCGCAGCATGATGCAGGAGAGAGAGGCAGGGGTGGAAATAGAGTGAAATTGGCCAGGTTTTGTATTTCATACTGAGTGAAAAGCAAGGGAGAATTGTAAGTTAGGAGTAAAAATCTTGTTCTGTTGGTGCTCTCACTTAAGGAGGTACATATGTATTTTCTGCTTATTAATCTCACTTTAAGATATGAGTTTATAGCAGAGTGTATTTGTATTTTCCTGATACTAATATTTTAACCTGTTTACGTAATATTCAGTATTTTAGTTTTGACGTTTTGATTCAGGCGAGCGCCTTAGATTATCTTAATTTTTAAACTTACAAATAGGAAAATGTAGATTAAGGAGCTCTGTTTTCTGGAAATAAAGTCCTCTTGACTACAGGAGTTTTCTCTTTAAAACTGCAAGCCATTAGTCGTAATTTAAATCTGCTGTTATTTTTGCAGATGCTGGAAATGTAGTGTTGGAAATATTTGTGTCAGGGTTTAGGGGAGGGAAATGTGCTGGTGGTGAATGACTCTTTTTTTTTTTTAATGTAAGAGTTGTATAGAAACTGAGATGTTAATAAATATTTCCCTTTAGTTTCTATAGGTCTAAAAAGTGGCCTTTTTGGTATAAAATATTTTGGTTAGTGTTATAAGTATTTTCAGGCATCAGTTTGGCTGTTCATTTTCTGAAGTATGTGGGCAAGTTTTAGTTTCGCTCTTGGATGGAAAATCGGAAATTAGAGCTACTTACAGGGGAGCAAAAAAAACCCCAGAAGTTTGGCAACGATGTGTTTGGAGCAGTACAAAGTAGTCTGATGACAGTGTTGGGAAAAAGAGGATGGAGAGTGGGCTTAGAGAGTAACGTGTACTAGGATCAAGCAGAAGCGGTCTGCAGAGTGGTGTTCCACAGCAGAATCTTGGGCAGTAGATAAGCACATGCCTTTACCCATCCATCTACTGAACTGCTGGGGAGAAGAGTATTTCCCAAAATGGTTGTTCCTGTATCCCTTCACCATTGCAACACCGTCTGTCCGGTAAACTTTTGAAGTTCAAATTTGATACTTGTAATTCGCTTAGAACTGCTGAGACGTAGATGAATTGCTCATTTTGTTTGATAAGTGAAGGTTGGCCTGGTCTGATAAAGGGAGACTGTTGTTAGTGAGACAGCCTCGCTAGAGCCAAGTGGCAGAATGACGTTTCTGGAAACCAGTCTGGTGATCTTGGAAGAAGCCAGTCTGGCACTTCAGGTTGAGATGCTGAGTGTTGAGATGAAAACTAAAATGTGGAAGAAAGACAGTATAACACATATTCAAGGGAATAATAGTAAAACCAGTTGTCTTGAACAAATAGATCATGTGATAAGTTTATTAACAATCATTTTAACTGCTGTTTTCCATATACTACTGTATATGAAAGAAGATGACACTTTAAAAGTTGGATTTCTTTGGTTCTGTAGCTTAACTAAATGCCCCTCCCTTTTTTAACAGTCATTTCTCCAGTATGGAGAGTAATTTTGGAGCGAAAGATGGACTTGATTAGATTCAGATTGACTATAAAGAATTCCAATTTCCTATTCAAGTTTGGACCAAAAAAATAGAGAAAAACACTGGTTTACAAAACAGATATGATAGTTTTGTTTTTATTTTGTTGGTTTTTGTCCAGTAGTTGAAGTATTTGTTTTGGAAAAAAAAAGAAACAAAGTAGTCTGTCTTCATTGGGTTAAGCAAAAGTAGGAGCAGAGCACAAGCAGGGAACTGTGTAAAGTGTTCCTGTTTAATTTGTTTGTATTTAAACTTTATTTTTCTGAGAGACCAGACTGTGAATCGGGCTTCAGCTGTAACAGCCAGTGAACAGTCACAGCGTATGCTGGTCTGCATAAGGTGTTCTCCGTGTTCTTAGAAGTGGATTGAGAAGTGTCTCTTTGTTCCTGTCCCTTGATCAATCAGATTGACTCCTGAGGGATTGCTGTGTACTAGTCTTGACCATGACAGTGCAGATGGTATAAACCACATCGTATTACCAAATAATAGACTTGCTAAGTATGCCTGATGTGCAAGAAGAACGTGGGGTGAAGTTGTCATCGTTGTGTGATTAATTAGTATTTAAAATAGCTAGAGCAACTTGAAATATTCTGTCAGTTTTTTATATTTAACTACAAAGAGTCTCTTTAAAGCCATACTGTGTTATTGGACTGTGGCAAAGAGCTACATGTTCAGATGTGGTGAAAATCTTGTTTAGTTTTCTGCTGATATTTCATGAAAGCAGTGCCATCTATACTTGAAAATATAAAATTAGAGCAAACCAGTACCAAAAATCATGTATTCATAGCAGAGTTTTCTTAAGGATCCATTGTGCCGTTGTTTTATAAATGTGCAAGTAACTGAATTTCGAGTTAAGTTGGTAGATACACTACTTACGGCAGAAACTTTTGATGTAATGACATTCACATGTAAATGAGTTTGTCTGTAGAAAGAAGCAGATGATATATCTGTTGCTTGTGTGAAGTTTATGTGCCTGGTGTTTGTAGGCTCAATAAAGGGTGGAAATACAATAGTTTGTCCTAAAAAGTTGGTGAATGTATGTTTCTTCTTTCTTTTCCAACAGAGAATATGAAACAGGAGCCAAAATGACATCCCGATTTGGAAAGACCTACAGCCGGAAAGGGGGAAACGGCAGTTCCAAGTTTGACGAAGTATTTTCCAACAAACGGACCACCCTTAGTACAAAATGGGGAGAAACCACCTTCATGGCTAAATTAGGACAG
Organism: Pampusana beccarii; assembly: GCA_013399365.1. Taxonomy (NCBI): domain Eukaryota; kingdom Metazoa; phylum Chordata; class Aves; order Columbiformes; family Columbidae; genus Pampusana; species Pampusana beccarii. The sequence continues at coordinate 1,172,501 of VWYH01006860.1, read as the reverse complement.
AAGAGGTCCAGTGTCAAACCAGATATTTCCGAAGTTCCTAAAAAACCCAAAGTTGAAGATGAGGTAACAGAGGATCCATTTGGATTTGACAGTGATGAAGAATCTCTTCCCGTGTCTTCAAAGAATGTGTCACAGGCTAAAGGCTCCTCTCAGCTGGAACCTGGTGAAGCTGCTCAGTCTGAGGACTTCACTCCTGTACTTGAAGTGAACAGCAGAATTAATCAGCCAGACAGTGGAGAAAGCATTGCATCCAGCAAGTGCATATCTTTTGATAATACTGTTCCTCTCTTGAAAGAAAAGAGCACAAGCAAAAATGTGGAAGATGGAGAATGCAAGGGTGGCAGCGCTAAACTTGTACCTGCAGGTACGTTTACTCAGCTGTCCAAATAGTTCTGTTATCATCCGATTTTTACTACTCTACATTTAGACTTCGTGTTCTCAGGGGTTGGTTAAATGTTCTAATAAAACCGTGGGGCAGTTAGTTGTAAGGAACTGTGAAGGGTACGACGTTTAACTAAAAAAGCCAGGAAGCATTCTGAATTTTACATGTTGGTCTGAGATCCTGGGCACTTTAATCCTGAGTCTGCAAGGTGAGGTAGAGTGGTTTAGATTCCACGTAGTATGTTAGTCCACCTTGAATAGGATGGAACAATAATCTTCCTTTGCTAAAATTTGTTCTGAGTCCAGCGCGTTTGTGTTTTTTAACATGTAGTGTTTTGAAGAGCAATGAGTTGGTAATAACAATGCTTTATTCTGAAGTTGCTGGCTTTAATTTAGTATATGGTTACTACCGTGCAGGTGTGGATACAACTTACAACCTGCCTTATTATTTGTATAGAAAAAGTAGTTTTCTGATCTTCAGTTGAAAAAAGGTGTGTGTTTATTTATTTATTTATTATTAGCACATCCTTACAATGTGTTCATAAAAAGCTTCAGACCTATGAAACACAATTCTGTCAAGCTTCTTTTAGGGGCTGTTTTCAGGCTCTGAAGTGTTTGCAAGATATCTTAATATTTTTGAGAGGGAATTCACAAACCCCATGGAGCTGAACATCTCTATAATTTTGTTCAAGTCATGCTTAGACAAGATCAGATGTTATTATATCTCATTAGAAGTTTTCATATAATGGGCTGATTAAACTGCAGCTTCTAAAATTGCCCAGAAGATCCCATTAGATGAACCTTGATGAAGATGACACCTACTGACTTGCTCTGAGTTGTCATCATCAGCTTTAATGAGAAGAACTTGCGTAACTTTGAAATCTCAGATATAGTTAACCCTAGCATCAGAAATTTGAGTGGACTTGTTCAGTTGTAGTACAGTGGACAAGAAGATATTTAATAGTGGAAGATATATATAACTCAGTTATTTGCAAGATAATTCTATTAGTGATACAATACAAGAAAAAAAACAACAAATGTTGCTTTGAACTGTTGTTTGACAGACATGTTGGTGGGACATGTAGTTCTCTTTTGATCTTACTCTTTTGCTGCTGAAATATGTCTCATTTTCATACTTTTTTTTGCAGTTTATTTATCTGTATGATCAGTCTGGAAATGCAATTTATGCTTTGCTAAGTTGGAATATAAGTTTGAAAACTCGTAAGAGATTGAATAGATTTATCCCCCAATATTTACAAGGAGAAGAAACAGTAATGAGTTTCCTTGGTTGTTAATGAGAGGTTGTAGCAGAGCAGGTTTTACAGCGAAATGGTTTCCATGTAGAAAAGCTATGTCAGAACAGTATTTTTCAGGTTGGAAAAAAAAAGGAGAGCTGCGGGGGAAAAAATGTGGTAAGAGTTCTGAAAATTTGTAGTGTGCGAAAGGCCAAGAGGAACAGACTTCAGCAGTCTCCTTGGTGTTTCCTGGTTCCAGTGTTGTTGAAAGTAATAAAATACAATATTAAGTACGGAAAAACTTTTAAATTTGGTCCCTATTTAAATTCTAGAACTCCTTGTACGACAATACTATATACACCATAAATATATACAGCTCTAAAAGGAAGGAAGATGATGAATCTTGCTGGACAGGTCCATCAGTGGCTGTTGAGTGTGGTGGTGGTGATCTGGATGCCAAGGGAAGGTGACTTAAACAACAGTTTGCTTGGAGAAACTCTGTTTGTGATGCTGAAGTATTTGTCACTGACTGCAATTCAGCCAGAAATAGCAAAGGGCAAGGCGGATCTGAACCTGGCGATGCTGTTCTTTTCAGAATCCATTACATTATTTTTACACCTAGTCAAAGGAGGATAAAAACCTATTTCAGAACTTTCTGAAGAAATTAAATTCAACTAAGAATGAATCATTGCGAAACATGCTAGAAGGTCCTTTAAATAAGGGTAAAACAAGACTGTAGTTTCGGTGCTAGTATTTGTTTTGGACAGCTAGTGTAAATGAAACTTGCATGGTTTAAGCAGCTGTTATGCTTGTGTGTAGACTGATCCAAAATAAATGAATATTGTCTCTGAATAGGTCACTCAGAACATTGAGCAATTAGTGATACAGTTACCAAGTGTAAATGTAGCTACTTCAAAGCCTTCTTTGTTATATTGACAACTAAGTAAAGTTTGATGATATAAGACTTATCTTGCAGAACTGGAGAGAGCTAATTTTGTTGATTTGGGAGTGGAAATATGAGGGAAGAGGGAACCTGGGAGAGGAAAAGCTGAGTAACAATGAAAAGGTCGTTTCTTGTGTGATCTCCTCAGGTACGGCATATATACTTCTATTGCTTACATGTCCTCACCCTTCCCCGTAATCTTTTTCCCCTTCCTCGTGTCTCTTGGACTCTACCAGGTTCAACCACATTTGTTGAAAGGACTTAAAGATCCTTGAGACAGCAAGCTCTGCTACTCCTGAAGAGGAAAGAAAGGAAAAAAAAACCCCACAAACAAAAATCAACAACCAACCAAACAACAATAAATGAACAAGCAAAACCCACCAAAACAAAGAATTACACCAAAAAACCCCATCTAGGCATCTCTAGGTATAGGAAACAAGGCTATATTGGTACTGATGTTCATTAAAGTGCTTGTTAATGTGTTTTAAGTGCAATTTGCTAGTTCTTGTCCTGATACTGACTAGACAGTGCATGAATCAAGGTCTCAAGACCTCCTGACCGCACGTGCCACCATTGTATCTTATTTCTTCGCCTGAATAAGGTGAAAATGGTGTCTTATCGTGGATATGGGTAAGCTGAGAGCTATAGTTTAGTGTGTGAATTCTGCTCCTAATGTATTATCCTGCCTCCGTGTCTGTTTCTTTGGATATTAAATCAAAGGTGATGCAATGTCAGTTAACTTCAGTGTTTGATATTAAAAAGCAGTTTATTTTTTGTTTTAAAAGTTGTGCAACTGTGTAACACGGGTGAGAATCTGTATCTTTTAATTGATATGACTTACTGGTGAGGTTTTTTGAGGGGCTTTTTTGTGGTTTTGTTTGGTTTCTTGTGTTTATTTTTTTTAATAGCCTTCAGCTAGTGCTTGTAACAATCTCATTTTAAAGGCTTTGGGAAGCTCTTAATATGGAAAGCTTCTCGTAATCTTACCCTAATGTTGCTTGACCAAGTCTTAATACTGTCAGAAGAATGTTCATGAGTAATCCTGTACGTAACAGGTAGTTTACAGATAGTAGGAGTTCAGGTAAATTAGAAATAGCAACAGAGAGTTTAGTATTAATTGTTACTGTTAGGTCACTTTAGTTAAGAAAGGAGGACTTGGTAACTAGAAAGTAAATCGTGTCATTGGAAAAATATACTGGTTATTCATACCAAGCAAAAATGCAACAGCTTGGTGGTTAGAAGGTGAGTTGTTTTTATGAGAGTCTAACAGTAGGATAAGGTGAAAACCCACAGAGCAATGGGTTTCTGAAACACCTTGGTGGATTTTTGTTCGTTTTTTTTAAACTGTTAAGGTGCTTCTGTAAGATGTAAACCCAAATAGTATTTCACACTGAAATCTCCTGCGCATAAGCTTTTATATAAAAACATGGCCTTGCAGAGCAAGTTGTGAGGTGCTAGTTTAGAAAAAAAAAATCTAATAACTTTGTTCTTAGAATATTTGTTAGCTTGTGTGTTGAAATTAGCGTGGTACAATTTTTCAGATTAAAATTCTAGTCAAAGCTCGATGGATTTTAAAAGATGATATGTCATTCCATAATTATATTAGTGTATGGATCTGTTTCAATATATTTCAGTTCAGGGAAAACCTACTTCTGTCATTCTTGTGTGAGAGTTTGTGTTTTGGCCCTGGGTGTTGCGATCACTTGCTGTGTGTCGCCTGTGTGCCAGGGGGCTGAGCTCTGGGAACTTGAGGCTTTGGAGGGTCTAGTCCAAGGCATTGGTGCTGTTCATGAGGGAAGGCTCGTGGGTCAAGAGATGGCTCAAGTGGCTGGACAGTGTCTCTCATCTTCGAACACCTTGTGCTCCTCCTGTTTGTGGTTATGTTAATTCGAAGTTGAAATATGTGGTATTTAATGATGCTTTTAACTCAGAAGTCTGGTTTGTTTTAAAGACTTTGAGTTTATTTCTTGAAAATATATTTTGCTTGCTGTGGAGAAATAGAAAATAGAACAGCTTTAAATGTCTTTTCAGAATACAGAGCAGTGTAGGAATAGTATCCCTTTCTGCTGTGCTGTGATGCTAAGTGGTTATTGTCTCAGCAGTGTCCTTTGAGGCTTTTTAAGATTAAAAGGACGAATTATTGCATGTAAAATATTTGTGATACTTGCATTTTTCTCACCTAACAGAGTAATTATGAAAATATCTATTCTACGTCTTGTCGTTTGTTACTATGTACTGGTATTCAAACAAATCTTTGTTCTGGAAGTAGTTTTGCTCTTGGTGCTATAAGGAAACATTTGCCTGTTTGCCGTTCAGTTCTTTTGTGTTTCTAGGTAGTTCCTTAGTGGCCTCGTTTTTCACTTGAGGCTCATGCACATATCGGTAGCAAATTGAAATGGCAAATGGAATCCTTCTTAATAACTTGTGCTTATGCAGTGCAGAAGTGAAGGGATTCAATTGTGCTTAACTACTTCATGACCCGATATGCAGAATAGAGTTGCTTGAAAAGCATACTGAGTGGAGAGAGTAATTTGCAGAAAATGGTTGCCCTGAGAAGAAGATAGTTTGAGTCATCGGGTCTGCTCCCAACAGACCATCCTGATAGTACCTTAGTGAATGTGTCTGCAAAGCCTCTGCATCCTGATTATGTGGGTGGGGGAGCCCTGTCTTTAGAGTTAAGTTGCAACTTCTCAAATTCAAGTTTGTTAAATAATTACATTTGACAGTACGATTTGCCAGGATATTCCTTTCACGTTGTTTTAGAGCTCCTGGTTTGTATTTAACATTGACATGGGTGTTTAAGATAATAGTGCTCTGCAGAGTTGCTGGGTGCAATTTATTTACCTCTTGAAGATGAATTTCAGTTTAGTCATTTTCTTTCCAAAAATGGAGCAGAAGTTGGGGAAAACTGAATGAGGTCTGAGCATTTGGCTGTGTTAGGAGACAGCTGGCAGCACCCATGATTAAGAGGAACTGCAGCTGTGCTCTGGCTGGCTCAAAGCATTAAGGAACTGATAGCAGAGAAGGGGAAAGGTCTGCCAGAAAATATGTATGGCCCTAGAATTTCAGTGTTATGATGTTTGTTTAGATGGCAGTAATTATGCGGGGTATATAGATAGCTGGGGCTTATCCACATGTCCTGTCTTTTTCAGTTGTTCTTGTTATGTTTCCCTCTTTTTAAGATATTCCTTCTCCCCTTACACACAGAATTTTCTTGCTTTGTCAGTAGCCGAGGTTCAAACTAGTGTGATAATTATTTGCGATTTTTTTTTTTTCTTTGATATTACACTGATAGTTCTGTGGAGATTTGGTGTTGTTGGTTTTTTTGTTGTATTTTTTTTTCTTGGATGTTTTTCATACACTTGAAATTATTTCAGTTCTATTTAAATTTCAGTATTCTGTTTTGCTAAAGCAACAATACAGGAAAAATACCCCAGTATTTATGAAGGAATCTTCTTATTTCTGCAACGTATTTTTCCTAATGACAGGTACATGCATAATATGTGTGTCCATGTACAGAACACACAAAACTTCTCCCTCAACCTGTAACTCTCTCAAACAATAGTGAGGTTGTCGAGACCTTTTTTGGAATCCATACTTTTAAAATCATTCTTTTTTTATTTACTTGTACAATGAACAGTTTTTAAAAGGTCAAACTTTTGACTGCTTCTTCATTTCTTTCATGTTTAAAAAGTTGAAATAACTTTTCACTCAAAACAGTTGGTCAGTGCTTTTAGAAGAAAAAAACCTGTTAATGTGTGTACCTCTTAAGTGGACCGAAGCATGCAGGAAAGCAGAAAACAGTTGGTGAGGAAGCCATTTCAGGTTCAAACTGCTGAGATCTTATTAACTGTGTGGAAAATGTTTTTCAAGTTCAAACTTAGCTCGTATTTTCTTTTAAGAAACTGCTGCCATATGCAGTAAAGAGTTTCAACATATTTATGAGTAGTGTCTGAATTCAAGCTGACTTAGCCTAAGGATACATTTGTTTTGACAGTTGTTAGTGCTGCTATGTTACAATGTGCTTTAATACTTTTTTCGTAAGGGCTCATACAACAGAAGTCAGTGAATAAAAGCTGCTTTGGCATGTGCCAGCCCCTTGTGTTGCCCATGACACTTGGTTGTGTTTTCCCAGCAAGGGGTGAGTAGTTACCTTCCTGGATCAGCTTTCCCCTGCTGCTCGGAGCAAAAGGTGCCCTTCTGAGCTACTCGTGAGGAAGGATGTGTTGGTTTCACTGGACTTTTCATCAGAGCTGAACACGATACAGGTGGTTCAGGCTCCGACAGCTCCTGTGTTACAGGGCGCAGCCGCTCTCCTGGCTCTTGGATTTGATGTTGCACAATTTCTCGTCTCTTCAGGATGATTTTATTTTTAGATTTCTGACCGAGTAGTGTTCCTTGTGGTGACGTAGAGTTCTTCAAAGCTTAAGTCTTTGCTGGAAGACAAAAAGTAGTTTTCATTCTATAGGAAGGGGTTTTAGCATTGTTTACTAAGTCTCCAATATGCCCTTCATTTGAGAGAGTTGTGGACTCGGTATGTGAGTTGGATGTGAGCATTGACAACATGCTGCATGGTATGTTGGGTTTTTACAGATTATCGGTGTCTGTAGAGTCACATTTTAATTTATACTGTTATGAATGTCGATAGATACAGATCCGGGGCGATGTTGGAAAAGTCATGTTTTTCTTGTAAGTATATAAACACCAGAAGAAAAACAGACTTTAAATTGGGTTTTTAGAATGTTGTAGAAGAGTTTTAAGCAAGATTAGAAGTAAGAGTGAAGGAGGAATTATAGTTATTCCAGCTGTGAAAGACAAAGTATGAGACTATAGTTGCAACTTTGACAAAAATACTTACCTGGGAAACAAAAGGGGTTGAAGTCATAGGGCTTTAATTTGATAGAAATTGAGAGGCTGGATATAGCTGATGAAAAGCAATGTAGGTTTAATTTTTTAGCTATATTTTGACTGGAGGAGGGAATGCCTTTAGTATGAAGACTAAATTAGTAATTTTGAGGTTTAGTAGTTTTTTTTTCCCCCCGAATGTCTGCTGGGAAGGCAGTTGTGCTGACCACAGAATGATGTGTGCTTTGGCCACGTGCGTGTGGATAGATTGGTATGAAGGTCCTATTGAGATATGCATGCTTTAAGATAAAATGGAAGATCAGTGTTCAGGCAGAATATCTAATGATTGCTACCTGAAGCAGCAGAAGAGGGAAAGAGCAGCTGGATTGTTACTTCAAAAAACCATTTTCCCATACCGTTGAAAGCTTGCCCAAGATACAGGGAAGTGGTTAGCTCTGAATGTTTTCTGCACAAGAGAGAAGGTGGTCAGGTCAGCCTGCACCTGTGAAAAGCTTCCATTTCCATTATCATACAAGGATTTTTAAAAAAGCTGTGTGCTGGCTGAGAGGAGGTACCATTTTTGCAACCTTTCAGAATGCCTGCCACTAGTGTGTTTTCCCAGTGGAAAAAAGTCTACAAGGAATTACTTCTTCTGGCTCCAACAGGTGCCCGAGGTGAGAAGCAGTAATGCGGTTGTTGGGGTTCAGCCGTTCCCAGGGTGGATGGAGCCCCAGCATCCTGGGGTGTTGGGCTAAGGGCAGAACAGGCCATGTTCAGAAAACATGAATATCTGTTAGCTTTGTGGAATGAAATAATGGTTACCAAACTGAAATGTTGCATCTAGGTGATCTGACAGAAGAAAAGGTGTCTCCTGTCTGTCTCAACACCTATATGTTTAGAAGGATAGCTACTCTTAACTGAAGACATGTAATGCGATTGAGAACTTGTTTCGTACACAGTTTTAATAAATAATAGATTCAGGCTTTTTGTATAAATTGCCTTAGAATTTTGATATTCAGAGTGCTGGAAAGGAAACTAGAAAAGCAAACTATTCTTAAGGAAAATAGTTCTGTGGTGGCAGTAAATTAGATCTCATCACTTGAGAGTTTTCTCTGGAATTCTTCTGCAAAAGAAGATGCCCCTTAAAACATCTGCAAAGAGGCAAACTTTCCATCCAACCTGTATGCCAAGTTGTTGGGAACTCATTTTGATTCAAAGCGACTAAAGAACCAGAATTTGTAATCATAGCTATAGATGTGGTGGTTCTATAATTTTAGCGATTTCAGTGATTGTCAGCCATGAAACTGGTCTTGAGAGCTTAATCTTCTGAGGCTCTTACGCTTCTTATCTTCTGTTTATGCCTGCTAACAGGCACTGCATTTTGAGATCTTATGGGCTTCCATGGATAATGATGAATCTAAGTACGTTTTTACTCTTTCTTAGAATTGTGTATTTTCTAGCCATAGCTTTTTTTCTGTTTCCCAGCTGTTCAATCATAGGCAGAAAATGGATCAAAGGAGATCAGTCTGTAACCTTTTCTCATTACCAACCGAAACACTTCATTTCCAATGCAGAGTAGAAGAGAGAAACTGTAATGAAATTTGTTTTCTTATTTGGAGAAAAGCATGGCTGCTCTGCAGTTGCTGGTTTTCTGTCCAAACCAGAGAAGACACTGTGTGTATGTCACCTTTGGGCTCTATTCCCAGAAATGAGGAATGTGATACAAGCAGCTGGTAAAGATTAATCTTTTCCTTTAGCTTGGTCAGCTTCAAATTGTAAAGTGATGTAGCTTTCTGCTTGGGAACATTGGTGATGGTGTAATGGAGCCGTAACAAATGTTTCGGAGGGTTGTGGAGCATCAGGCAGAGCTGTAGCTCATAATGAGCTTAACAAACTGTTTCTTGCATCCTGTGTCAGTGGTCTATGTGCTCATGAGCTGTGAATGTGTGTGCCCTCAGGAGCTGGAGGGATCTGAAGGCCTTGCATATACTTTTTTTTTTTCTTACTGCCTCCTTTTCCTTGATATTCCACTTTCTTTTACATCTGTCTTGGTAGTCAGGTGTTTATTTGAAGAGAATTAAAGAGTAATAAAAACCTGGCAGCATGCCACCTGCCTGCCTTTTTAAAGATTTCATTGCTTCTGACCAATACTATCTATACATTCGCAATTAATTCTTTGAACTTATGTGGCTAATAGTGAAAGAAACCTAGTTTAGGTTTGTAGATATGTTTTCTGTATGCAATAATTCTTATACAGCTAGTTACACAGCAATGGAGGAACACAAGGTCTCATGCTACAAATGCTACAGAAGGTGATATGTCTTGTTTGTAGCTTGGTGATGCTTTGGTTAGTCTTCATCAGGAATTGCTAGAAATGAGAGAAAACTAACCTGGACTTCGAGTTAGTTGGGCTAGCATTTAATACTGGCAATTTTTCCGTGAGTAAACAGAAGAAATAAGCATTTATGTTGCGTATATGATCATATTTTGACAACTTAGCATGTTTTCTTAGCATACCAAGGCTAATATTGACTATCCATTTGTTTGATTTCCTAATAACATTTGTGCTTGTTAACTAGTTTCGATCAAACTTCGAATGGTAAGGAGAGATTTCAAAGACACAATGCTATTTCAAGTATCATGGAAGATGGTGGTATGAAAAACTTGAGTTGAATTGATTCATCTGTTCCCTTAGCTCTTTCTCGTCTGCCTGCTGGTATGGAAAATGTGGTTATGCCTGGGTCCCTAATCCATTTGTGCAAGCCGCAGCAAGCTGGCGAGCCAGCACGTGTTGCTGCGCGTGATCTGCAGCGTGTGCTGTCCCCTGCCCATCAGACAGGTTCGTGGTTTGAGTTGTGGGGCATTGAGCTTTGTTCTGTGAGCCCCAAATCAATTCAGGACAGCAATTCACATTAAAAGACGTTGTTCTCACAGCCTGCGAGGCTGCTCTGTGCTCCACCTAACTTAAAAATAGCAAAGCAGCTTCTGCAGCTCTATCACTGAACTGGTAACAAAAGCATATAGTGTTTGACTTTAGGTGATGACTGTTAGACTCTTAATGATGATTTGATTTTTATGGAGCTGAAAATTATGTTTTCAGACTTGGAACCAAGCAACTTAATCTTGTAAGTTAGATGGAAGTGAAACAAAATTGAAATGGGAACTAGGCTGGAGGATACATTTCTTGATGGTTAGTTTGAATTAGTTTGATTTGGTTATTTTTTGCCAAGAAGAGCCCTTGGTTTCCTAAAGGATTTTTTTCCTTCACTTTGTTTTGGATTCCATTTTGGTATATGCTGTACCCTGAGGATCAGGGCATGAAATTGTTAACTCTTGCAGTTTCAGTAGTTGATGGAGAAAGCGATATCTTTTCTCCAAACTTCAGTGTTTCTTCTTCAAGTAAGATGCCTCTGTCAATCTTGTCATCCCCTGTGAGAAATGATAATAATTGTTTTTATGGCTTCCCCTTTCTGCATTAGCTGCTCACTGCTTTTAGGCCCTACCTGAAGCAGGTTTTGACCAAGTTTGAGTTACTGCAGTGGTAAATGCCATTATGGTGAACCTCAAGCAAAAATGAGAGTGGTTCTCATCACATGAACCCAAATGCCAGAAGTGTAATGCTAAGTGATCAGTCAACCGTATCAATAAAGTTTCATTAGTGTAACTATTCTAGTATGTCATCAATGATGATATGAGAAAATACCGGTTTGAGCTAAAACATTCTCTGAGGTATCTGTGAAGCTGTCCAGGCAAAAAGATAAGTAGTTCTGGATTGACAAAACAGGGCAACTCTGCTAAGATATGTAACGAATCCTGGAAAGATGCTTCAGGTTCCTGGGATGACTTGTGCAACCTTTTAAGCTCCTGCCTCCCCCCTGACATTTATTTTCTCCTCCCTTCTCCCCAGATGCTTTCAAGTAGTTTCTAGTATTCTCTCTGTTTCTCCTTTCCAAATCACCAGTAGGAAAACTTTGCGTTAATTACTCATTAAACTGTTTCTCATACTGGGCGCTTTTTTCTGGCCACTCTGGACTCTGCTGGCCTGTTGTAGCTCTAGGTAATACAGCTGGTTTCTTGCCTGTTCCTTTTGGTCTCTCGATGCTCGTTTCTAGGTCCTGGGATCACGCTCACTTGTTTCACAGAAAACTGCCTTGTGGTCACAGGTGGTGTTGGTCAGTGGCTGTCACAGCTCTGCTGCTTGTACCAGTAGCTTCCTCTTACATGTACTTGTCCTTACCAGAGGTGAGAAAGAAATAATGAATGTGTCCACCCACTCCAAGCACTTGGGGACAGTCAAATGTTGGGCTTAGAATTACCCATATTTTTGCATTTTTAAAACCTTTATGCATTTGTTTCTTTGCCATTTTGTATACAGTATAAAGTGACTGGAGTCAGCCAATTGTGGAGATAAATTGCAATATGGTCTCTTTATTAGTTCTTCTAGCAATTTCTTATTTCATTGTGAATACAAAAGTGAAGTTTCTTGAGCTGTGTGAATAGAGAAATTCCTTCAAGTCCCCTTGTTATGTTCACTGCCTGCCCTAGAAGGCAGTTTGAATGAGTACCAGAGGTCCTACTCAACTGGTCTAGTGTGGCTTTTACTCTGGAAAAACTGTTTGCCTTCACTTTTTTTGTTCTGTATGACGATATATAGCTGAAGATTGAAGACAAGAAGCATATTAGTAATTGTCTTTCTATCTTCAATTAGTGGCTTACCTTGTTTTCTTTGCAACATTCGGTTTTAAACACTTATGAATGGCATCTAATTACAAAAAAAAAAAAAAAAGAGTAGTGATTCTTTTCACTCTGGCAGTTTCTGTGTGCCTCGCAATTTTTTTAGACCTTTCACCATTTCAACAAGTCTGTAATTATATGGTGTCTTTTATTATTACTGTGATCAAACTAAATGTTTTGTGGGTGGGGAGATATTCTTCATTTTCTCATATCGTACAATGAAGAAGTAGTAATGCTTCTGAGGGCTACCTGGGAGCTCATTTTCTGGTAGATGTTAGTTTCTTAAGAAGAAAGTGCCTTTAAAATAAGGTGATGTGTTATGGGAACTTAATGAAAAAACAACATTGAGACATCTTAACGTCAAAATTATCAGAGATATCCAGCTGAAGGATGTAGGTGTCTCATCACTAAAGAAAATCAATTTCACTTCTTTAAAAAAAGTCTTTAAGAAACAAAAAAGTCTGGAATGGCATTCTTCCTTTTGTACATGATTTTAAAAATGAAAAGACAACAGGTAGTCTCGCTATGGCTATTTATGTTAGCCAGAAAGCATTTTGTGTTCTGTTGGATACATAGAATAGCATTTGTTCAATCTAGTGAGTGCTTACATTAAACATGTATTTTTTTTAAAAAAAGACATGGACAGAACGTTCATATCCATCTAATCTAAATGATATAATTAGTCTAGATGTGCGTTTGTTTACTGTTTAAAGGTTTATTACTGAAACAGCAAGGGTTGATCACCAAAAACACAGTGGGATTTTGAGAACGCAGTTACATTTCCACTGTTTGAACATTTTTGTATGTCTAGAGGAATATAAACTACTGCCTTATATAAATTGAATATCTTGCGGTGTATGACCTTGAATTTTTATGATCATCTTACTAAGGTTACTTGCAGCAACAATCATCATAATCACTTAAATACAGCTTTACGGAGTTTGGTCGTGTGCGTCTCTGTGTGTGTGAAAACATCTCAATGTGTTTGGTGGGAAAGAAGAGAAGTTTCACTTTTTTTTCCCCCCCAATTTATGAGCAATACTTAAGACTAGACATAAACTAGAGCATAAAATAAAGCAAGAGATGTGTATAAATGTGTGAGTGTTTATCAGCTAACATTTAATTTAGACTTGCCAGTCATTTAGACTGGCTCCATTGTATTCTGGTAATTAAGTTCTAGAGATTTAAACAGAAAACAAATGATTACTACAGAAGATTGTTATGGTTCGTAGGAATATTGTGCTAGCACCTGGGGGTGGGCGGGGAAAACCCGACACTCTCTGGTGGATTATATAGTAATATGTTGTTGCTGATCTGAAATTACTTGGGAGACTTATTCTGGTATTTGAGCCCCAAAGAGCCTAATTGCAATTAAAATTGGGAGGAGAAATTAGATGCCTCTTTTGAACTACAGAATATCTAATAATTCGAAATTAGTTCGTTTTCTCATATCCTCTCTGTGCTTTCTGTATCTGTAAATAAAAATATGTTTTATGTTTTCTACAGTCATGCTAGCTTCTGCTGTAATAGTTACTACAGATAAATATTGTAATTTTTTAAATCAAGGTTATCGAGTTGCTGGTATTGTACACCTTTGGGCAATTAGCAAGTGATTTGCAGTAATTTCTGGTGTAGAAGCTTCAGTCTAACAGCTATTGACCCACTGATGAGATGAAAACAGTGTCTTGACAAAGTATCCTTGAGGAATTATGCCTCTAAATGTCACTGCTTAGTTTTCCGTTAATGCATTATGATGATCCGGTTTTAAGGCCAAACTTTCTAGCTGGTGTACAGTAAACAGTTTACTGGTTACGTTTTTCATCAACCTTGCTTATTATTGGAGATGGAAAAACCTCCCTGCTGCCGTTAAGATTTCTGAAGTACTGGGTGGTTTGAAAACCACCACCACCAAAAACCACCACACCTTTTTCCAGAGAGTTTATTAATGGTTCTTTGGACACAGATTCCTTGGTAATTTTTTCTTTTTCTTTTCTTTGGTCAATGTTTCTGATGTCTATGAGCTGTATATATTTTTATATATCATTGGCACCTTCAGTCTGTTTTCCAGGCTTGATGTGTGGATCATGTTTTCTGCTTGAGAGTACAGTCTGTAGCTGAAATAATAATGATTCAAGCTGAGACTATGTGAAATTAAATTTCAGCTTTTTTTTCATCTCAAAACAGATTCCTGAATTATTTGGCTCTTGGGTTGTAATGTGCATATGCACACATGTATTCTGTTCCTTCCCTGGGAAGATGAGATTTGATTTGGTCCTGGTATGAAACAAGGCTCTTTAAAATCCCAGACTTCCTTAGGATGGGAAAACCATTCCCTTTCCAGATATACAGACAGAAACATCTTCCTAGCAATTCTGTATTGTTTACTAAACCAAGACAGGTGTATTTTAAATATACTTTAAATATTGCTTAGAGTTTCATTAACTCAAGTAAATATGCACTAAGATATGGAACAGTTGGTGATGAGGCTACAAAATAGTGTATTTTAGCAAGAAAGTCTGAGAATTTTTTTAGCTTAATTTGCTGGGGTTTGTGCCTAAGTATTACGGTAGTCTTCAGTTGCACAATAATGTTAAGCATATGGGGGGGCAAGGAACATATTGTGCACTGTCAGACTCTTTGCTTACAGAAAGGTTAATTTTGGTTGGGCCTCCTAGATTATCACAAGCATGAGATTGAAATGGGAGTAACAAGATTTATTGTATAATGTATTGATACTGAAAAAGACAAACCAAGAATCCGTCACTGAGGTGGCTCAGACTGATGTTCTTTGGGGAATTCAGTTTTGCATTTCATATATTCAGTTAGGAGCTTTTTTGTATTTCTAGCTGCGTATGTAAACTTCTATGACAGAGCTCAGCTGGACTCCAAGAAAACTCAGATGCCATTTGTGAGATATTACTTATCCTCTCTCCCTGCAGAATTTCAGCTAGGATTAAACCAGTTTCCTGCAAAACTTGACTTGGTGGTAATTTTTTAATAGAATTTTCTGTTTGCACCTTAGAGTTCTTTTATAAACCATATGTGCAAAGATGGCGTTTAGATGATGCTGTTTTAATTTGAAAACAAGCGAACCAAAGTCCCTGGAATAATACCAGTGTTCACTTTCCTCATCAAGGTGGTTGAAACCTTTTGGCCAGTGCTATGACACTTGTGTGCCACTTGCGTAAATGGGGGCTGCTGAAGTTTAATGCAGTCAGGCCTAGTGCTAAAGGATGCTGAAGCCTTCATTTTACTGGTGAATTCAGGAAGCATTTGCCACCTAACAAATCTGAACCTCAGGCATTGCATTCTGCCAGTGCAGCCTCTTCTGTTACTGGAGCGTTCTGTACCTGTTTCTTCGAAGCATGTTCTCTCCTAGCATCTCTTCTTCTACTTGTCCCTGCCCCAGTTGCTTCTGTTTCTCCAGTTGATCTCATCATGTGCTACTCTTCTATGCCTCAGGGTCTTGTGCATTCCAGTCATACTTGGTATCTTGCAGTCCTGGCCCAGGCAGCCGGTACAGAGGGCGCTGATAGCGATGGCAGACGCCTTGGCTCCCGTGTTGGGTTAGACTGTCTCTTGTCTCTGAAATTTCAAAGAAATTTCTGCTCATCTTGTTTCCAGGAAATAACGTACTTGTATTTCTGGCTATCTGTGTGTGTGTGTTGATGTGCAACAGCAGAGTATGGCAGATGCAGTCTTCATGAAACTGGTCCTAAATCCGCTGAGCTTTTGTTGGCATTCAGGGAAACCAAGGGTTTCCCTGTGAACCTGTGATGAGAATTGCATTTTCTGTATTTCTTCTGGAAGTCCAACTATTTTAATTTGAAGCAGCAAAATAAAATAACAATTGCTGAAGTTTTTCACTGTTCCGTTCAGGGTACATTGATTAAGACTTATGATACAGTTTGTAACAGAGACAGTAGCATTTGTAGTACAGATATGTCAGTGGATTACTTTTGCTGGTTTTAGTAGCTGTACAGTTACTGCATTAGGCAGTGGATTATAGGATAATTTTTAGCAAATTTACTTGAATTCATTGGTTGATTTTGTGACCTGTCCTGATTTTTTGTTTCTAATGTGATGTCTTACTACAATTTAGTTCTTAGACCAGGAATGTCTGAAGGAGCAACTGTAACCTGCCTATGGGATCCCCTTTCCTGACTGCAGTAGGCTGCTATAATGCCTCTTGGAGTATTAAAAAAAAAAAAGAATATATGCAATTTAGCTAATTCATTGATTCATACATGTTTTGCGTTTCCAATGATATTACCTGTTCTTTTCAAGTTCCATGCAAAACCGAAAGATGCTTAAAAGTAGGGCATCTGAAGCAATTGAGCTGCTAGAATATATATCACAAATCTTTCATTTGAAACACTAGTGCAGTTGCAATAGCTTGATGTAAACAAGGATTTTGTGAGGAAATATGTTTACATAAGAATACAATACAACACTTACAGCCTATGTACAGGAAGGAATTTTTTTTGTATGATTAGAAAATGCTTTGTAATAGCTCTTAATTCACTGTAACTCATTTGTGTGTGAAACAGTGAATGATGCTTGACTTCACTGAAAATTTTGCTGCAGACTTTTTCTCCTTTTTTGTGTAACTTGTCTAGATAAGTAAGTGGCTGTATTCAGGGTATACTGTTGGGTTTTTTTCATGATGCACATGTTTTCTAAGTGACACTTGTTTCATGTTAGTGTATGTTTTTGCTAGAAATGGTGAGAAGATTTTATTATAGCAAAAATTTTAAACTGGAAGACTTTAAAGAGGTCCTTATTGTCCTGGTTTCTACTTTTTATGTTTTTCATCATTGAACACTGAATGTTTGCTACTATTTTGTCACTTTCCAAAGTTGCCTGTGTGATTTTTTTAATACTACTTTTTAGTAATAAATTAATGTTTTCTTTTAGATAAAATACAGAATTTGAATGAAGATAATGAGAAGAACAGTCATTTCATCTATGAGAATGCTGAAGACAGTAACAAAACCAATGCTGAGGCTACAGACACTTCTGGACACAACATTGAAGCCAAGGACTTACCTGATACTTGGGACTCCCACATGGCAAAACCATCAGATTCTCCTTCAGAAACATCTCAGACGAAGGGGCCGCTAAGAACTCACTTGTATGAATGGGAGGATGAAACTGAAGACACCAGAACTGGAGAGTATGTATTGGGCTTTGACAATGAACATCTCTCAGAGATGAAGAACAAGGATGAGGAGTGTGATAAAGAAGATACTGAAAATCCAAAGGAAGCCATTAGTGAAGAACTTGTGCAACCTATTCCTAGGCCAAGCAACTGTAGGACATATTGTCGATCCAACAAAGCAAAACCGCAGGGGGCAACAAATTTTGACAAGCTAATGGATGGCACTAGTCAGTCTTTATCCAAAGCAAACAATGAGTCAAATAACGATGGTCTGAACCCAGCAAGAAAAGCATCTTTAAGTAGTGGGACCAGTTTTAGGGGCACGGTTGGACGGACTAGAGACTATACTGTTCTACATCCATCTTGCTTGTCGGTTTGTAATGTTACTATACAGGATACCATGGAGCGAATCGATGAATTTACCACAGCAGCCCCTACTGACCTGGGAGAAGCTGGACGCTTAAGAAAAAAAGCAGACATTGCTACAGCAAAAACTACAACCAGGTTTCGACCAAGCAATACCAAATCCAAAAAGGATGTCAAATTAGAATTTTTTGGGTTTGATGATCAAGATGAGGGAGGGGGAGATGAAGGTGCCTCTAGAAGTTCTGGGAGTTCCAATTACAAAATCAAGTACTTTGGGTTTGATGACTTGAGTGAAAGCGAGGATGAAGATGAAGAGTGGCAGGTAGCAGAAAGAAAAGCTAACAAAAAACGAAGCAGAACTGCACCATCGTCTTCACTACAGTCAACCTCTGATGGCAACGAGAACTGTTCCCAGGATAACCAGCTCAGTACTAACACAGGTAAGCAGAACTCTTCTGGAATACATACTTAACATAGAAATTTAGTTGACCTTTGTATTCTGTTCCTTTTGCATTATACCTAGGAGTTGGTTGAACAGGAACACTGATTGGAAAATCTAAAAGTTAAAATCTCTTATTTCTGCTGTGTTCCTGTCTGGTGTTTCATAGCTGTGTTGAAGTATGCTTTATAGCCCTTGATCTCTTGCCAGAGGTAGAGTTTTTTTGTTGCTTTTTTTTGAACAGAAAGTTTTCTCCTTTTTGTTGTGTTGAGCATACCTATGCCTAAAAGGCAGACATCTTCCCACAGAAGCTCCACGTCAACCCAGAATTACATTGCTGATTGCAGAAATTTAAGTAGCTGTTAGCAACATGAAATATGATTTTCCTTTTGGTGCTTTTGAACACATTTATAAACTTTTTAGACCTTTCTCAAGTTCCATCTTTTGATGTGTTTCTGCTTTTGTATTTCTGCTTTAGTTTACAGTTTTCAGATATGTCCATCTTCTGCAGAGGCGGTACATGTCTATGTATATATGTGTACACACACACAGGTAAAACTGTTCATGCAGAATTTGCTGAGCAAGTTCTGGTGGTTTAGTGCCTTTGAAAAATTAGACTTTATTGGTGGTCATTTGGGCCAAGGTTTAGTTGTGTGAAGAAGAAAAGGAATAACTTTGAAAGATTTCTTGTAGCTTTTTCTTTTTGAAAAGGTCTAGTGCCAGAGAATCATGCATGTTGGAATAAGTATTTCAAAACACTGCTGCTGTTCTAGGGAACTTCTGGTCCTCTGTTTTGGACCGTTGAAGCATGAGAAGTTTTCATCCATTCACTGAAATTGTTACATTTTTAAGACTTTGGCAAGAAGTATTTCATTGTGATGAGGAGAGGGGAGGACTCAAGTCTAGCCTTGCAAATGTTGGATAAGCTTTTTTTTTCCCCTACAAATAGCTTCTGCTAATATAATCCAGAAATAAAACTTCATAGGAAAAGATATTCATTTCTCTGTTCTAATTATAGTGGTCTCTAAAACCAGAGTTGTCTGTAAGCCTTTTAATCAAAGGTAAATGTAACTGCTAGGTTTTTTGTAAGTGCTGACAGGGCCAAATTGATCCTGATGTCGTATGAGAAGATTGTGTTTTCAAACAAACAAAAAACCTTTTGTTTATTTTCATAAAAATTAATTGTAATGGAGCACTTGTATTCCAGCCTCTTTGGAAAATGGATTTAACTTACAGGGCCACTTAAGAAATACTTCATCCGAGTCCCTTTCTCTGACAAGTCTTTGTTCAGCCGTTTATTCCAAGGAAAAAATTGCTTCTACAGTTAATGCAGCTGAGATGCTGACCCATCAAATAATCCTTTCAGCTGCTGTCCTCTGGAATCTCAAAATATCTCCAATTTGCTTTCAGCACTACGTTCACCAAGGGGGCCATTATATCCGAGGTATCAGATCATTTCTCTGAGATATTTCCTGAGAGATTCCCATGGCAGAGATAGACATAAATTTATGTTTTGTTAGTTTTTTTAAAAAATATACTTCTCAGGCAAGAGTGACCTCTTTGTGCCTCTGCTGAGAGATGGTTCCCCTTTATTTGGCATCTCCTTTGCTCACTCGATTCCTGGTTTGTGGTACCATAGCCAGGTGAGCTTTAACTTGCATTTTTTTTCTCCTGAAAATTGAAGGCGTGATGTGAAGGGGTAATGGGTGCAAACTGGAACACAAGAGGTTCCACTTAAATTTGAGAAGAAACTTCTTCTCAGTGAGGGTGACAGACACTGGAACAGGCTGCCCAGGGAGGTTGTGGAGTCTCCTTCTCTGCAGACATTCAAAACTCGCCTGGACACCTTCCTGTGTAACCTCATCTGGGTGTTCCTGCTCTGGCGGGGGGATTGGACTGGATGATCTTTTGAGGTCCCTTCCAATCCCCAACATTCTGTGAAGTTATTTTCTTAAGTTGCAGCACATTCCCTAGTTCGATCCAGTAGTACAGATTATAAAAATAGGGAGTCTGATATTGCCCTAAAATTTGTAGGACTCCTTGATATATTTCATGCTGTTTTCTCTTAGACCTTTGAAACAATGTTGAGCATCATGGTCACTCAGAACAGCCGTATTAGGGTCCTTAAATATAGTGATGCTGAATCTGAGAATATATCAAGGATTTAAGATTGAAGCCTCAAGTTGCGGTAGGATATGTGACATTGCTGTGAGATATTGTCTGTACATACTGAAAAAAAAGTGACTTCTGCATCCATGGAAAATGCCAGTTTTGAATCCAAGTGTCAGAAAACACTTTCAGAACGTCTTGCACAATAAAACTTTTTCCTGAAGTTACAAACAGTACTCAGAGGTGCTAATGTTACCTGAGTTCTGGGTGTGCTCTTCTTTTATATGGGGATTTATTCATTAGGACAAAAAATCCAGTGTTCTCATTCCAGGTTGACAGGGGAGATGCCAGATGGCTTCTCTGAATTTCAGCTCAAGAATGATTTTGACATTCTGAGCATAAATAATGTTATACAGCAGAGTCAGTTTTCCAGGAGATTTGATACTTTCAGTTACAGTCTTACCAATTTCTTACCATAGTACTGAACTAGGTTGGTTACCATAATCTAGGCCTATTTTTATGAAACATTTTAGAATCTTAATATAAAACAACATGCAAAGATTTTCCAACAAAACTGGGAATGGACTATTCCTTTCAGTCTAGTAGCTCACAGTTGAGGGAAGGTCAGTTAAATGTTTCTATAAATAAAATTTAGGGGAGCACTAAAGACTATCTGGACAATATTGTTAGGTCAGGGAAAAAAAAAGCAAAGTAGATAAATTCAATTTTAGTTAGGCTGTCTTCCACTGTAGTGTCTTTTCTGTTGTTCACTTATACTATACACTTGCCTGCTGAAATGGTTAAAAACCACCAACCCCCCCGAACAAACACCAAACGAATAAACCCCCCCTAAAACCCAAACCACGACATGCTCCACCTTTTAAATACCTAGATGCTGTTCCCAAACTTTCCTTTTTAATGAAGGTATTTTGTAACTTAATGAGTCTGAGATTTTAGGTGAAGCTTTGATTTCTAGTTAAAGTTGTGTTCGTTTGTGGTTTTGTGTTGTTTTTTTTTCCACTGCAATCCAAACTTCTCTCATATCAGTTGCTGGAGCAGCCTGGTGAAGCAGAAGCCCCTTGCACTGGTGAGCCTCCCAGCTCTAGTCTGCCACAATGCCAGGGGCTACAAGTGCTGATGAGTCTTGACTGGATCTGAAGCAGTACCTCCGTCATTTCACTAGTCAGAATACGGAATGACTCTCGTAAAGAGAAGTTTCTAATACTAGAGGAAACTTACTTAATTACTTGGCTGTGTTAATCAATGAGGAGCTGTATCCAAGAGAAATCTGAACTAATGACAAAGAAGAGTAAGGCTTAACTGAAAACAAGCTTCAGTTTCTAAGAGCAAACCTTTCTCTTTGGGACAGTGTTATACATTTGGAAATAATTGAGCTACCAGTTTGTTTCTGTCTTTCTCTGAAGATTCTGCTATGGTTGTCGGTAGTTTGGGTGGTCACTAAGATTTCTAATGTATTTAACTTCTTAACGTATAGTCTCAGAGTACTTTATTTCCCGCATGTTCAACTGGAGCACCTAGGACTATGTTAATGCTTGTTTTACTACATTTCACTTTGGCCAATGACAATAAAATTATTACAGAAAGTGACAGGCATTTAAAAAAATGCTGACTAAAATGAAACATTTCCATATCTCTCTGTAGACTGACACAAACAGAATAGAGCAGTTGTCTTGAAACCTTCTGCTGAAGGAAGGTATGGAGATCCATCCTCTCTAACATGCTTATTTTTATTTGGTTCACCTCCTCCTTCACTATATATTTCATAAGCAGTACAGTAATGATGAGCTACAGTATTCTTGATTTAAATTATGAACACAGTTATCCTGTCATTATAGTGTAAGTATTGCAGCTTCGCTTACGCTTTGTGAATCAGTTCTGGTACACAACTTAACCTTTGTGTCATGCATTCGTTTTTCTTTCTGTGATCAAGATTAGATTTCTATAATCCTTTTGAATAAACCAGCTTTTATATATGAACATCTAGCACTCGGTTCATTTCTGGTGAGCAAACTTGCCCTATTTTTTTTTCTTTTCCTTCTTTACATCTCCTCAAAACTTGAGTCACCTTAACTGGGTAAATATTTTCAGCCAGTTGAGAGTACATCAAAGTTCTCAAAGGCAGAGTCCTGTTTGGACTTCAAAATCATCTGCAGAATTACCCTCAGGCACTAAAACAAAGCTGGATTGTTTTTCCGCAGGAAATTTACTGTGAAGTTGCCTTCTTGGTCTTTGAACATCTTTCCAATTTTAGCTGAGACAGGCAAATTATCTCAAAGATTATAAACGCTTTGAAAATGATAGGATAGGGGAGAAAAGGCCTTACATGCTCCCATATTGAGAAAAAGGTTAATATACTCATCTTTTCTGTGAAAGAGGGCGGAAGCATCCATAGAAGAGGTAGCCAGTAGAAAACAAGTTTCATTAGTGTCACTGCTTAGGAAATTACTTGGGGCTTTGCCTGGCTCAGCTGATGTTAACGAAAGACGTCTCCCCCACACCCTATTTAGTTTAGATTTGAAAATCTGGAGTGCTTTTAGGATACCTAGAAAGCCTCAAAGACCATTGCTCAAATAAAAGCATTCCAGATAATCTTACAAAAACCATCATAAGTGTTTGATATGCTAGCAACATTAAAAATGCAAAATTACCCTATTTAAAGGAGGAGTTCAAACGTCTTTATCAAGAAGTTTCTTTGAATTTAAAATTACCTAATTTAAATGGGGTAATTCAGGATCACATAGGAGAGGAATTCAATCAAAGAAACTCAGATGATTTTAAAATTGTGGCTTAGTTGATATCGTGCACAATTAATCATTATTAACCGCAATAGCAGCTCCAAGTCTCAGCACAAGGCACAAATTATTGTGCTGATTTGATGGGTGAAAACACATCTTGTGTCTCTACAGTGACTTGCATGTTTGTAATTACTGTAATCAAGTGAGTTTACTTCTCGGCTTTTAATCTACAATAGGAGTGTCCAGTTCTGTTTGACTTTCTTTGGGAATTGCATTCAGGGCCTGGCTTCTTCAAAAGCATTTCAGAATTTGTGAGGATGTGTATCAAAGCAATTTGATTTGGCTCCTTTGACTTTTATATAGATTTGGAAGTAGTCTTCCTTTGTTTAAGTTAATGAGAATGGGTCTGTAATATTTTTCCTCTGTTAGACTCATTTTATCAAAGCATCTTTTAGAGTCAGTTGTTTTGAGAGGGTTTGTTCGTGTGTTCTTAAGCTCTTGTGCTGACATAGTACAACTGAACTGAAAACAAGTGGGCTGGGGTGCGAGAGGCTGGTGCCTTGCAGTGGGTGACCTGCCTGCCCTGTTGCTGTGAAGCCCATTGAAATTTACTGCTGTTTAAGAAACTTTGAAGCCTTATTTTAAGAATACTTCTATCCTCCAGACAAGATAGGTTTTGTGTCCTTGTGAATGCTATTAGAAATTTGCTTGCCTGGTTTGCTTCTGATCACCTCCCTACCCAGGCACATGGCTGGTCCTGTGTACTGGATGTGAGAGCACTTGGGATTAGAGTAACTAATCCAACCTGCTTGTTTTGGGTTGGTGCAAAAGTAATTGCAGTTTTGAACCGTGAATTTCAAATCATTGTAACTAGGCTCAAACACATCTTTATTAATCAAAATAGAAACCATTACAATCAACGCACTTTTGCCGATGAGAAATGTTTGTTGGCTCCTGTAGCATAAAAATCTGTGCTTGGGGATTCAGCGAACTCTTGGAAAGCATTTTCTGTATCCTGCTGGTTGTGGAAGTGTTTTCCCTGCAGAAAGTTGTCGGGATGCTTGAAGAAGTGATAGTCGGTTGGTGAGAGGTTGGCTGAATATGGTGGGCGAGGCGAAACGTGATAGCCCAATTCATTGCACTTTTGAAGCGTTGCTTGTGTGATGTGCAGTCGGGCAATGTTGCGAAGAAGAATTGGGCCCTTTCTGGTGTCCAATGCCGGCTGCAGGTGTTGCAGTTTTTGGTGAATCTCATCGGTTTGCTGAGCAGACGTCTCAGATGGAATGGCTTTGCTGGGATTCAGAAAGCTGGAGTGGATCAGAGCGGCAGCAGATCATTGAACAGGGAGCATGACCTTTTTCTGTGCAGTTTTGGCTTTGGGAAGTGCTTTGCAGTTTCTTCTAGGTCCAGCCACTGAGCTGATCATCACCATTTGCTATATCAAATTCACTTTTTTGTTGCATGTCACAATTCGATCAACAAATGTTTCATTGTTGTGTAGAATAAGAGAAGACAACACTTCAAAATGATGATGTTTTCTTACTTTTCAGTCAGCTCACGAGGCACCTGCTTACTGACCTTTTTCACTTTCCAATTTGCTTCAAATGCCGAAAGACCATAGGATGGTCGACGTTAAGTTCTTCAACAACTTCTCATGTAGTTGTAAGATGATCAGTTTTGACGGTTGCTCTCAGTTGGTCACTGTCAACTTGCGATAGCGGCTGCTATGCTCCTCATCTTCAAGGCTCTCATCTCCTTTGCAAAACTTCTTGGCCCACTGTCTGTTTGTTAGCGGTTCCTGGGCCAAATGCACTGTTGATGTTGTTAATTGTCTTCGTTGCTTTATGACTCATTTTGAACTCAAATAAGAAAATTACTTGAACTTTTTTTTGTCTAACATCATTTCTGTAGTCTAAAATAAATATAAAATAAACACCAAGTAGTAGGTCAGTAGCAAAAAGCACGAAGCAAGAAAAGCACATTAAAATGATGTATAACATAACCACATTTATTTAAGAAAGTATTCCAATATCAAATGGCAAATTTCAACAATGCAAAAACCGCAATGACTTTTGCACCAACCTAATATTTTTGCAGTGCAATTTTCAAATAGCAGCAGCTTCTCTGGAATAGATAGGTATTCTAAGCTGTTTATCAGATGAAACAGTGCTTTTCTGTGCCTGTCTTCATTTCTGTCTTGAAATTTATAGTAACTTCTGGGTTGTGCCAAGTAAAAGAACATAAGCTGGTCTCCAAGGGGGATAATGCTTCAAATACAATGTAAGTTGTTTTTTTTTGGTTTTTTTTTTTTTTAAAAAAAAGGACAAGAATTTAATTAGATTGGTGGATTGCAGATTTAGAGTCCAAAACTGAGTACTAGAACTACTGGTAAGGCAAGTATTGAATACACTGGAAGGCTGTTTCAGCAGTTACTTCTGAGTAACAGTTACTCCTTTCTGAGCTGATGACCATATTTTTTTTAATACTGTTTATAGCAGAATAAGCAAAAATAAACAGGCGGCCTTCACGAGAAGTGAAGTAGGATCAATTCTTTGGTCCCGTAGTTTTGGTGGGAAATACTCTTCTTTTAAAAGGTAACCTGGGATTTACAGGAGTATAAAATGGGGAAATAGTAACTTGAAGCTTACACAATGGACAAGAGATGCTACAATAATTGTGGCAGTTCAATAGCTTTCAATATGGTTGTTTCATGTCTGTATTTACCTTCTATAGATCTTCTGGAGTTCTCAGAGGATGCATCTGGTGTACCTGAAGGCAATAAGAAATCCACAAATAAACAAGGTGATAAATCTAAGGAAAACACCAGGAAGATTTTTAGTGGGCCAAAGCGGGTGAGTAATAATACTGAGACCAAGACAGTGTTCTTAGTTTAATTAACTTTTCGGTATTGATGTTTCTTCCCATGTATGTAACAGGGTTTTTGTCCCGGTGTATTTCTGCACTTGAGATAATTTGTTGGTTTTTAAAAGTTTATCTTGAGAAGTAAAACCTTCAAGTGCAAAATTTGTGTATCAGTTGCTGGGATCTTCACTCTTCAGATGCAGGTCTGGGCTTGCAAAATGGTAACACACAACCTAGGTGCATTCCCTCCTAGATGACTGTTAAAGCAAAGCCCCATTAAATGCTGTGTGGGCTTTTTGTTTTGTTTTGTTTTCTCTCTTCACTCTCCCAAGAAATGTGTGTCATTGTGGGATTTAACCTTCCTGCAAGCTTCAAATTTGGCATTGGCATAGTCTTTATAGCATGTGGAAAAGTGAGATTTTTCTTCTAGTTAAAAAAAGAAAAAAGTAATTCCCAATCCCATCCCTGTATATGCAGACTATGTAGTATTCAGTATAAATTTGCCCTTTCATACTGTGAAGGGAGCTTATTCATTTTGTTGATACCAAGTGTGGTTTATCTTACCTGTTAATATAGGTTACTCAGTATTTTGAGGTTTTTAAAAATGTCCATACAGCAAAAATTGTGTTTAGCTATTAGGTGGAAATTGCAATAGTGGCATCCATGTAATGTCCATTGAATGAAGTTCTTAGGACTTAAATGTCCGTGATACCCATTTCTAATGCTTAAGGCCTTTTCATGTGCTTTTTGCGTAACACACAGCACCTATCTCACGGTCGCTGCAATCCAGAACTGGTGTAGTAAGAGAAAGAGGGAGCTGGAGAGGGCAATGTGCTTGTATTTCTCCTTTCCCTTTGAGTTCCGTAAGTTTTGCAAGACCCGGCAGTTACACGTTATAATACAAACTCCCTTTTATATGTGTTCAGAATGTGTTCAGCAGTCTAACAGTTCTAAGAATTTTTTTAAAGTTATTTTCCTTGTTATTTTTCCTTAAAGAATTCTGGTAATAAAATCACTATAATTTCTCATAAAGGCAGCTAATTACTTGTGTTATATGATACTTTCACTTGAAGCAATTTAAGGGGTTTTTTGGACTTCCAGAACCGGAAGACTTATTATCTCCCAGCTGTGTTGGTAATACAGGCTGTTTCAAAAAGATGGACCCGATTTGAAATCATGCTGCTTTGAAATTGGGTCCATCTAATTGAAACACCCTGTATAATCATTTTCCATATGAAAATGCGGATTTGCGGGTGGAGGAAAGAGGACAAATTTGTTCTATTTCTCAAAACATGCAAGGGAATAATTTCGTTTGGGAGGACACATGACCAATAAATGGTGTCAGTTGTGATGCCCTTTGGAAAAGAAGTGTTGCTGCTGGTTGCTTGGGGACTTTGGACAGAGTGGGGAGCTCTTGGCTGCCACCTCTTGCCTCCAGAGTTTGAGGTCAGGCTACTGGTAAGTGAGGAGGGTCTTTTCAGAGCAGAAATAGTGTTTCTTGAAGATAAGTTCCCCAGCTTCTGCTAATTAATCTTTTTTTGTTTTAAATCAGCTTCCTATCGGTGAATATGTTACATTAGACTGAGAAACAGAAGCACAGGGAATGTAAATTTAACTGTGCCTTTTTTAGTTTTTTAGTAGCGTGAAACAGCTGTGGGTGTTCTAGTAAATATGGAATATTTTTTAATGTTTAAATATTTACATGCTTCAAATACTATTCTGTAATAGCGGTTTATGTGTTTCTTGTTTAATTTTAGACTATAAATACTTGAGGGTTTATATGAAAACTGTTTTAATTAATTTTGAGCGTATATATCATGGTATTATGTGTAAAAAAACCCTTACGGCACTATCATACTATATGAGAGAAAATGGTTTCCACTCTAGAAAATTCTCAGTTAGGAATAATCTTAATTCAAGTGAGGTGAGAATTGAACAGCCTTTTTGACCCTGTAGTGATATGATGGACCTAGAAGTAGAAATTGCTGTAATTGCATTCGGATTTTAAACTTTAATGTTCTCTAATCATACAGCTGTTACATGGAGTTACTAAAAAAAACCTGTGAAGCTTGTTCTGATGGTAATTAGAGACGCTATAATTATCTTCCTAAACTATAGATCTAGACTCTTAATCTCAGTTGCATCTTAAGGGAATTTTCATTCTGGGAATGAAAAAAATGAACTGAAAGTATTGACCTGACCATAACTAAGTGATCTTAAAAAAAAAGAAAAAAAATCTCTGGAAATTCTTCACTGTCTCATCACCATTTTTTTGTGTAGAGACTAGCAGGTATATTATGAATAATCTTCTGCTAGGTGGTAATGTTAGAGATATGGCACTTGGCATCACACTGAGCTGAAAAGTAAAAAGCTCTGCTACTTGGGAAGCCACAGGTGAGATTGTTAAACTTCAGTAGATCCAGAAAGCTGAAGGATTTTTTCCAGTTCGTAGTCAGCAGGACTTTTGCCTCTGTTTGCGCTGTTGAAACCTGACCATTGTACTCCAGTGTTAAAGTCTAGTTCTTGAGACTTTGAGCATTTGTGTAATAAAGGATTACACACATTATTGACTCAGTGAATAACAGTCTTTCTAAAAAACTGCTTTTAATATAAGGAGTCTCAGTAGAATCACTGGCTATTCACACAAGAATAACGAGCATAAAAGTTGCAGTAGCATGTATGTTATGATAGGTATGTAAAGTATCAACCAGAATTCTGCTTTTAAGTGAATTAATTCTCTTTATCCTTAGCCTGTGTTACAGGGGGAATATTATGTTCCATAGAAACATAATTATGTGCTTGCGGTACATAAATATTGGCATTACTTGACTTGCAACTTATGGGTGTGAAGCGTACGTGAGTAACATCTGCAAAAGTTTGTTTACAGCTGTTTACAATTTTAATTCAACTGGTTCAGTAACTCGTGCTCTAGCACGTAAGTTTGGGAACTCTGGGGCTGTGATGTGCTCACCTCCTGCTGCCTTTGGGCTTAGTTCCCCTTCTGCAGGTCAAACTATTACTCAGTTATCAGGCAAATAACAATAGGGTATACAAGAACTTTTTTGTTGCTGTGGTCTAAATCTACTCAGGCTAAAGGGGCTTGAAAATAGGGACCATAGACCTTCTCTCCTCAGGTTTCTTGCTCCTGCCTCTCACCACAGATTTGGGCTTGAGTCAGCAAAGGAGGAGAATCAGGTTTTGTACAATACTCTGGAATAGGTCCCAGTGGCCTTATATAAACGATGTATATCTCGAAATAGCAATGGGGGAGACACACAACAAAAACCCAAACATACAAAAAACCAAAACCAACCAAAAATCCCCCACATCTTAAAAACGTAAGATAAAGAGAACAAGTCTGTCCCCAAACTTAATCTTTTGATTGATCAGTCCTAGAAGCTGATAACTCTGCCTGGTGTTTTGTGCCAGAGTTATACTGTCAGTTCAGCATTTCTGCCGCCCAGCGTGACATTAAGGGCCACATCCTCTGAACTGCACATTTTCTGGGCTAGCACTTTGCTCTTAAACTCAAAATGTATGATAAAGAGTGACCCACAACTCTCTGCTGATCCTGGTTCTGCCTGTGGCCATAGGAAGCCAACCTAGGGAAGGTGAATATTGATGAGCTTTGAATATTCCAAGGTAAGAACATAGAGTTGCAAATCATAATTAAAAGGGATGGGAGCCTTTCTGTTAGTGCTCTTCAGTGCTCCTAAGACATATAGGGAGACTTACTGTGTCACATGAAGTGGGACAAAGGAGCTAAAACAGAAAAACACACTGATTCTTTCAAACAGACATACCCAAAAGCAATGTCCATGTTGTGCTTTTGCATGGTAGCATGAAATTTTGAGGTATTAGGTGAGTACTGTATCAAGATTTTTTTTTTTTTTCCTGGGCCTTGGAATAGGTGAACTTTAGAAATGAGTGTTTTGGAATTAATTTCTTAGATGTTGCCATTTTTCACATTGAGTAAATTTCATAAAGCCTCCATACTGGTATTGACAGAATGCAATTTAGCAACTATAAAAGAGGATAAAACATATACTTTGTATGAGTGGTAACATGAGGAAGGAAGTACTCACTGCGTGAACAGTCTACACTGATGGTTCATGGACTATTATTCAAACTAAAAACTAACCCCGAATGCTAGTCCATTGCTTAATGACTTCTAACTTCAGGTCAAACTTGTGTTATTTCCCTTACCTACTCACTTTTGCAATGAAAATAGAATGCTTATAAACAAATTCAAACTAGCTTAATTTTTTTTTTTTTCCTTATTCTCTTGTCTTGTTGTGCCTGGAGAAGTTTCTCTAAACACACTTGTTGAGGTCTTAGCTCTAGAAAACTTGTGTGGTTTGTGACTCTGGATGCGTTTCCCAACATACACAGTGAATGGGAAGAAGGGTGCTACATCGCTGTGCTTTTTTTTTCTTCTTGTGTGCGCATTGGGTTCTACAGGAAAGAGTATGGAAAAACCTCGTTGCCATTAACTTGCTTATCCTTGTGTTTCCTTTGGGCCACTCCCTCAGGTCTTGGACGACGGAGTTTCCCATGCAAAGCACTTTCCTTGTTTTTAACTGTCATTACTTGAAAGATATTCTGCTAGGGTGGAATGCATTTGTTAGGAAAAGCTGAGGTCTTCTTGTATTATACATTAAAAAACAACAACAACAAAATCCCCAAACCTAACAAAACCCTAATAGGGTAAGGACTAGTTTTGCTTGAAAAAGGCAAAAACTACTGACGGAGTATTTGAATCTACCTTCGCACACCTTTTGCTCCACCTGCACACTCCTGTTCCCTCTCCGTTTCAGTTTCCCGAGGTTATGTATCGTACTACATTGAGGAACCTGCCTGTGTTTAAAAAAACAACCCATTAAAAGGAAATATTTACCATAAATCTCAGTCCGGTTCATTGGGAAACTGTAAACAATTGTATCCACTCTGTTGAGGGAGCCGAGCAAGAGAGATTAAGTCATCTTAACCTGGTTAAGTCAACATTGCAACTGAGAAACGCTCACTAAAGGCAGCTGGCGTTAGCGGGATTACACGCGTTACTTTGATCAAGTGACATTAATAGAGTTCGTCCCGACACTAGTGTTGAATGCGTGAATGAAATCATGGCTGCATTCAGACATGGCTTAGCCAACAGACTGCTCCTGAAATCTATAGCCGCGATAAAAACTTGATCCACTCATAACTTTGTAAATATTGCTGTTCATGTTTTATTCAGGTTTTACAAGCAACTGCTGTGTTTTGTGCCCAACAAGGTACAGAAATGTGTGGTTCTGGACAGATCATTTGGGAGGATGTGTTAACTACTGCGGTGTCAAGAGCACTAATTTCCAGTTATCAGCTGCTGAACCAGCAAAAGAAAAATTCTTCTTTGTGACTTCAGTTTGATCTGCAGCTCGTCCATAGCTCATTATTTAATTGCATCTTTCTTATCCTGTAGGCAGGGTTTTTTCTCATGAGTAGGTCATTTTCATTTAGTTGCTATGCTCCTGTTACAAATTTTAGACACTCTGAGAAACTGGCAATCCTTTAAAATAGAGCTTAGGTGTGATCCTGCTGTTCCTAATAGGATTGTCTGCAACACAAGTTCAAGGGTATAACCTACGGGATCTTTTACAGGTTGATGTGAGTTTGTTCCATTGGTGCTTCATGCTGACTGGCAGAAGCGATAAGTATCGGCTGGAAACAAATGCTGTGTCTAAGTTTACTTGAAGTCCAAGCCGAAATACTTGTACCTGATCTTTGAAAGAGTTTTGAAATTGAAGAAGTACAAAACCATGCGTGGCTCTTGCTTTGGCTGAGTAATCTGACGGCTAATGTGACAATGACGTGTGTGTGGGAGGGGACAGGAACTGGGCTGCCCTGTGATCTGTAGTTTTCCACTTAGCTTGTATTATGCTTTACAGTAGATGTTTATCAGACACATCCTGCAAGTAATGTTTATCTTTGCTTGCCTGCAAATGAATCTGCATTTCCCCAAAATAAATTTTAAAGGGGGACGGGGGGGTTGTTTGTTTGGTTTAGATTTTAGATTTAATGTGTGTGAAGATTAATCTATTTTAAGTGCATACAGTCAGGTGGTTTTGGTTAATTATTTTTTCCATAGCTTATTTTAAGTAAATAATTGTAGAAAAGCAGCAGGAAAGTGTAATTCAGAAGTTTTGCTATGTCAGTTTAGCCCTTTCCATACACTTAATGGTGGGATTAGAGCAGACTGGTCAGAACTAATTTTAAAAAGAACTGCTCGTCTTTATCTTGCATAACCTTTAGGAAAAGGGTGTCCAACCGAAAGGATGAACAGTTACAACAAAGCATTTTTTCAGTGATATTAAACTGCTGCTACGCAGTGAGCTATTTGCATCCTAATTTAGGATTGCCAAAATTGCACTTTTTTAATAGGAAAGATTATTAGTTGATACTTGCTATTTTGATTCTGTTGAGAAGTCGAGCTGAATTTTGAAAATCAAAATATTCTGTGAAATCTCTGGCTTGCATGAGTTTAGCACTAAGCCAGCAGTCTGTTTCATCAGCAGTTTGACAAGCAGTGGTGGTCAGATCTGCCAGCCTGTGACAGCTTGTTGCTACTGCTGCCGCACATTCCTTTTCATTTACGGGTTGGTGTTTCTGGCAGATGGTCTGCCCAGTCCTGAACTGAAGTGTTTTATGTGGGTTTTTTGTCCAAAAACTATTCGTTGGAATGATGCACAAGAGATGAGCTGTTCTAAGTGCTAACCAATTATAACCTGTGTGTGTATTTTAAGCGACTTTCGTATTGCTGGAATAAAATGAATTACAAAAATACGAAAGATGACAAGAGGTAAGAATAAATGTATTTCTTTCTTGGTTGATTTGTTATAAACGAAAGCTTCATCCTGATACGATTATTTCACTTCACCTTCGCAAAACCAGATTCTTTGGTAAGCGTATTTATTTAGTACTGGCTTTCTAGTGCTTACCAGTTAGGGATTTTTTTCTTCTATTATTCATGTAAATAGACGAAAACCAAGTCTCAGTTTTTAAGTTACTGTAGTAAACAGAATACTCATCAGGTCTGGCATGGTTTTGGATTAGTCACCTAATTTGAAGCGTGAAGTAGCCCCTGTAATTTTACTGAACTGAGTTGGGGCATAACACCTTGAAGGCATCTCAGAGAGAAAGCAAATGCCAAGAGTTGGTCTGTTAACTTCAAGATAATCATTCAGCGAGCAAAATTATTTTCTTCCCAGTCCTCCATACTAAACCGTGGTGGAGCAGGGTGTGTTCTGGTAGATGCCAAGATCCTTCGACCCAGCAAAACTGCTTTCTCGGCTGTCCTCCCTGTGCAACTGTGGGTAGAAGATTGTAGCAACGTTATTGGAAGTGCATTTCTTCTCCTATGCAGTGCCAAGGAAGATGATGTCTGTTGATGCACAGCTTTGTTGTGAGAAAGGTAGCGATGCAAAGTGCAACGTGAAGGTAACAGGCTAAGTCCTCATAGGTGCAAGAGGAACAAATAAAAATAAGCATGGAAAGCCTTCCCCCTTCTGTGCTTATGCTTTTCAGGAAGCAGAGAAATCAAGTTAAATGGAAAATGTTTAGCACTGCAGTGAAACTTAGGTTTCATACTTGTAGCTCCTACTGGTATTAACTCTTAGGCGAGAAGCAAAGATGCATTAAAACATTTGTGAAAACAGATTCTCTCTTTCATCTTTGCATTTCCCTTGCCACTGTGCCCCCCATATCAGTTACGTAGTTCCTGGTAATTAATGCAGTGTTTTAGTAATTAAGCAATGCAGGATGACTGCATAGAATAAATGTTCCATTGCACAAGGCCTCAGTCCTGTAGAAAGTTCCAAAACAAGAAAAATGCTCGAAGAGATTGAAATATACTGGTTTCATTTGACAGTGGGAGCTTAATTTATATGCAGATGAATATGCAAAATGGTCTTCACAGCTCCCATGTACCGTAGGAGCGTGGTTGGCTTGCTCAGCTCTGTCTGTGGCTGTACATACATTAGATAATAGTGCGATGCAGCATGAGTACATCTTGAGAATGAAGCAGTCAGTGTTGAGGGTCCCATGTCTCCATTATACACATCTGGAAGTTTCAACTTTGAATTAGCTTTATTCTGATCTGCTTTACGGAGTGCCCAGGAACAGGGCTCTCTGGAAGAGCATCTGCAACTTTGGTTTCATCAGCCAGGAATCAGGTAAGTGTACTTGGAGACTTGGTGATGCAAACCAGGAGATTTATTTGAACAATGTGTTATTGATCCAAACGGAAATGCTTATGTGGGTGTGCCTGCATGCCCAGGCAGCCCAGCCATATCACCTCTAGACTTTAATTGCTGTTGCAATTTTGTAAGGCTTTCCTGTTAGTAGATTGGTACACTTTGAGTAGATAAGGATTTATGGGGTGCAGGATGGGGAGGAGGGTGGTGTCTCTGCCTTTATATAGCACCAAAGAGGGCAGGAATTTTGTCTTAACAGTTTTTTCAAGGATGCGTTTGTGCCAGTACAGTTACTTTGCAGGCAGATGCAGGTTTTTCTCTTGTTTGAAGTTCTGTGTTTGCAGTATTGTGGTGGTATGTCTAAACTATTGTACCCTGTCCCTTTTAATTACACTTAACACGGGTTTCAGGCCAAATTAGTAACCGCAACCATATGGCTTCTGCTTCTGAGCTGCCCAGTTTCGAGGACATTCAGTGTGAGCAGCATCCAGAACACAATCAGCTATTTCTGGTAAAGGATGAGTCTCATGTTTATCAAACTGCCCTGTTTCCTCAGGTTTTTCATGCTTCACTTGGATGTTTAACCCAGCTTGTTCTGCACTGTAGGCCTTTTCGTGAGCTTCAAGGAAGAAAAAACATTTTGCAGTTCTTCAGAAATGTGATACAAGAAAAGCTTCAGCGATACCTTCCCCCTGCTCGCTGTGTTGTTTGCTGCTGACACGGTTCAGCCTTGCCTGACTAACACCGTGTAGCTGCCTAGCTATGTGCTTGCGTCATCTTTTCTGTGTGCTGCGTTCATAGTGTAGCAGCTGACAAATAAGTCATTCGCAGGACCCAGAGGTGATTTATTGGCACTAATCTGCCACTGTGATCCAAATAATGGAGATGCAGTTTACATTTTGAACACTAAATAAAGTACTTGATCCTGGTTTGCTCCTGTTTTTTAGCTGCTTTTGAAAACTCCTGTCTTATCTGGAGTACAAATAATCTGTGTGTGTGTGTATTATATACACATGGTTCAGCCTGTGCTGAGCTGCTGTTCCATCTTCCTGTTTTGAAGTGTAATTTCTTTTTCTTTGCTTGGAATGGATGCTTATTCTTTTCCCTTTTCAAAATAAACAGTCTGTTATGAGTAGTTCTGTGCTGCATAATGTACTTGTTATCTTTTTCCTGTTCAAAGTGAAACATGCAGGGCAGAGTAGCACTCTTAATGATTATGAATACTGAGTGGTAAATAATCATATATTTTGGGTTATTGGGGTTTTTTAGAACTTGTAGTTTTGACGAGCATCTAGTCTGCAGTCTTACTGAACACCTTTCAGATATAAATAATGCATGTATCCGGATATCTGTTAAAAATGTTTTGGAGTTATCTTTTACTACTGTTTCCTACCTTGGAAAGCATTCTTACCTGCAAATAGCTGCTGTCTTTCTTGTTTTGCAAGTATTTTCAGCAAAACTCGTGTCCTTGGCTCTTATTTTCTGCTCTTCTTACATCTGTGAATGGCAGGCAGCACTGCATCAGTATGTGCAGAGTGCCGACTCTTGAGTAAGTTCAGCTTTGAGGCTTTCGGGGATGGGAGGTTAAGCATGACCCGTAGTTTGTGCCATTTGGAGTTGATCTTATAAAACGGAAAGCTCTGTGCGTTCTGTAAAATCCCTGTTATTCGTTCTGGTTTTGTGTCTCAGTTCACCCTGCGGGACCACGTGCGAAGTCCCACAGTACAAGATGCTTCATGCCCTCGCTGGGATATTTGTGCTCTTTCAGACATCTCTGTGTGTGTAAACATCTGTCGGTTCTATACATGTGAAAAAAGGAAACTCTTCTGCTATTCAGTAAAAGCTCTTACAGCTGATTAATATTGCAGAACTTATTTGCCTTAAGAACACAGAATTCAAAGGAGTGATGTACTTCATCTTGCATCCATTCTAAGCTCATCTTGAGAGGAAGAATTCTTAAAGAAAAGTCTGCGTGATTTGAATAATTGCAAGGTTGTCTTTAAGAGAAAGCAAGACAGTTTATTAAATTACTGCTACTTAAATATCAGCATTGCTTCTTCAGGGAAGCTCGTTATCACAGGCATTTGAGTTACCTTAACAAGAAAAACACACACACAAAAAACCCCAAACAAACAAAAAAATGACAACAAAAAAAACCCTTTGCTTGTGTGATGAAGCCTTCTGAAAAGTCTTCGTTCAGTAGGATTCATTTGATCTTTGATGCTTTCCCAGGCTTCAGTTTTGTCACACAGTAGTCTAAAGCAAGTCTACATGATGCTAGCAGGTTGATCAGCATTAGTGCAGTTTCTTTGCAGTTGTTTTGGAAATTCATCTTTGTTTTGTTGCGAAAGTGTGAAGGTTGCTCTGAGGGGTGGTTGGAAAGGATGGATGTGTTTGTCGTGTCCATGCCTGTGTGAGTTGTAAGACAGGCTCCAAAGCCTCTGCATAATGTGTTAGTACTGATGAGAACATCATTCATTGGAAAGCAGTGTTGGATTTTTGCGGGTGTGTGGTGGTTGAGCTGTGTGCAGTCAGTGTGGGACAGGACGCTGGCCCAGACGGCGGGGGGCTGGGGAGCAGTGTCCTTGTCTAATGAAATACTACTGGGAAGGCATGGGATCGCAGCCGAAATTACTTTCATCTGAAAGTGGAAGATACTACAAGGGATAGTGGCTAAAACTAACCCTCCATAAGTATTTGAAGTTTAAAATAATTACCATTTTCAGATATAGTTTCAGTTCTGTTACAAGAGAGCTATTAAATGAAGATGTCCTCATTTCTCAGAACAGGCTTTTATTGGTGGCATTTCTTGATTTCTTGCATAAAATGTGGCTTTCTTCTGTATTGCATTGGTAGTGCCTAAGCAAACCGTGAAGTACCTTGTCACAAAGCATTTTGGGATACCTTAGCTTTTGATTCACTAGGAGATAAGGAAAACCAGAGAAGACAAGTCCATTTTTGACTGTTAAATAAAAAGGATGCCATCTTTGACTCAGAAAGCCTCTGAGCCCTGAGTATGTAGAAGGAATTGTCTTCATCTGTTTGCCCTGTTGAACTCTTTCCTGGACATCAGCTGTTGCTCTCTGCTGAAGAAAGCACACTAATGCTGTGCAGACCTTTGATTATGCGGGCACAGCTGTTTGTGTGCTTCATTCTTATTCCGTGTTGAAGCACTGGAGTCAGTCTGTCATCTGTGCTTCCTTGCTGTACGCACGTGTGTGCGACAGGGGCACTACCCTGTGAAAAGCCGAGGCTGCAGACACCCCTGTTGCGTGGTCAGTAAGGGCTCGTCCCAGCTGCCGCCTCACCGGGGTGAGCTTGACCAGCAGCGTGAGTGCTCCGCTGTGCCTGACAAGGGCTGCGTCCGGGGCAGCGGGGAGCGCAAGGCCTGAAAAAAAGGGGACGTGCAGGCAGGGCACAGGCAGAAGAGGCTTTATGTACCGGGAGCGGTGAGTATGGTGAGCTCCTCGCTTGGAGTTCGTACAAATGAGGGTCCTGCAGCAGCAGCAGAGCCCCCGTTGTTCCTGCATCAAGCTCAGAAAGCAGCACAAATCTGGGATCCTGTTGTGTGGCTGCATCTCCCCACTGGGAACACAGAGCCTGACGCTGCTGTTGCAGGGACCTGCAAAGCTGCTGGGCAGCATGTAGCTCCCAGGCAAGAAACTGAGAGACATGAATATATTAGCATCCTTTTAAGCAGGGATAGAATACTGTTTGAGACTACAACTGCGATTTGGGACTATTAATAGAGAATATCCTATGTTAATAGGACTTCTGGCAGCTGTAATGCTGCTGTCAGAGTTGTAGTCCTTAAGCTTCCCTGCAAGGTTAAGAAGAATTATGCATCAGCTGAAACTTATACCAAATATTGGCTGTACTTTCATGCTGGTTACTTGATAAGAGTGTGTTATTACCTTGATTTATCCCCTATACCAGGATACGGCACCTAGAAACTTATACCCTGTTTTCCCAATCCCAAGTATGCACTGAGATAATTTGTGGAACAGTTGCAATTCATGGGGTGGGGGGGAAGGCATCTAGAAAATAGTCAGTGGTTCTTTTCCACTATAGACATTTGTGAAACATTTTATTTTTCATTATTAAAAGGCATGTTTGTTACTGAATTGTCATTCC
Source organism: Pampusana beccarii (assembly GCA_013399365.1). Classification (NCBI taxonomy): domain Eukaryota; kingdom Metazoa; phylum Chordata; class Aves; order Columbiformes; family Columbidae; genus Pampusana; species Pampusana beccarii. The sequence continues at coordinate 1,134,308 of VWYH01006860.1, read as the reverse complement.
TTTCTTTATGGAAACACTGAGTTATATTCTGGGAAAGAATTTGCTACTTAGAAAAGAGAGTTAACCTTTTAACCATTTTGTCAGCAGTTAATTTTTTCAAGTAAGGATCTATAGGACATCATCTTCCTATTTGTGGACGAGATGTCCTCTTGTAACAGCAGCATGGACTTGAAGCTGGTTTCTCAGTTTAGCTTTTGAGCTTGGTGAGATTGTCAGGAAATTGGACGAATTAGTGCTGCGGTTACCTGGGAAAGTTAAGAATTGGACTTATCAAAAGCCTTATTTTGTTATTCCTGCTTGTGGCCATGGTGGCTGCATTGGCTGCTGAAGGACTTTGTGTATCTGTCACCTGAAAATGTATTGTTTAAAAGAGCTTCCTTGGAAAACAGATAAAACTGTTGTGGCGATAGCCATTGTATAGTTGTTGTTGAATGGTACATGAGCACTGCTTTTAAAAAAAAATAAAATCATTAAATCCAACTAAGTTAAGTTTCTTCTGGCCCCATCAGAGCTCACTGTGGGAGGGAAAGAGGCTTTTCTCCTGTCTGGAAACTAAAATGATTTAGTGCCTGACAGGTCTTTTGGGCCCCGGAAGCTCGTAGCTGAGATTTTGATTCTGCTAATATTCTTTGAAACTAACAACTTCGTTGTTAGTTAAGGCTTTCTCTTCTAAAGAACGATAGGATGCAACATCATAGAGCTTTAACAGTAATATGGAAACTCTTGACTTACAAAATCTCCTTTTTGATGTGCCAAAACTTTGTTACACTTCATAGAAAGGCATTCAGTCCATAGCTGGCACTGCAGGGTTTGTTACACGTAGCCCCTCTGTGGGCTGTATGTGAGCCAGGAGCTGGCTTAAATACTTGATGCATTATATTTTGACAGAAAATTGTTTACATGACCAACTTCTATTTTTAAAATATTTTTTCCCATGTTTAAAATGCTGTATAAGTGCGTGTGAGGAGGTATGTAGTTATACAATTTACACAATGTATGGCATGTCGGGAAATAGTGAAAATTGTAATGGTGTGTTAGTCTGGAGTATTATTATGCTGGTAGATTGGTAAAATCAGATGGTAGAAACATAATTCTGTCTTTGCTTTCTCTAACAATTATATTGTATTTCCCAAACTTCAAGGACAGTGAATTTTGATTTGCCTTGACATATTTTCACACAAGAAGAAGAAAAAAGGCTTATTAATTTATTAATATGGATTAAAGCATTTCATTTGAGTGTTTTCTATTCCTCCAAGCATCAAAGTCTATATCAGTTCTACATTTTGATTCTAAGCTGGTTGTATTTTCCTGACATGGTGTTTGCTAACATTTTTTCCCATAGCTGTCGTCTTTTGTCTATAGGAAGGTTGCAGACCTTTTGTATTTGAATAAATTTAAGAAGTAGAAAAACTGAAAAATTCTTGAGATACATACACATCATGCCTTTTGCCATTTGAATGGGTTTGTATGTCTTTAAAACTATCAGATGTTTCAAAGCCTTTCAGGCTTTCTGATGTATACAATATCGAGAACTTGTGTTGTTGGGAATATGGAAGGGGGAAAAATGAAGCTCATTTTACTTATTTGGCTACATTATTGCTACAGTATTTTTGAAGTATATAGTGACTTCTGGTAGATTTGCTCAAAAAAATAACTTTTATTTTTGTCTTTAGTCTCCCACAAAAGCTGTGTATAATGCTAGACACTGGAACCAGCCAGAATCAGAGGCTCTGCCAGCACCACCCGTTTTGAAAACTCCCAGTGTCCCAGTAAGTAGACTGTTGTGGTTCTTTGTTGGGGTTTTTTGGTGTTGTTTTTGTTTTTTCAAGTTTAGTAAGTCTCCTTTTAAGATTCACTTATATTTTTTGAAACGCAGTTCTTGCTATCTGGTAATGTCACAGTCATTTCGAATGAAGTTCACTTCATGATGTGAGCCACTGGGTATTTGATAGGAAAGACATTGTCAGTGGAAATACTCTACAATGGGATCTTCCATATAATTTCAATATACAGATACAGAAAAATACTTCAGTCAAGTTGTGTTCCCCCATCTGCAGAAGTTAAGCTTTCTAATAATGGACTGCATGTTGTCTGCTGTGAGAACCCCTGAGATCAATTAGCTCACACCCATAGAAAACAGTCAGTTGCAGGTCAAAAAGGAAAAACTTTAAAAGACATAGTTATTTTTCCTTTCTAATGGAGCAAAGTATTGTGAATTGCTGACTTGATTCTTTATACACTATGAAAGAAACAGAATTTTCTGCATACAGCCAGAAATGCTAATACTAACATAACAGATACAAACAAGCTTGTGTACAAAAAAGTAGACCAGAGGTGGAAACAGTTCTTAAAGTAACTTGTTTGTTCAAAAATCCATGTTTGTTCTGAGGCTTAAGGTAATTGGTTTTTAACTCTTTTGAGACCCTGAGAATGCAGGGTCTTGGGCTTATATGTGTGTAAAAGTTGTTACTGATGATGCTAAGAGAGCTTTGTACATTGTCAGTAAACTTCATTTCATTTGGTGCCTTGCTTACACTACTTGCCTGAGAACAGAAAATCAGAAAGTAGATATTTTTGCAACGATAAGTCTTCACTTTTTGTTGTTGTCATTGTTACCAGTTTAAGGTTTGGTGGGGTTTGTTGGTTTGGTTTGGTTTTGTTGTTGTTTTTTAATTCCACCTGTGTGAGTGGTGTTCTGATACTGGCTCGTCTTTGATTATATGGTTGGTTTTGGTTGCATCCTCACAGTATTCTGAACAGCCTTCCTTCGGTTCCTTCAGTGTTAACTACACTGCCAGGAAAATGCGCGACTTGTTTCAAAATAACCATTACCACTAGCGTTTGAGGAGAGAGCCAAAAATTCGGTCCTGAATTTCTCCTAAATGCCTTTCTCAATTTAAATTATGTGCATTTGAACCGAAGCTTCTGTTGCTTACTGAATCTTTGCGTTGATACTGATTTTTGTGAAGTACTTTTAATAGCGAACTTAAAGGCAGGTTTGTCTGAGTCTTCTCAGGCAGACTTTGAATGAATCTTCTTCAGGCTGGGAAAATGTCTGGATCGTTCATATTCAGACAAGCCATTTTGTCTGCTGCCAAACCTCCTCTTTGTAACTGGAACCATCAGCATTAATTGAGGAGTACGGCAGAGGTTTGGCTGAACAAACCAGTTAGGGGAATTGGTATCTGCTCCTCGTGTTATGATGTACGTGTGAAGTTGCTTCAGTCACTTCTTCTTAACCTTGATTTACATGTACATAATTAAGATTTAAGAGTTACAAGATAAATAAGCCTTGATTCAAACGTTCAGCAGTAATCCCTGTGCAGATGATCCTGCCTCTTTAATTTCTGTAGAAATTTCATACCTGCAAATCGGGGTAAATTTGTCTTGGATGTGTGGTGAGAAGCCCAGAGCAGGCAAGCTGCTTATGCCAAGTGCTGTTTCTTACGGCCTCTCCAAGCTCCCTTGGAATGTGCTTTGAAGGGGAAGCCATTAACCAAGACTTGGATGAGATACTTCAGCAGATCTCCTGTGTTCACAGACTGATAAGATCAGAGTGCTCCAGTATGTGCTCTAAACCAGCTTTTCAGGATAGTTTATTAGCATGTTGCTACTGGAGCCTAAGTGAACAAATACTGAGGTGCTGCACAGTGATAGAGGCAGCATGTAAAGAATATTCCGTTAATATAGCACGTTGTTTTGGCTTATATCTTAATTTTGGCTCTTAATGTAGAATGCACAAGAAGGCTTTCTCTCAAAATATGCCCTGGATTGAGTAGCAGTTAATGCATCCTCTATGCCTGCATATTAATTTAATTTTTTTCAGTCACACTTCAAAAAATTCTCATTTTTTTAATGCAAGGGAGCAAAGTACATTTTTACTTAGAGACTGAGGGTGAGTAAATGACCACTGGTGTTGGCACTTGTATGTTTAGAATTTGACATTTGGAGTTCTTTTTCCTGTGTGCCTTGTTTTCTGTCGTTCGTCTTCACGTTTGAATTTGTGCCAAAGAAGTAATCTGAAGATAAGCTGGCACTTAAGCTTATAGTAGCCTCAAATTAGTACAGAGGAGTAGGTAGAGGAAAAACCTGTAATACTTGTCTGAGATAGCTGGAAACTTGTCAGTAGTTATTCTACACCTAACATCGAGTTCTCTGCTACCTGTTGTAAGTTCAGAATAGATTTTGCTGTATTTTGTGCTATAACATGTTGTTCCTAAAATACTAACAATGCAAATATGAATAAGGCCGGTGTACGGAGAGTACCATGAATTTACAAGAGCATACTCCACCTGATGGAGGCGTGCACCGTGCCTCTCCTTTTTGTGGCCATTTCTTCTGGTGATACAAAGTCTATATTGGTAGTCTTCTACCTACAGGCAAAGTACAGTTTGGAGTATGAGGCTGGCAAGGGTGGCTTTCTGGTAGCTACACCCTGAGCACCGTAGCCCAGTAGCCTCCAGTATTAAAGATGAGAACAGCGAGCACAGTTTTTCAGTCCAGGCTGCGCTGGGGCAGCGATTGCTCAACGCTGCGCTCGCAGCCGGCCCAGTGCGCTTCACGATGCTTCAGCAGAGCAACCGCCTTGGTCAGTCCTGGCAGCTCCAGTGTAAGGGGGTAAGATACTTGTGTCAACAAGTAGTAGTTTAAACAGGGAACTTGGTTGGTTTATTTACCCTGAAGCTGAAGGACCTAGTGTAAAGAACTTTTTTTTTTTTTTTTTTTCTTTTTTTTTCCTTATTTTAGTTTGAAAATTCCACTGGAGCTTTCCTGACTACTGAGAACTGGTTTTTTTGTATTTGAAATTGCATATAATTTCTGACATCTTAATTATTCTTTTTTAAGATCAGGTACATTATCACACAGCTTAGGTACATCTTTGTAGTGTAAGGCGAGGACTAAGGAGTCCCAAAATGTGAGTTTGCCAATTGCACACCTGTACTGTTTCCTGATGTATTCAGTGTATGTTTACATGCTCAAAACATCTGCCCATTTTAGCACTTTCTTATTAATAGGTAAGGCTATCTTCAAAGGAGGCAATTCATAAAGATGATGGAGTTTTTAAGGCTCCTGCACCACCTCCCAAGGTGATAAAAACTGTGACAATACCTACTCAGCCCTATCAAGAGATAGTAACTGCATTGAAATGTAGGAAAGAAGACAAAGAAGTAAGTATTCTTAACAAATTTTTAAATAAAGAGTTATTGGTAATCCTAAGTATTGAAGGAACAGTGTCGAAATGAAATTTGGCTTTCCTATTTTTTATCTGTTTTTTTAATCTAAATAGTTGAATGGCCTTCATTAACTTTTTAATGTCTCCTTGCACTCAAAACTGAATGGATTTTAAACTGTATTTGTTTAAGGTTATAATCAAGCCCAAGAGCAACTTACCTAGGTCAAAATATTTGTCTCTTCCAGTTATACACTGTTGTTCAGCATGTAAAGCACTTCAATGATGTAGTGGAATTTGGTGAAAATCAAGAGTTCACAGATGATATTGAGTACTTGCTAAGTGGATTGAAGAGCAATCAGCCCCTAAACACACGTTGCCTTAGGTAAGATATCTTCATATAAAACACTGAACTTCTATTTCAAAGAGATATTGAATTAAGTATTCATCAGTGAAGTGACTGTGCTTTAAAATGTTGTTTGGGTAGTTGCTGTCACTTCTGCTATAAAGAATAAAATTTGAAAATAATCAAGATGCTATATTGTGAATAATCAAAAGTAGTATGACTAGGAAGATGAAATAGAAAATTGTACAGTCAGAGACATCTTCAACACACTTGTTTTCCTTGCTGTAAGTTGAAAAAAACCCCTTTCTGTTACCTTTTCTTTGTTTAATGCCATCTTACGTGCAATGTCTGGTCTGTCTTTTAACGCAAAATTTGATTCTCAAATAAATTCCCTAATACTGGACAGTTTGGTTATAATCTAGAACTAATGTAATATTGAGATACTGTTTAGCTCCAACAGCCTGTTCCTTCTCTTCTGTTGAGAAAGAACACAGCTAGCATCCACTAGAAATATTGTGGCCTCAATATTAATTGGAAGCTTCCCTAACTTGTCTTGAGCTACTCATTGCACTCTTAATATTAAAGTTACACATTATTGCAAAGTTAGTATTAAAAAAAAAAAAAAAGTTAGTCTTGCTTTTTAAAAGTTTGACTTAATATTGGTGTCCATTCCCTGGCCATAAAAGTAATTAGAATAAGGTTCTGTAGCCACGTAATTTTTTTCATACTTGTAAATGTTCCTCTCTATTTAGTAAAACTAAAATGTTAGAGAAGGAAAAACTTGAATCCACAGAGACAGGTGATGAGGACACTTTACTTGAGATTTGACTGTGGATGAGAAAAAGCTTTATATGCTTTCAAGAAAGCTATTTTAAAAATTTATTCTTCATGTTGCTCAAAAACTAACAATGGATATTGTTGCTGGAGTATAAACACAAGGAATTTATTATCCAGTTTATGTGTACATTATGATAAGAATAAATTAATACCATAATGACAATTTAGGAGTGTTACCCAAGTTGAGTGCACTTAATTTGCTCGTATGGCAAACTTCCTAAGATCTTAAACTGACTTTTTATACTTTCCAAATTTATATCATGGAATGTAAGTTGTATAAACACCATAAACATTTTTTCTTTCAGTTAACAAATTAAAAGAAAAGTATTTTTCCAAAGGAAATCAGTGTGTAAGGATAGGAATAGCCGTAAAAGAATCAGAAACTGGTAGGTAAGCTCTGACTGGCGCTGTTGTGATCGGAGACGGAAAGACCACTTGTTCTTTAAAGGCCATACCTGATGGATCCTTTATGATAGGATTCCTCTGCAGTTGTGGAAGACTTGACTGCAGAATCCCTTATTACTCCACATTTAAAAGCAATATATTTTTAATAGTCTCTGTGTTGCCCTGTGCTCAAAATGGCAGACAGCTTGCTTATAGAACCAGGGGAAGACTTCCATTTTTAAAACAGGACTGGTATGCTGATCACTGATGAGACTAATAAATGTCTCAGATTTTCTCCTGAAATCTGTAGTGTATCCATCAACCAGAAATGTGGCAATAAATATTAAAATATTTGGGGGTTTTTTGGTAAAAGTATTGTCAGGCATAAGCAGGAATAATCAGTCTACTAGATAGATAACTTAGATAACAATGGAAGCTCACACTTATATTTTCTGATAATGCCTTGATCCATAATAAGCTCTCCTGTGCCTCTAAATCAGAGCTTCATGCCTAATCCATGAACATTTTACTTTCAACTTAACTGTTTGAAATTATTTCAACTTTTGTTTGAAAGAAGCAAGTTCAGGGTACCCTTTCAAATCCTGGTTTTAGCCAGTCTTAAAATAAAGCGCTGGTAAGCAACTGTTGAATAAATTACTGCTCTGTTGACCAGCTACAAACTTGCCTTACGCAAATTTTAGAGGAAACGTCTCGATAGAGTGTGTCAGGGTCTGAGGTACGTGGTCAGTCACGTTTTGTATACTTGTTTAACTGCCTTGTTTGTAACTGTGTTCGCTTGAGTTGTTCTAATCTAGAATTAATTTTCTCTAGTGTAATCAGCTTGGCGACAAAGTGCGCCATGCCCAGCTTCCGAATGCACCTGAGAGCGCATGGGATGGTAGCCATGGTTTTCAAAACGCTGGATGATTCCCAGCACCATCAGGTATGGAGACACTGGGTATTTCAGTGAAGTTTGATTGTACCTGTCTACTTGTGTGAATTTTATTCACGCGTAATTCAAGGTCGGGCATCCAGTACATGTGGGATCAGTGGCTCCGTTTGAGAAATCTGTTGTGAAATGAAAAATAAGAGCGCCTCTGTTCCAATGACAGATTCCCCTTCCACTATTACGTGCTTCTGGGTTTTGAAATTTTTTGGAAAAAAACACTTGAGCTTTTTAAAAAAACTGACTGTGCTTTGAATTGCTATTTTATATCTTCTCTTAAGCTTTTTTAAAGTAGTTTCATTGTTGTATTTATAATTTCCTTCAGATGAAATACATTTGAAAGGAAACCTTTGTCCTTGTATTTAAAGCGGCTCTAAGTGTTCATCTCCAGACTTGCTTGTATGTGAATTCTGTAGCTGTTGTGGGGCATTTTTCATGTCCTGTGCTTATCTCTTTGAGCGGTGCTGCAATTGCAGTTGTAGGATGCCTTGAGTGTGCGCGGTGTTCTGTGATAAAACAAGGAAAAGTAAATTTTAACTACTTACGGTAACGTGACCCAAGAGTTAAAACCTGTAGCAGTTTGGGTTTTCCTTCTTATCCTCTTTACAAGTTCCATTCAGCTGTGATAGAAAATGCTTCTTGCAGGTGACAGTATTTTGCCAGCGGTTGGAAACTGCCTCTGTGGGTATCCGTCCCTTGGGGTATTGTTACAAAAGCTGAACAGAGGAAATGTTACTTGAAATGGGTAGCAGATATGTCTATCCAGTCAGTTTTATTACTTTTATTTAATAGATCTAGAAGAATGACATACAATGCAGAAAGAAACTTTGCACCCACAGAAACAGTCATTTAAGAGATTGTATTTGACATTTTACTGTGGGTGGGGGAAAAAGCTGGAGACCTTTAAGTAACTCATTTAGAATAATAGCATATTTTCCATCTCCTTAAAAAATGGACAGTGGCTAACTGTAAAAGAATGGAACCAGCTTCAGTGCATTCATTGTGAGCTGTCAAAATAGTGCCAAGTGCTACTATGGATAAATCAAGTGCAGTCACACTAGTTAGGACAGTTGCCACCTCTGAGTTGCAGGAGATGTGCAGAGGACAGTCCCAGTTCCCTGGAGATCATACGAGCTTGCTCCGTGTATTTTTGGCTGTCTTTTAACAGTTACCATTATTCCTTCATTTTCACGAGAACTAGCACACATAGTTCAAAAGGAAATTACATGCTATTATTAGTCTGCAGTAACAAAAAGCATTGATTATATTCACTATTTTCAGTATACTTGATGAAATGCTCCCATTTGTCAGGAGAAAAAAAGGTAGTTAATGTTTTCATATAGCTACAGTGCATTCTTAGTACAGATTAATACAATATTAGAAAATTACTGCTTTATCAAACTGCTATTTAAAATTCTAAGGTATATGCTCTAACTACTGACAGTATATGCTTCAACAGTGACCTTCGCTGTAGAAGCTTGCTGCCTTTATATACTCCCCTTGCATTCACTAAGTATTTCACTACAATTTTAACTTGTTCAAAATGCATAGAAATTTGTCCACTAAGTCTCAGTTCCAAGTAACTCAAGAATAATACCTCACACTGGGCTTGGCTCGCGTGGCTCAAATCCATTGAAGAGGAGTAAGGACTGGGGGTAAAAAAGTAATATTTTGTTAATATTTTCTTTAAAGTACTCTGGGGATGGGAAAGCTGCCACAACAGCTTCGCTAATGGAAACAAATATGAGCGTATACTGCATTCACAGCACTGATACAATGGAACAGACTGAGAAAACAGGGGACTTCTGCATATCCATAAGAACAGAAAATAGCAGTTGCAGAGGTATTTTTTTAACCACCAAGGAAAACAAAATAACTAGTTACCTTAAGGAGCTATGCCCCAAAATATTTACGTGAAAATTACCTGTCCCACTGAATTTTTCTTGTAGATACGCTTTTAAGCAACAGTTTCAGTTTTTAACTGACTTTGTCTCTTCAGCTATGCTCTAAAAGTTTTGGAGTATTATTAATTTTTAAAATAAAAATTGTAGTTTCATTATAGCTGTCAGTAGTTAAGCACAGAAATGTGGTTTTGTAATGTCTTCAGTATGTGAATAATTAAAAAAAAAAGTGCATTAAATGTAGTGCTGAACCCTAGAAAATAACCATCTGTTCCCACAAGCTGGAGTATAAATAGAACAAGCAAGGGAAGACAAGGATGAGAGTGGGTGTAAGTGGTCTGCTGTTTCTCAAGTATGTCTTCAACTAGGATGTTTTCCTTAATTCTGTAAAAGTATGGAGTGCAACTCCATAGTTAGATATTCCACAAAATTTCTGTCTAGAGCAAATTCTATGTATTTTACTTTTTTCTCCTCTCGACATTTGTTTGAGAGCAGAACGTGTTTTAAGCATCTTGAGGAACAGAAAAGGGGAGCAGGGGGAAGCCCACCCGAAAAAACAGCTTTGCTGCTGCAGTCCTTATGGGTGGGATTCTGAGCGTTTGATTGGGCTCTTTGCTTGTTTGGTTTAGGTTTTTTTAGGATATTGATCAAAAATGAGTTGTACTAAGCATTTTCCCCTCACTCTCAACTTGGAATTCTGTGTATGGCAGGGCATGGGAGAGCTTTCAGACAGCATGGGTGACTGTGTGTAACACTTACAGATCAGAGCAAAATGTAGAGTTGTTGCATTCGAGAATAAACCCACTTGCTTATAGAGACTGAAAAAAATGAGTTTTAGAAAACCCGGATCACCAGCACGTAGCTGAAGCAGCTTTGTCCCACATTACAAGCACCATTCATGTTTGAGATCCTTACTTGTGCAACATCGCTATTTTCCTGCTGCACATCAGCATTTGGAGGCTTATTGGCCCAATTGCCATCTGTATGTACGCTGCTGCACGAACCCTGTTCTTACTACGCGTTCCTACTCCTCTTTGCTTTGCAGCCTGAAACTTTCCATGTAATGTTTTAATCCCCTGCTTGGGTCCCTTCTGATCGTGCTTAAGTATCTCAAGACCTGTGTGGAAGCTCTGAAGGGAAGTGTTGACAGAGCTTACACGGCAGGAGAACCTTCGCTCTGTGCATAGTAGTCAGTTGGATTCGAAGAAGGGAGCCTGGGACAGGCCAGGGCTTGGTACTGAGGTGTCCAAAATGAGTGTGATTGCCCTTATCAGACTTTGGAGTAGCAGTAAAGCATTTCTGAGTAGTGATCTAAGAACAGTCTCTGACTTGTTGAAATGCCTAAATATTGGCAGCCCAGATTATAAATCCAACAGTTTCCCTCTATTAAAAGGTGCATAGTTTCTAGTTGATAGAAACACCTTTAGGGGCTTAAGGTTTTTTTTGCTTTGGTTGTTTGTGTTTGGTTGGTTGGTTTTGTTTGTTGTTGGTTTGTTGGTTTTTTTGCCAGGGAGCTCACCTAGGTAATGCTGGTCGCTAGAAAGCAGTTCTTCATAGATGTTGCTCTATCAGGTCCCACACTGGCTGAACAATCATTAGCAGATCAAACTTGGTTTCTCTGGGATGCACGTGCTCCTGTGTCCTCTTGTAATAACTGCTGTTCTGAAGGAACAGAGTGTTCTAGGAACCTGACATTTCTGAGTTTAAAACAGTAGCAAGTGAATCCAGAGTAAATAATTTCTGTAATTGAAATGATAAAATTGCAAGGTTTATTGGAGAAAGTTAATAGAAATTAAGTGAAAACAATATATACCCTGTCTGTGTGGACAAGCCACATAGATTGCTTCCTGCCTTTTATGTGGCTGGCCTGGAGCAGTGGTATTCATAGCTAAGATTTTTTCATTATTATTATTTTTAAGCAACCCTGTGTTTTGGTTGTGTTCATGAAAGGAGATGTAGATTTGGAAGTTCTTGCTTCCTTCAGTGTTCCAAATGTGCCTTTGGTAGTTGAAGTCTTTATTCACCTGAGGGTTCCCTTGGCTCAGACAGGAAGGAGTTTTAACACAGTGTTTGATAGACTGTCAGCTGCCTAATCCTGTTTTGGAAGTGCTGATACTACTTAGTATGACCAGGTATGATGATACTTGCTTCTAAAATAAATAGAAGCAGCTAATGATTGCATTGGTGGTTGGCTGAAATCTAAACAAGATGTTCATCTGTTATGACACAGAAATGCTGCTCTTTCCTCTTGGGCTTTACAACATCCCAGAACGAAACTTTTCTCAATTTTTATTTTATAAAGAAAAAAATGGAATAGATGCATACAGCATGTTGACTCTTGAGGCTTGAACTCACTAAGACACACACACACCTCTCTGCATCCCCCCACCAGCTCTTTTTTCCTTCAGATACCTCCAAATGTTTCTGAAAGTGTTGTGTCTTGCACAACTCAGTTCTCATGAACATTTCCCCTCCGTAGCATAACTGGGAGCTCACCTGGACAGATGGTTTCTTGGTGCAAGGGCTGTACTTCCCAGCACTAGGGACAAATAGCTTTGCTCTGATCTCTTCACTGTCATTTGTCCCTTCCTGACAGTCACCTTCTGCCTTTGCTTTTCTGGGTCCTCACAAAGATGAAGTTTAATTCTCCCTTGAAGAAAGATTCTTTGGGCAGTAAGAGGACCCTGTACACCAATTCTGTGGAAGACAGGGATGGTCAAGATAATAACATTTTCTTGTTAAGGACTGATGGGGTAGGGGAGAAGCTGGTTTGTGCTCTGCCTACTTCAAAAAAACCAGAACTCCCCTGGAAATTAAATGTGCTTGTGCTGGAAAGGTTTGGGTAAGCGATTGACTGACGGACCTGTTTGGCAGAATTGTCCCCATGATCTCTGTACTTTCTGGTGCTGTCAGCAGCTTATCTCATCGAGCCAGAATGTTCACCTACCTTGCCATGTACCTTGTGCTTTTTCACTTTGTTCCTCTGCCATCTGTCTCTTCTGCAATACTGTGTTACTGGCGTTTCTGTTTCTTATTCTGTCTGCAGCACGGAGTCCCTTTAAAATAGAAAAACCTGCTTTTCTCCTAGGGTTTTGTAAATGTATTAAGTGATTTATGTCTCAGTTGTATTGGTTAAGAGAGTGCATTAGTGACGTGCTAGAAGGAGTCTGTGTACAACAGTAGATGCTCATGCAAATGCTGGTGGAGATTGGCACTTGTCAGGCTTTTTCTTTCATAAATCTTCAGCTTGTTTATTAAACTTTGTAAAACGTCTGCCTAACGTGATTACTAAAAACTTTTTTCTTTCCTCTCTCAACCCAAGAACTTGTCCCTTTGTACAGCAGCTCTAATGTACATCCTGAGCAGAGATCGTTTGAACATGGATTTGGACAGAGCTAGTCTAGATCTGATGATACGGCTTTTGGAATTGGAACAAGATGCTTCTTCTGCCAAGCTGCTGAATGAAAAAGACATGAATAAAATTAAGGAAAAAATTCGGAGACTGTGTGAAACGGTTCACAACAAACATCTTGATCTTGAAAACATCACGGTGGGTATCATGCTTTTATCTGAAAGCCATGACAGTAGTGGAATGCTTAATAAAATGGAACTTGTAAGTATCATCCTTAATCTCATCTCTCCCAGCCAAGGAGTCATGATGGTTTGTGTACCTTCTGTGTGTATACGACTGCACTGCAATTATTTTCTTCTTTAAATTTGAAATTTCCTTTCTAAAAGGCTGTTAGTAGGATTGAGTTTTGATGTTCTTCACCTGTCTGATTCACCATTCACTCCTGCTAAGGGTAACTAGTTAAAGGTAGCAATTAAAAACAAATAACACTTTAAATAGCCATGTGTATAAAGACCACACTTAGATCATTTGACTCTGTTTCTTTGCCCAAATGTTATATATGCATTCACAAAGAACAGGGGTTCTTATATGAGAATAAGAGTGTTGTCTGTTAAATTGAAAATACAGCACAGGTTCTCTCATTTAAAAAAAAAAAAAAATCTGTCCTACAGAAACTGATTTCTCTCTGCCCAAAGCGCAGTGGCAGATCTGTTGATTACCATAAATGTGGTTGAATTTTTTTCCTTCCTTTCTCAAACGTACTTGTTTTTTCTGAATGTATCTTCAGCTGCAACAGAGTGAACTGGTTTTGTTTAAAAATAAATTTGGCCATGGTTTGATGCTAGCATCAAGCTAGCTTGAAAAATAAAGGGTAAGTTGCAAGTTGCTTTTTGAAAGAGTATATTTAAAGAATTGCTGACAGACTGACAAGATGAGTGGTCATAGATGGCAAAAATTAGTAATGTGGTTTTGGTTTTACCATATTTCAGTATAACAGCTGTTAGTATGATACTAACTTTTTAACATCTTGTAATAGCCTTTTAATGTTTTAAAGATTCTCATTAGCTTTTTGCCATTTTTCATGTAATACTTAGAGCCGACAGGAGAAGCTTCTGATTTATCCTTTATCAAGTAAGCTTTTCAGAGCTTTATCTCTGCAAGTAATGGTTCAACTCCTGCTAGTGATCTGCAGTTGTATTCCATTTTAGGTTAGATTAAAAGATGATATGTCTTGTTGAGCTGGCATTTTCTTTTGTAGTTTTTGTGACTATTTTGTCAGTTCAGGAAGGATTTGGGTTGGGTTTTTTTCCAAAATTCTAGCTATGGAACAGATAGCTGAGTTGGTATGAGAAGTCATTATTATGTAGCAGAAGAGCGAGTTGAATTTTGGGGGAGAAAGATTATATTGATGATATAATTCTTAACCTTGGTGATCAACGGAGAATTGTTTCAGAGTTTTGGTTGTAGGCTTGTTTCCTACAGACCTATGAGACCTGCAGGTAGGGGGGTGGGATTAATTTTCTGGCCTTGGAAATCTGCAAAGGAAGAGGGAGTTTGAGATTTTCTCCGCTTTCAGTTACTCTCTGAATTCCCATGACACAATCTGAAGATACCAACACAGAACGAAATTTGTTCTCTAGGTGGTGATCAACTAGGAATCCGCATAATCAGTGTCTTATTTCAGTGCTGTTTTGGCACCGAAGGCAGCTCACGTAGCTCACAGGCTGTCGGTGCCAGGATATCTTTGGCACTGGAATGTGTAAGACAGCTCCCTTTATTAAGCACGGAACAGCTGGTGCAGGTTCCTCATTGCTAAAGCATCCAGCCACACGGACCACTGTCTCCTATTGGAGCTTTCTTTGTAGTTACAATCTGAGCTAGCATGATGCTTTTTCATGAACTGGAAGTCTGTTCTTGTGGGTTTTTAGGCATGGGTTTTAAAGGGAGAGGATATATTAAAAGGGACTCTGTCTTGCAAGGAAGTTGCCCATGAGTAAAGAGTGTTGTTGTCACAGGCCATCAGTTTCAGCCTTTTTTTTTTTTTCCTGGGGCATCTCTATTTCTTAAAATTATGTCGAGCTGTTGTAAGTGTGTTGAATACTGTATTCTCACAGATGGAAACTGGTTCCCTCCCAGCTGCACCATCTAGCAGCAGAGACTATATAGTGTTTAGAGAATATGTGCAAGCCAAATGAGATTATTAGGTTCTCTTCCAATTTATGATAGTAGCAATGGTAAGTTGAGACAACAATGAACTTTATATATAGAAGATAAAGTTGCTTTCACATACATCTGTCATGAGATATAATAAGTAATCTGTGTTGTACCAGCTGACAGGCAGAAAACGCTAACAAAAATGCAAGTCTTCCGGGGGCGAAGGAAAGATCTGTGCTTTTTCAGACCCAGATATATCTACTGAGAAACAGGCAGGTTGCAGCAGGTGCTTTGATAACTCCAGTTTGTGCCCAACTGGTTACACCTTCATTTCTTTGAATCTTACACAGAACAAACGAAGATGGTCACTACTGCCGGTCTCCTTCCACAGACGAGGTTGTTTGTGTGACTATCTAGAAGTTAGATTGGACTAATTTTTGAGTACTCAAACAGATATTCAAAGGAGTCTGTTTTCTAGACTCCTATGGAAGTTAAAAAAGTAGTAAGCCCAGAAGTGAAAAGGAGTTCTCAGTGGGTTGAATTTGTTCCAGAATTTTTTGCTGGCTTAGAAGGTGATAAAACCTGAAGAATTTTGCCTTCATGTTAGCAAATGGCACTTGCCTGTCAGCACAGCCCCGTGGCTGATGCAGGCAGCTGGCTCCTCTCTGTAGCATCAGAACGAAAACTTTCCAAAGTGACTTCTCTTTGCAGTTGGTGAAAGAGGTTATTCTGCTTTTTCACTTTCAGCATAAGGTTGAAAGCTTAAGTATTTTGAACCTTTGGTGTTAGAATCTCATAGTAGTTGACATAAAAATTGGATAGAATGGATTACTTTTCTCAAAAGAAAAAGGGTTACAAGATTTGATTCATTTTATTTTTTAAAAAAGTGGTTTTATGCCCAGTATTGTAAATATCAAATTATATTCTCCTGGTGTTTTTTGAAGTCTTATTGCCCTTTGGCAGAAAACTAAGCACCATGTTTTAAATATCATGTGGCCTTTGAGCTTTCATGGTGAAGGTGTTTAGGAAGCTAAGTAAATCTTTTGTACCTGTTCAGATCTCTGAGGAAACTTTAACCAGCTTCTATCAATCTGGTTTAGGTTATGCATAATTTCAGATACCCATGTTACAATGTTTTCAAGCTCAATCTATAAAAGTGACAGGAGTCATCTGAAGAGGATGGGAAAGCTTCAGAGAGCTTAGGGCTCTGTCAAGCTGCCGTCTTCAGGTGCTTTGCCCTCCTCCCTCAAAACGCTTTCTCGTTTGGCTAGCTTCAGAAGGGAAGTTCTCCATCCATTGCTTAAAATACCCTCATCTCCTATAGCATTATGGTTTTTTATCTTGCAGTTTGTAAAAGTGTGAGGTTTTGGATCTTGTATCTCCCAGTGGTGAGCTGGGAACACTGTAACCAAGTGTGGTTGGTTTCCCTCCTGTGGGAAGGCTGGGTGAGCGGCTCTTGGCAATTAGCAGGTTCCCGGGTGGTGAAGCAGTTACGGGAGTAATTGCAGCTTTGTCTTCATTTCCTCAGTGATGGGGAATTGAGATGCTGCCGACTCAGGGAGGGTGGACCTATTGTAGATTTGCTGCTGTTGCGTTCTGTTTTGTCTGCCCCCCAACACTTTTATGACCCACGGACCCTTCCATTTCCACTGGAGAAATGCTATTCCGAACTCTGTGCTTACCAGCAACAGTGTGCTGCACAGCTTGCTCCTGAAAACCAGAAATAACTAGGTTTGAGTGGTTACTCTTCTTTATGAAAACTGGTCTTCAACTTTATTTTCATCCTTGGAAACCAATATTTCAAAAACAAGGAAAGCAACTGAAGATGTTGGGGTGGCTCAGACAATTTATAACTTGGGTTTTCCAAGACAAAGGGGTGTTCCCTCCAGCTTGGTGAGTGCTGCTGTTCCCAGGAGGTGCTGGGGTTTGAACTGGTGTCCTGGAACGTGCTGCACAGCGCGGAATCAGCACAGCCCTCCCTGAAGCATCACAAATCAGATGTGTCAGGGAGGGAACACAACTCCAGAGCGGTTGAATTTGGTTTGCTTTGATGAGATCTTACAGCTTTTTCTCTGACCTTTCATTGTTGTTTTTATGTACCATACATGAAATTATTAAGCTTATAGTAGGCCAGATTTGCTTGTGCGTTTTCCAGATGTTACAGAAGTCTATACTGGTCACTTTTGTGAAGGTTTAAATTTATGTGTGTATATGTTTTATTATCAACATTTGCCTTTTATGAGAAGCCTTTGGAAAAAACAAGTTATAGTCATGAGTTAATAAACGGTGTTTGGTTAAAAACATTGCAGGGGATTAACTAAGATAATCACGTAAAATCTTGTTAACTTCCATTTGCAGGGAGTAAATTTATCTTTGCTATTGTTGAATTTTGATACGTTTTCCTCTTTATAAAACAAAAGTAAATATAGTAAGATTTTTATACAGCGTTTTAGTTTAATTTCTATCTTCAAAGAGTTTAAAATTAAACCCACAGAGTACCTCCATTAAAATCAAATGTATTCTACAAGCAGCAGAACAAATGTCTTGGGGAGACAGAGCAGCAGTGTTCACGGTGGCTTTTCTTGGGTTTTCTCCTGCCTGGCTGATTTGTCCATTTCCTTCCTGCACTTGTTTCTTTTGATAACGAGAGAAACAGATGATAGGAGCTGCTTGGGGTTTCTAGGCTATTAATAAAATCAAGAAAAAGTTGAAAGTGCCGAGTACCTTTTTACGGTACTAAGTCATTTTTTAAGACACGCGTATTTTTCAGTCCGTTCTTGCTCCCTCTGGTGGTTCTTCTACTCGGAGCCTGTACCTTTGTGTTTATGCTTTTTATATGACGTGTATTTGTGTGATTTGATAGATCGGATAGAGCTGCATATAACGATTTCACTAATTCTGGAATCTTAACTCTTTCAGACCGGGCATTTGGCAATGGAGACGTTGCTGTCTCTCACCTCCAAACGAGCTGGGGACTGGTTTAAAGAAGAATTGCGACTTCTAGGTGGTCTTGATCATATTGTAGATAAAGGTATATTGGAGATGCTGCTTTGACAGTGTGAAAAATTTGTGAAGCTTACTGAGATGTTAGCTTTTCTTAATGTTCATTTCTGTAGTTAAAAATAGAAACATATTTTTCCCAGCCATGTTAAAAATAAAGTACATAAATATCTAGTCACTGGGAAGTATGAGTGACTTTAATTGTTGCATGTGGGATTGGAAGTAGTTTTAAGGTTAAACAGAGTGTGTATAATGTTGCATATCATGTGTGAGATCAAAAATGGCTTCAGCTTAGACAGAACAGATTATTGTGTTACATATCTCTGTGCAGCACACAAATACAGCACACTTATTCTAGAGAAAAATCTCCTTTGCAGTCTTCTAGAATTATTTTCGGGCCTGATATTTTAACTAAATATCCCGGAGCAAGTCAGCACTTCAAGCAGAAACAAGGTTTTTTTGGTTGGTTGGTTGGGGTTTGTTTGTTTGTTTGTTTTTAAAGATATATCTTGGTTAGGTTTTTTGGATCAACATCTCTCAGATAGGAAATGGGACATTCTAAAGTGAATTCTTGAGCTGAATAAAGCTTGGTCTTCAGTAAGCAGAAGGGTAGACAAAGGATTGAAGAGGTGAAAACATTCAACTTGGGCACTATTTCAGACTTACAAAGTATGGGGAGCGTGTGTGCTGTGTCTTTTTTCTTTTCTACAGAACAGTGCATTACAATTAAGGACCACAGTTGTGCTGTGCAATCTCTTAGTTGTCAGTAGAAAATCAAATATTCAGATAGGTAATTTGTGGCAGCAATCACAAACTTGTAAAGCCCAAACTGTAAGGGGTTTTTTTAGTTTACTTGGAGAAATGAAAATGTTTGAATGCTGATCATGTCTTGGTGATTGTTTCCTAGTATTAGAGTTTTATGAAGTGTAAAGCAAGGTTGATAGCAGCTCTCTGAGTAGTTAGTTTGTACTCTTGGCTTTTGAAGACCTCTTACTGATAGCAGAAAACACCTTATTTTTGTTGTTTAGTTAAAGAATGTGTGGATCACCTAAGCAGCGATGAAGATGAAGAGAAATTGGTTGCTTCATTATGGGGTGCGGAAAGGTGTTTACGGGTCTTAGAAAGTGTGAGTATGAGCAGTTGCATTGCTGTTCTGAAAACCGCTTTTTGTCAACCAGACCTTTTCATTGTTGCATTCTTTCAATATACACTTACATAATAGCACTATAATGTTGTTTATTTTTTATAGAAGATACTAGCTTTCTGATCTTTATCGGTGTTTGTGAAATGTTTGAAAATTTCTTTTGCCGTTCTGTATGGATGTGAAATGTTGCAAGTTTATTTTTGGTAAGAATAACTGAGTGTAACAATGCTTTTTCTTATGTTCCTACGACAAGGTGCTGTTTATGGATGTTGTTTTTGGGGCATGAGTTTGGGTCTCTGTTGTGTGTCTAGTAATAATAGATTGTTTTAGAAGCAATGTTTTCTTAGAAGCAATAAATCGATGTATGTTTTACGAATTGATACTTTCAAACAATCAGTTGGCTAAGCACTGAAAGAAAAAACTGCCCTGAAAATCAAACTAGTCCTGTAATCAGTTGAGCGTGTATATTGAGATGGTAGGTAATTTTTGATAAGAACTTTGAACACGGTGCCTTTGTAGAGCTTAATGGACAGAAATTGTCAGCATATGCTTCTCTACAAGGCCTTATCTTCCCGAGTTTCATATTTGCTACTGGTGTCGCTCTCTTTGTGTTGTGACACAGTAAGCAAGCAGAAGAGTGTTGCGGGCACCAGGAAGGTTCAGGTTCAGAGTACAGGGCAGTGTATCTTAATGAACACCTTAAACCCAAGTTAGAGGGCAAATAGCTACAGCGGTGACTTGTTTTCTTCACTAAAATAGAAGGACAGACTCAAAGACAGCAGAAAAGTAAGCTAAAGCCTGAGAAAGATGAACGGTTACTGAAGTACTAATTCAGGGGTGTCTGTGTAAAAATTAATGGTACTTAGCTCTTCACCTCCCTTTTGAACAGCAAGAGAAGAAATTTCAGATCCAATTTCTGCTTTTATATTTGGTTGATGGCATTTCCAAGCAACAGCAGAAGAGCCTTGTTTAGTTGTAGAATATTCAAATTTGAACTTAAGAGTGGTTTGTGATACAGTAAGATCCTTAGGAACTTGGGAGAGATGACAAAAATCAACACACCAAATAATGCAAATATAGAGAATAACTTCTACCGTTTCTGAAAATTGACTCTGAATTTCAGTCAAGGTAATCAAGGGAAAACTTAATTTTTGTGGTTGGATGTATAATAAGCTCTCAGAAGTGGAGTTGGTGTCAAGTCATAAAGATAACATTATATATATAATTGTATTCAGTGTTATATTTTTATGTATATTTACCTACACATATACACTTACACACTTTAGGACACTGTAGTTCCAGGATATAGATTCAGGGTTCTGCTTTGGCAGAACGTTCTGCCACACAGTTTCTGCACTTACTGCATCAGGGGAGATGGTTTTATCTTCAGTGCCACAATTTTATGTGACTAATGACAAGGTGAAAACTCCAAGGAGATGCTGGACAATAAGTGAAAGTTTACACTGGATGATAACCAAGAAATGTGCAACTGAATAAAGTGAGATGGTGGTAGAAGAGAATGGTTCTCTTTCAAGGAAAAATGTCCCATTTTTAATATTACGTTTTCCTCCTCTTTCTAGGTAACTGTGCATAATCCAGAAAATCAGAGCTATCTGATAGCATACAAAGACTCACAACTCATAGTCTCCTCAGCTAAGTAAGTTATAACAAAAAGGCATTTTTGCAGAGCACTGCATGTTATAGGGGGGAAAATACTATACCAGAACATTCTATAGGGAAAAAAAACCACAATTTCAAATTCCACTGTTGCTTTTCATGAAGTAATGCTAAAGTTAATTTAGATGAGGGTATTGGTAACTACCTGAGTGTTACCAATATTTAGTGCTGCTGTTGTTGGTTCTGGAGAAGCTGCAAACCGTGTATTCATCTCCTCCTGTACTGAGTTAATATGAACACAGAAGAGGGCAACTGGGAAGCTACATTTATTTATTGTGTTTTCATTATGCTTAAGTGTTTACTGAAATGGAGCATAACAGAATTGACAGTGTAATGAAGAATTAAAATAGTGAAATTCTATTCTTAGCTGTTCTCCCTGGCAAAGACGCTTGTACAAACATCTCTAACCCATTTATCAATCTGGGTGAGGTCTCAGTTGACTGGCAGAGATTGTATCCTTCTGCTCATCATAAGAGAACAAATTAAGCTGAAAACTTGACTTTGCAGATCTCATTGGAAGCATAATTTCTTGGTTGTAGTTTAGATATTTTGAGTATTTATCTAAATTTTTAAAGATAATTAAAGAACAACCCACATATAAAACCCTCACAGTTTCCTATGCTATTTAGACCAATAGATATTTTTGACATTTTTAGTTGTGTTTGTAATTGAAATCAGTGTTGCCAGTTTAACATCAAACTAATATCATGCAGTAGAATCATGCCTGTGGTCCAGTACTGTTATGAAGATTTTACTGCTAGGACGTCATATGTCATCTGTTTCTTACAGACTGGAAATAACTCTGAAGACAGAAAAGAGAACGTTTAGACAACACTGTTAGAACAATATTGTCTTGGTGGTCAGAGGATAGGAGAGGCTGGGTTTGCAGGGGGAGGAGATAGCTTTTGTAAGACCATGTGATGAAGTTGGAAAGAAAAACTAACTTTCACTCTTGAAATCTCAAACTGATAAATCTCGAAGCCACAAAGCTTTCCTGGTTTGTGTTTTCACAATTTGAGTCAAACTCATAAAAGATTTTATAGATTATAAGTTTATTTTCTCTCCCTACAGACTGGGCATCTGGGCATCAGAAAAATTCTGCATAAGCTCTGTATTTGAGGTTTTTCCCTGGTACAATGACTATAAAGGTGGAACGTCCTGTGTGTTGTGGAGATAATTTTGTTGTGTATCTTCTCCCTGCAGAGCACTGCAGCATTGTGAGGAGTTAATCCAGCGATATAATCGTGCTGAAGACAGTATCTGTTTACCAGACAATAAGCCTCTGCCTCACCAGAATGTAACTAACCACGTGGGTAAAGCAGTGGAAGACTGCATGAGGGCCATCATTGGGGTCTTGCTCAACCTGACAAATGATAATGGTAAAACAAACCAAAAAATGTTGCGTATTCTGTGTTAAAGCACCAGATAAAACATTAATGTAAACCCTTCCCTTATCCTGATTACATTTTTTCTATGTAGAATACGGTAGTTACGTATGGTAGATGCCTGCTTTTCAGTAATCAGTAATTTGTCTTTGCAAATTGGACGAGTAATTGCAGGTATTAAGTGTTAAGATGCATGCTTTGGCTAAGAGAGCCCCATTTGTCTTTAGGGCTAAAAGGTTTTTATCAATCTGCTTACAATTATGAAAATGAGTATTTTCAAAATTGAGCCTCAAAACTCTTTTTGTTTGCAGAATGGGGTAGTACAAAAACAGGTGAACAGGAAGGTCTGATAGGCACAGCTATGAATTGTGTGCTGCAGGTTCCAAAGTTCCTACCTCAAGAACAGAGATTTGATATTCGGGTGCTGGTAAGCTGTTGTATTTGTTACATTAACATAAAAAGATTTGTCCCCTTCTTGTGCCTTTTATTACTCTGGCTCCAAATTAGGGAGCAGCCTCTACAGTTTTCATTGACCATATATATATACTTAGCTGAGGTATTTAAAGAAGGTTTCTGTAAGGATTGTGTTGTTTTGAGCTCTAACTGTTTTCCCCTGTGTTTGGTGGTAAAAACTGCAGTGCTAGATGAACAAAGAGATTTAGCTAAGTCTGTGAGTTATCTGGTTTTCAAATCTGTTTTCAACTTCAGAAATACGGTGGATGTTATTGTATGAGATAAAGGCTTTGTCAAATTTATCTCTGCTTATGTAAAATGGGTCTGTGTTGCCTAAAGAGCAACTATGAAATGGTGTATGTGAAGGGTCTTTTATGAAAAGCAGGTGAAGGCTGGACATTTGAATCCCTAATCTGTAAATGAAATCTCATCTTTAAAAATGTCCGGAATTAGAAAAGCAGAGATTCCTGCATGCAAGTTCCAGTGTATAGGATCTCAGTTTTGCCTCGTATGTCTTTAGATCCTGATCCCTCTAACTGTTTCATAAAAATGTTTTAATAAGTTACATATCCTCAGAAACATGACACACAAAGAAGACATTTATCTAGATAATGTTCTTTGCTAAATTATCCTTTTTTAAACGTGTATGATCCTCTTTGACTCTCCAATTCTTGCAGGGATTGGGTCTGTTGATCAATCTAGTAGAATACAGTGCTCGGAACAGGCACTGTCTTGTCAATATGGAAACATCCTGTTCTTTTGACTCATTCTGTACGGGGGAAGGAGATGAGAGCCTAAAGATAACTGGACAGATTGATGCTGTTCAGGCTTTAGTGCAGGTAAGAAATGTGTTTTTCCTGTAGCAGTTACCATTTCTCATTATCAGACTGTAAAGGGGGAAGGGAGAACTCAGCAAAGAAGATTTGTCAGGATTTTTTTCTGTTTAATATTTTGAGTAGTACAGCACAGTGAGGGAAGAGGAGTGCTGCTCACAATTTTAACTTTTTCAGTGCTATCCATTACAGAAACAGCTTTCCTGGTAGAAGACAGCGGTGCCATTATTACAGACATCCAAAGGCTGCTCTAATGCTCCATAAAGCTTTCTTGTTCCTATATGGTTTATTTCTAGTTTTCTTGTTCCTAAATGTCTTATGTGTAGTTTTGTTATAAACCAGCTGTAAAAATTCTAAGCTACTGTTGTCTTACGTACTTTGCTTCCATAGATTGTTTTTTTTAAGTACAACCTTTTTGGGAGTCTGCAACTTTTAAAAAAAATAAATATCATGCTTTAGAAGAGCAATAAAATATGGACGTACTGATTCTGGATGTGAAACAGCATTCTTAAATGTTGTGTTGTCTAACTTGTTCCAAAAAAATCCACCAATAATTTTGGTGAACAGCTTCCACCATGCAAACTGAAATTTAAAAAAAAAAAAAAGAAATGAAATAACAGCCTTTTTATTTCAATTCAGATAATTTTATGGACTTTTTTAGCAGTTCTTTTATTTAACTATATGAAATAACTGACCANTATATGAAATAACTGACCAGAAGCAGACAAAAAAAAAAGAAGAAATAAAATAATAATATTAAATAACTTAATGTATGCAGCTCAGCAAAGCAATATCTAAAACTGGTAGTTGTATGGTTTGATAAATAATTCACAAGATATAAGTGCACAATATGAGATTGCGGATTCAGTCACATACTTGATAAGTCACTTTAAATTACTCTTTCAAATTTTTGCTTTTTACATATCAAGGGAAAAGCCAAGAGAGCCAAGGGGGAATAGCTAGCATGAAAAGAAAATCAGAATTGGTAGAGGACAAAATGGGACAGGAACATGGCACATTTCAGTCTTCAGGCTGTGTCTCAAAGAAAACGATTAAACATTTAGGATGCCTAAGAGGAGCCTGCAACTGGTGCCGCACTGGGGAGGGACTGGGAAGGAGAGAGCGAGGGAGGGAAGCCTCTTCTGTAGAGCACAGCAGTACTGGTGGGATAAATTATATTTTCCTTTGAAGAAGAAAGGGCTATTGTGAAGAAAAGTATTAAAGACTAACTGTATTAAGGGGTGAATTGTGAAGGGAAAATAAACTTTTGATTATTAATTCGTTGTGGTTAGGGTTTAATTTATAATAGCAATTCTCCTGAAACTTTCCCCATTAGCTATTTCTTGAACGTGAGCGAGCGGCACAGCTGGCCGAGAGCCAGACGGATGAACTGATTAAAGAAGCTCCTACTGCTCAGCACGACAAGAGTGGGGAATGGCAAGAGACAAGTGGGGAGATACAGTGGGTCTCCACAGAAAAGCCAGATGGCACTGAAGAGAAAGATAAGAAGGAAGAAGACGATGAAGAACTTGATCTTAATAAAGGTACATTGGTTGTGATGAGTCCAGAAAAGGCAAAGAACTCTGCAATTGCATAAATTCCCACCTTGTCCTCTGCTTCCCATCTGCATGCAGTCTCCTGGGCTGGGATTTCCTCAGTGCATCCCCCAGGTGAAACCGTTACAAATCATAAGTAAGGAGCAGTTCAGAGCTGCGGCATGAGAAGTGGAAGAAGTTACGATACTTTTTATTCTCTTAGTAGTATCTTCTATCAGGTCCTTAAAAAACAAAAAACAGAGCCTTTTAGGGACATTCTGTCTAAGAACTGTTCTGGAAGGGATGGCTTTTAGGCCTGCTATCTTCTTCTTCTGAAACGCTCCTTGAACGTTACGTTCCTTGATTTTGTTTTCCAGGATATCGTGACCTGTTCTTGTTTCGTGCTACTTTTAAGTTTTTTTTCCTCCCATCCCTATTGGTGTGTGTGCTGCTTCTGTCCCCATCTTCTTTGTGTCTGAGTTCTTGTCATTTCATCAGTGGTACCTCAGGTACCTGTGTGATGCCTTGATGTGCTGCATCTTCAGTAGTTTTTACCAGGAATCTGAGTATCTCTAAGCCGAGTTATGTAGTTTGTCTCTGGAAAATGTATGAGGTCTAAAACATCAGTCCTTCTTAGTTAATCTTCTAATAGTAGGTGCAGTGTATTACTTCTAATAGTCTTTTAATCTAATAGTAGGTTCAGTATATGACTTTTTCCAATCTGGCTTTATATCCTTCATCCTCTTTATAGCTCCATCAACTGGTGTCTGCAGCTATTTGTGGTTTGCCCAAAATACTGAGTCATTAGCAAGAAGTCCTGTATCTATTATCCTTAATAGGACAAACTTCTTTTGATGGAAGTCTTACTGGCTTATAGTATCACATGAAGCATTTAAATTTGTATTTTGGTGTGTTAAGCATAGTTTGCACATTCAAATGGCAATTAATAGAATACTACACAATGTAATGAGTTGAAAGCGAATGAACAGTTTTTCTGTTCAAGAATGTGCTGCTGAATTAATAAGTACAGAGTTCGTCTGATTTCTTGTCTCTGAAGTCTCAGTCCAAAACTTGCTTTGTTTGAGGGGAAAAAAGAATTCTGAAAAACAATAATGAAAGATTGTGTTTGAAGCAGTAAAAGATAGCAGCTGCTTAGCGATCGCCATACACTCTGTTGTCTCTTCGCAGCTCTTCAGCACGCTGGGAAGCACATGGAGGACTGCATCGTGGCCTCCTACACCGCCCTGCTCCTGGGCTGTCTCTGCCAAGAGAGTCCGGTAAGGGAATAAGTCGATAACTTGCTCTTAAGTCCAATGCAGTTTTTAGTGAGGTAACAGTTTGTAGTAGTGAAATGGGTTTATAAAATCAGAGTTTGAAGTGAGCTAGTTCATTGCTGAAGCTACACTGATACATATAGTTCTATGAAAAGTTGCCGGAGGTATTCCACCCAAAAGAAATTTTCTGAACATCGGTATGTTTATCAAAAACAGTTGGAACTGAATATTTAACCTCTTCCATGCCTCTCCCATTCACTGTTAGTCTTATCCAACAAATGGATTTACTTTGGAAAGGGAAAGGAAAATTGGCTCACCTGTTCTGTAATTATTTAAACTTGCTTTATTTTTCAGTAATTTCAATAAGCAAATAAATATCAGACTTGTTTATTGTTTTTTCTCAGTCTGCTTTATTTTTTTCCTCCATTGAAATCACATGAAACTGTGTGTGCCTATAGTAGTTGAAGATGATTGCCTCAGACTGGAAACACATAATAGAAAGCCGAAGTTAAAAATATGGAACTCTAATGCCTGAGAACTTCATAAATTCTCCTGTCAAATATGTGCTTAAATGAAATGAGGTTGAAACCTACCTTCAGGCTTGTCTAAATTTACCGTGGTGGCAGAAATGGTCCTTAACATGCTGTTCTGTACCTTTTGACGAATTAGGTTGCATACAATTTCAGTGTTTGAAGTGATAGTGATGGTGAATTCAGTAATTCTCAACCCTTCACAATTATAGAGGGAGATTCCATGTCAGGAGAGTAAATCTTCTGGGGTTTTCAGTTCTTGATAATCTTGTAGAGTTCCAAGGGAGGTCACATGGTGGTAATGATCTTTAATGGGGAAAAAAAAAAAAATGAATTGTTGTTTCCTAGAAACATAAACATGTGAGTACTGCTTAAGAGGGACTTGAATCATTGAGATGACAGCAAAAGCCATCTTAATAATGCTTTGAATCTGCTTGTCTTATTGCATCTCTCATGCAGAGTAATATAGTTCTGTGTTAGAAAAATATTTCCCAAATTAAAAGAGATCGTTCTGTTTCTTAGATCAATGTGACTACTGTGAGGGAGTACTTACCTGAAGGGGACTTCTCGATAATGACTGAAATGCTCAAAAAGTTTCTCAGTTTTATGAATCTTACTGTAAGTAATATATATTTTAAATTAATGTATCTAGATATTTTTGTAAATGTGTTTTCTGTTAATAGTCCATACATTTGTAGAAGCATTTAAGGTTTTTCAGTTTCTTTAGAGGAGCACAGGGTGACTTTGTTTTTAAATACTGAAAACTCATTAGTCTATCATTATCTTGGTAGTAAATGGACTAAAGCTACTTTCATTCCATTTGATCGTGACTGGTCAGGAAAATATTTTTGAATCCTCTGCCTGAAGCTAATTGCTTTTACTGATACATGATTCTAAATACTAGAATTCTGAAATGAGCATAGCTCTGAAATATTTTAAAGATGTCTTAAAAACACTTGTTTGTTACTTCTGTTTTCTGTTACGTTTTGCAGTGTGCTGTTGGAACAACAGGCCAGAAATCTATCTCTAGGGTGATTGAGTACTTGGAACACTGCTAGATCCTGAACTTCCGCTGCTGGAGCAACCCTTAGACAAAAGAAGTAGTCATGAAAGAAGTCCTTGAAGGATATACGAAGAGCATTCGTCTGTGTCATTCGTGTTCGGATTTTTAAGGCTACCTGGTCTCTTAACCATGCGTTCAGCATTTTCCGAAAGACAGTTACTACATCAATCTGCAACTATCAAAAATGAGGGGAAAAACGTTCTGAGGAAAGTAAATAAAGACACCATGCTGTTTATGATGCAGTGCAGTATTTAAATATTTTTTGGCAGGGTTTACCCTCCCTATCTTTTTTCTTGCTTTGTTCGTGACAAGTTTCAAGGGGAAGAACTTGCTGCTGATAGTGCAACTGCTGTTTACTGTTGAGCCACTGTTTCATGCCAGCCAGGTGCAAAGGCAGCTTAGCTACTGAGGTATCAAACAAATGTGCTAATAAAGAAGTTCTGGACAGCAGCACCGCTCCTATTTGAGTTTAATTTGCTCTTGCTTTTTTATTACTAGATTATTCCAAAATCATAAAATATAAATTTTTAAATACTTTTGTGATTTTAACTACTGTCTATATTTAAAATTTGTTGGAATCCAAAGAGGCGAGGATTGGATAGTTTATTTTTTATACTGTTTTGATTGAAATTAGGTTGTTGAACTATTTCTCAGTTCTAAAACTATCATGGCCCATGTACTGTAAACTGATAGACCATAACACTTTGTAGTTCCTAGAAGCATGCAAACCCATAAACACACAAAGCCATTTGAGGGTATGTTATCCACAGAAGAGATAGTAACTGTAAAAAGTTGTGCCCTGTTTAAAAAAAAAAAAAAAATATATATATATATTCAATCCCAGGGTAGTTTACACTTCTCACAAGCAAAATCTTTGAAATGCTGTTTTAATTTGTTTCAAGGAAGCACTCAAGATGTATTTTATAATGCTCAATACAAAGAATCTGGATGTTTTAGGGGGAAGAATTTTAAAGAAGCTAAAACATCAATAGGGATTAATGGTTCCAGCTGACATAATCTTTCTATTTCATTCTTCTGTAGTATGACAAAGTTTAAATGCATACAACACAAAGCCTTAAATTGCTGATATAGCTAAGATTTTGTTCAGTCTGAGGTCTAGTTCACAGCAAAGCATTGTGTTTGAAGACTTAAGTGGAACAAAGAATCCCAGAAAATACCTGACTTTTTTTTAGCTTTTTTTCTTGCACTCATTATTCAGACCAACAGAATTGGTAATTATTTTTATTAAGGTGGTCTTGAATATTTGCAGACTGTTCTGAGATCTGCTTCACTGACAATTTTAAATACCTGTATAGGTAGTTACATCATGTTATTCCATTGAATTTGTAAAACTTGAAGCCATAAAAATATTAGTTCTATGTATAATGAGAGGGAAATAACAGGAAATCTAACCTGCTTTTAGATCTTGTGTTATCTCCATGTATAAAGTTAAGAACTTGTGCTTTTGTATCAGTGCCAGCTGTAAATTTTTTACATACAGTGGCTGCCTTCTATGTCTTCCTATTTTTGATAATGCAGATTGTTGGGAATTCTGTAAGGAAGTAACTGATTAGCGGCAAAAATCCTATGTTGGTCATACTTTTTTGCGTTTTCTCTCATCACTTTCTAAAATTAGTGTATCAGTGTAACTTAGAAACGTTTTTGAGGTTATATTCCCCTTTGTTTCAGAAAATCTCAGTACTGAGAGAGGAAAAGGAGCTGTCTGTAAATGATCTACATCAGGAGGAAATTATTGAATAGTTTGCCCATGGAGTTTTCTGATTTTGGAGGTTTTTTCACTTATGGGATTTCAATTGGATTGCATAGTTTTCTGTGGAGAGATGGCAAGAGAAAATAAAATACCGATGTGATGAGGGGGGAAAGCAGGGACAACTACCTTTCTTTGTTACACTGGTAATTGTTTGAGAATTGATTTACCTCAGTGTTTAACAGGTTTTTTTAAATGTAACTAATTGTCAAGCACTGACAAATGCAGATTTTTTTTTTTTGAGGGTGCGGGGAGAAATCACCCTGTGAACTGCAGTGCATTTTTGTGTATTAGACCCTCAAATAACTCTGCATTAAAGGGTACTTGAGGCCAACTTGCAAATTAAAGTTTTAAAGTAACTTTTTTCCATTGTAAATATTTGTGTAAATACTCTCAATTGGAAATTAGAACAGTAGAGTACTTTTCTGAATCCAATCCTATTTTTATTTTATACAGTATTTCTCAGCTGTGATCTTTGGAGCAAAAGCCAACGGCAGGAAAAATAGTTTGTACCAGTTTCATGAAGTATGTCTTTGGGTTTTTGTAAATAATTTTAACTCAAATAAAATTGCTACTTTCAATACATATCTTGTCTTTTAACATGTAATAAAACACTCCTCTGAGTGATTGCTGAAAGAAGGCAGTGTCAGGTAAATTGTTAAAAGGAAGTAAAAAAAAAAAAAATAAAAGAGAAAAAATATTAGAGGAGCATCCTGAAGGTAGAGCTCTGTTTTTCACTGGTGTATTGGGACAACAAAATTCAGTGCCTGGACCTGAGGCTGTGGTGGGTCAAACCAGCTAAGGCTTGATATCTTGTGGAGACGCTGTGCTCCATTTCTTGATCCATTTTGGAGTTCTCGGTGCAAGTTGCTATTGGATTGTTGAGGTGAAGGGGCATGGAACAGCTCTGAAGAGCTGTAGTTAGAATAACAAAAATATGCTAAACCATAGGGGAAATGGGGCAGGTGTTGTTATGGTGATACTTTTCACATCGTGGGGGATGTTAACGGCTTCTTTCTTCAGTGAAAAATGAGAAAATTACCATGAGCATGGCTCTGTTTCTCTATTAATATGAATGATACTTTAATTCCAGGATGGATTTTTTTTCCCATGGATTTTTTCTTAATTGATACAACTAGATGCAGGTACAATATGCAATAATTCATGAGCAGTAAAGCGAGTTGAATGTGATGTGTCATCTCTATTGTCACTTTAATAAGCATCAGCATAATGTAACTGTATTTCTGTGCTCTAAAGGGATGTTACTGGAGTTTGAAATATGCAGCAGTATGTTATTAGTATGTGGCACTGTAGGAGGTAAATACAGCTTTATGTAAGCATATGTTTTCCAAAAAAAATCCTAACATCAGTGAAAGTATTTCCTCTTGGGTATTTTGTCAGTAGGGTACGTAACGGAAGCATTATGTGTGGATGCTTTGAGATTACATCAGCATTTTCAGATTAACAGGAAAATTGTGAAGCTTCTATGGAAGAGATGGCAGTCACAGCCCTTCATGTGGATTATGTCACTTTGGGACTGGTTTGGAATGCAGGATTTGTATAACAGTGATCTGGTATGATGGGTACAGTACAGATTTATCAGAAGCTCAGTGCCAAAGCAGGCAGTAGTGCTGCAGGTGATTGCTCAGGATGCCCTAATGGAGCTGGTTTTGTGTTGTCAGCAAACGGAGTCGCTGAGCAGACGGCTGGACAGTGATCACAGAGGCGTCAAAGCCTCATCCTTCCCCTGAGCCTGGTGGCTGCGCCACACGCGCAGCTGAGGCAGCGCGGGTCTGCCAGGAAACTCGGTCACCGCTGCACTGCTGCTGCTTCTGTTCGTAACGTGCTACTTTCCTTTTTTAAATGGCAAGGAAAACAAAAATATGGTTTTGAGTTCAAAAGATAAAGAGGACTTAAGTAGCTGCTGCTCTTCTGCTTGTGAGGCCTTCCTTGTAGGATGGCTTGTTAATTGGGTTCTTGAAGATAAATGAGGTTGGTATTTGCCCTGAATTCTGCCAGCCAAGTGTTTTCAAAACCAGGCCAATGTAATAGTTGATGCTGCCACTTCTCCTCCTCTGTGTAGTATGTTAATTTGTCTTTGGGTAAAGGACACTACTGGGTTATTTTAGGGACTGGAACAGAACCTATACATACATATTCTTTTTACCTGTCCTAAAGGTCCCCTGCCTAAGGGACTGTAATTTATTAAGACATTTGCAGCATCGGTAGGTGCAGATAGTCTTACTGTAAATAAAAGTGAAACCATTATAAATAATGCAACTGCTTGAAGTCCTTATCTGAAGGCAGATTGATTTACTAATGCCACAGGGATTTTTATTCCAACTGTGAAAACTGATCTTAATTTGCAGCTGTAGGTTAAGCCTCCGGTTGCCATGCTGGGTATGGTATGTCTGTGTGGGACACGGGCTCTCCCTGGCCATGCAGAGGGTGTTGTCAGGAGCCCTGGAAAGAGCAGCTCTTGTTGGGAGGAAAGTGAACTATGCTAGAGATCACCTGAAATTGGAAGAAATACATATTCATAACTTCCACCTCCTGTGTGCCAAACTGTATCTCTAAGTCTCCTAACTCCCAATGTTTGCTACTACATGTTGAACATCCATTTCATCGGTTTAGAGGAATAAAGGCCAAAGAATTTCTTCAGATGTGCGGAAAGCTAGGTTACCAAATACCAGCGTTGTTCAGACAGTAGTACCCATTTCCTTCTACACCCACTGCACAGACTCAAAATTCTCATCTGTCTTAAAGGATCTAAAGTTCTTTAGAGGAAGGTTAATTGTTGGATAAATATTAGTAGCACAGTAAACTTTTGCAGAGTAAAATTAGGTGATATGGAAAAAGAGGACTCTTTGGAGTCATGAATAACAGGAATTTTATTTAGATTGAAAAAATATTGTGGGAGTTCTTTATGTCTCTGCATTTAATTTTTTGAATTGGGGAGGAAGAGTGTTAACCTGGAGTGTGGAGTGGATTAAATTATTTTTGTTCCACCTGTAAAGCTGACCCTGTGATTGTGTTTTAGAGCAGCAGTTCAGTGTTGGTCGAGTGAGTAGTAATAGTTGTGTGTGTGTGCCTCTTTTCCCTGAACTTTCTAGCTCTCACTTTACCCTCTTAAGAGGATTACATGTATTCTCACCGCTGAAAATAAGGAATAAGGACACTGAGAAGAGGATATTCTACCAGAAGAAAGATATGAATCAAAGATGCCCCAAAGAGTTTGTGTTTGTGGAGATGAATATTTACTACCACCTGGACAAATATTTGTGTTAAAGACCCAAACCAGACATCTTTAATGGGTTTCTTAACTTGCATTGTTTTCTCCTTCAAATTCACTGATGTTTAATCAACATACACCAAAGCTTGAGGAAAGTTACAAGGGCTACAATTTGAAGGAAGTTTTAAAAAAAGACTAGATATTTTTTTTTTCCCAGCCAGTAATTTACCAAAGAAAACATATTTAACCAGCCTGTTTGATGGAAGAAGGACTTGTGAGCGTGGCAGTGATGTATGTCCTCATGACAGCTGCTGCTGTTGGTATCCTACTTGGTGGAAAGCAAACCTTGATGAAAAATATGTATGTGTGCACACACAGCATATATCTGTATATGTAGTTAATTTGTTTCTCTGCTGTTACCAGTACCTAATGCATGAAAATCAAGGCGATGGGTATTTCTGCAGAAGTTTGAATGACAAAGGAGGGGAAGGAGTTGCTTTTGCACCAAACGAGACCACTTGGGAGCAATGCACAGGCCTCGCTGCCTCTGGGAAGGAGCCCAAAGTTGTGATACTTTGAGGTGTTTTTTCATGGACGTGTTGTTGGCCTCATCCCAAGCATGTGGCTCTTGAAAGCACTTCTGGGGCAAAAAGTTTTAAAATACACAGCCTCTGTTGTTTTCTGGACTTCCTTTTAATTTATAGTTTCTGTTTGAATGGAATTTAAGTACAAACCATAAGGAACATTTGCAGTAAGATCACTTTGTGTAGCAGCTTTACTCTGAGGCATGCATTTAGGTTCAAAAGGTTGATACTCAGGTTGCCAAGCCTCAAAAAGTAGTTCAGTAAAGTGTTATATAAACTGCTGTGTAACATCTGGTGTCATTTTGTTGGCTCGTATTTTAAATTTTAGTCTTCATTCAACATGGAATTTTAACGCAAAACTAGCTTATCTAAATTAAAAATGTCATTGTGTTTGTCTAGGTTAAAGTGCTATCATGAAATTATACTTTAGCAGTAGTAATGGAGCATTGTAAATTAAATAGAAGTGATGCAATTATTGTTTGTAGTCTCCTTTGCCCTAACTATTTTTAAAACCTGGCAATAAATTTTTAATAAGAAAAATTTAATCTTCCTAATGGGAAAATCTGATTGCAATTTCTGCACTGACCATATTAGTGCGTATCATACATCCAGTTTCAAAATGGAGCTTCATCTTGCAAAACAGCATTTTTTTAATTTGTGATACCTTAGATTACAATGAGGTTCTCATTGAGGATTTTGCAAGAACAAATTTGTAGCTATTTTTTTCAGGTAATCATAAAATTTCTTCCTTCCTTATTTGGTGTAGGTTATAATGGTTCTTCGAGTATTCCAAATGTGAGACAAAACCAAGTATCATATAGGACTTCAAATGTTATTTATGTATTCCTGTAGAACAGCAATTAAAATTGCTGGGACAAACCAGTACTCTAGAATTATTTGCTAGCCTATTATACATCCAGTCTAAGACTGTAAATAAAAATAATCCTTCTGTAGAGAGAACTAAATTAACGTTTATTTTCCTCACAATAAGACAGAGAGCTATGCTAGTGGTGTCATACAGGGTTAAGACGTTTATACTAAGATGAAATATACCACTACTGTAATTTTATTTCACACTTGTGGTTAGCATTCAGAAGTTTTCATGAGAACTGCTTAGTGCTGTTTGATTAACATACATAATTGTAGCTTCAGCTTTAAGTCTTATGAAAATCGCTAA
The DNA here is from genome assembly GCA_013399365.1 of Pampusana beccarii. Taxonomy (NCBI): domain Eukaryota; kingdom Metazoa; phylum Chordata; class Aves; order Columbiformes; family Columbidae; genus Pampusana; species Pampusana beccarii. The sequence continues at coordinate 1,099,563 of VWYH01006860.1, read as the reverse complement.
GAATGTGCTTTGGCTTTTGAACTTTGCTAGCTGGGACCAGATGAAGTGTCTCTTGAACCACTGCTGTGCACACAATTCTACCCTTACCTGGGGATTTTTACTGGGCACAGTTTTCAAAATGCTGAATTCAAAACCTGACACTGGTAGCATCAGTCTCTCCTGCATAATGCTGATGTTCTTTAAAGCTGAGCTCAGTCTATATACTTTTTTCTGGGAGAAACTCAGAAAGTGCTCAGTACATGCCAAGTTCTCAGAAAAAACAAAAATCCTCCTAAGTCAATGTGAGCATGAGGTCAGGCCTAGAGGAGGTTGACTTGGCGAGGCCCCTGTGGCCCGTCCTATGCACTTGAAATCCACTGAGCAGCGGCACAATGCCAAATGCATCTGAAGAAGCTGGTGTGCTGTAGGGGTTTTGCTGAGGTTGGTTAAGCGGCTGTCCCGGGTTCTGGCCCAGGAGCTCAAGCTGTTCACAAAGAAGTGTAAGATGAAGTGGGGGAGGGTCCTTGCTCAGGCTGTTTCTGCCCAGCCCCAGGTTCTGCTGATACTGGAACCCACTGCGTGTTTCCTGGGCCCGATTTAAAAAACCCTCGTGGTTGCTGAGCCATTGCTGGTGTTGTTCCAGTGAGAGGAGCGTGTGGCACCACTGGAATATACTTTTGCTCCTTTTTGCAGAAAAATCATTGCACTGAGATGTTGGAAATGACACAAACAAAAGACCTGAAGGAGCTCTATGAACCTGGATTTCACTAACTACATATATGAGACTTAGACTAGGTATGTGGCTTGACTTCCCAAACAGGAGATGTGCTCTTGGAGCAGTGGAGATCATCACCCTCTCAAACAGGTTTATAGGCATGTGTAAGACAAGGATATCCAGAAAAGTAGGATTGTTCTGCGTGCTGTCTTAATGATGTTTCCTCAACACCAGTAAATGTCAGATTATTTCATGAGCCTGTGGAACTGTTGATGTACTGAAGAATAAATAAGAATTCTAGAGACTCAGACGTGTGAAAGAAAATAATACTTGTTAGTGTGCTAGTGCTGAAATTTGTCATCCCTCTGTGACCAATGATGGAGACAGAGAATACCCTTAGTTCTAACAAACTTTCCCTGGAGATTATATCAGAGACACGGAGGCCTGACAGGGTGAAGAAGACCCATCGTGTAAGGTATGACATATCAGAAGCTGGAGCAACATCTGGGCCTGGCATGTGGTTGCACAGGTCTTCCTGTTCTGAAGTGTCAAGTATTTCTTGTAAGAATAAGATGCCACTGAGGGCTTTGAGGGGCTCCAAATGGGCTGGCAATCAGCACATGGGCACCTTTCACTTCACAAATGAGATTCTAGTAGTGCCACATGCCATCTAGGATTAGCTTGCTATCTCCCAGCGCATTGCAAAACCACCTACAAGCAAGTGCCAGGAAGATTGCATGTAATACTGTGCCACAAGCAACTTGGTCACAACACTGAGAACTTGCCAAGATACAGCTCAGGTCAGTGTTCTGCCCTAAGTCTGGTGATACACAGCATTTTAGAATGGCTGCTGTTTCAGGATGCTGAGGTTTGCTTCCATCAGTCTAAAGCCCAGGCTGCTTCATGGCGCTCAGTTTAGGGCCCAGCTTTCCGGTGCAGTTCCACAGAAATGCTAAGCAGACATGGAGTTATCAATCCTGAATTTTCATCTCGCAGTAAGGACGAACACTGACTGGTCTGCAGAGTACCACACAGTAGTAGTAGAAAATAGGAGGCAGTTTACTCAGAAATGAATTCACCAGCCATGATGTCCAGTTGTAAGAACAGATATTTACTAGAGTATAACTAGCTGCTTGAGATGCTGTGAAACATGTGAAACCCATAATCTCTTGCTGTCAATGTTTCAGAATAACCATCATCATAAGCATTGAACTGAAAGGGAACAAAAGGAAGATTATAGGTCTTCTGCTCTTTTGCTCCCATAAGGAGAGAACCAGGAGGCCCGGGAATGTTCACAACCCAGCTTTGAATACAGTTTGTCAAAATCAGCTCCTCAAGATCCCAGGCTCAAAACTGACAAGTACTCTTCTAGCAGGTTTCATGCTGACTCCTTTATCTCTGCAGAAATGCAGGAACTGTTGGAGGCATATTGTGACTCTGCCTCCTCTGATCTCCCCTGCAGCTGGCAATAGCCCCGAGGAATTCTCTTGCTGAGTTTCTGTGGCTCTCCAGGGCACTTGAAGGGTTGTCGAAGTATGTCTGAAGTCCTGTCTCTGTGATGCTCTGCCCCATGGCAGTGGCAGAGATCCAAGATCTGCCCCGCTATGCACGTCGAGGTAAGTCTGTGCATATTTGGTTCCAGAATGCCTCATTTCTGCAAGGAGCTCTGTAAAAGAATGTGGAGCCTTACATGGGGGATGCAGCACAGGGAGAGCAGAGGAGGTCACTGCCACTCAGAAGCTGTCAGACTGGTTTATGCTGTCCTTGTCACACCGGTTGGGAAGCTGGGAACTTCTTATGTTACTGCATGACAAGTACCACACTCTGGTTAGACTGCAGAAGTGTTCAAAGGAGATCTTCCAAACATGCAGGTTGTTGGTAGTAATTCGGGGATTTGGGATGGGTATGTGAGATTTCACGAAAGGCAAGTGAAAATAAGGCGTTTGTCAAAAAATACAAGTGTTAACTTGTATCCTGCAGGGGGTTAAATGGATTATGAAACACGAGAAAAGCCACCACAGCTGCTAGAGTTCACATACAACTTTATGAAAGAGATTGTGCATGAATGCAGGATGTCTTTAGTTCGCTCCCTTGCAGCACTTCTACTTAAATGCAAGACTCACTAAAGAGATATCGCTGCCAGTGTTCTGGCAGACACACAACGCTGTAGTCTCTTACTTTTTGTCAGTATTTGCAAGGGATTTGAAGACAGAGAGCATATTGATTAAAAATAGACTTCTTGGAAACTTGGTGGAGTGAAAAGCGTCAAGGAGGTGCCACTGTCAAAGCACGAGCTGCCTGGGTATGAAAGGAGCTGATTATCAATGACTGTCAGGCCAAACTCGTGTGTACTAAGAGCCCTAAAGCAACTCAGCAAATGGCTGTGGTTTGTCACATGTCACTTACTTACAGCTGGAACTAGAGGAAAGACTGTGACCACAAGCTTTCAGAAGAGCTTCAGAAATAGTACCACTAACCACAGGCTAGCAAGTTTAACTTCATTCCAAAAGAAATTGCTAGAAGTTATACACCATAATAAAACATAGATGATGATGTACTTGGCTAAATATTGGAGGAAACCAGCTGCTGTAATATTAAAAGAAATTGTAAGGAAGGATTGCTCTTAAAAAGCTGAAGGAACTAAGAAGTAAACATACAGGTGTGACTCAGTTAATATAAAACCATACAAGTGTTGGTTGGAAGGAATTCAGGAGATCATCTAGCCCAGACTTGTGCTTGAAGTGGTGACCATGCTAGTTCAGGTCAGCCCTGGCTTTGTCTAGCCGAATCTTGAAAAACTGAGGATGGAGATTTCACAGCCTAGGTAATCCACACCAGTGCTGTACTACTCTCATAGTGGAAAAAAATCAGGTGTACTTGTCAATTTTTTTTTTTTTTTAAAGTTTTCACTAGAGCATAAGCTATGCATAGAGAAATCCTCTATTGGATTGATAATTTTGCATCCAAAGGCATAAAAGAGAAGAGCTGAGCAGAAATAACAATCTCATCCCTGCAGGAAAGAGGATGCTGCTGAGTGCTGCAGTGTTGCACGGGTTCATGATTGACTTGACAAGGGGTGGATGGTGGTTGGGAAGGGTGATGGACTGCAGGTGTTTGGCAGCCTATAGGCATTTGGTTATTCATGATAGTCAAATATAAAGCTGAATGCAAAGAGCTGCAGAGGCTCTAATGAATGATGGTATGATAAAAAGTCCAATGAAACTTGCCACTGATAAATGTAAAGTAATGCACATGAGGAAAGATGACTCTATCCCTACACCAAGTTAGACTACAAATTAACTGTTCCCACCAGAAAAAAAAAAAGTCTGACCAATTTCAGCGGAGGGCAGAAAGACAATTGTAAATTTAGGCATTCTTAGGAAACAAAGAGAAGAAGACAGGAACCATCTTCATATCACAGGATGCATCCATGATGTTGCCTTGTTTTGAATACGGCAGGGATTTTAGGAGATTGCAAGACAGAGGCGGATACAAAACCCAGCCTCCTTACCTTCCTTTCTTCTGCTTTATATCCTGAATAACCAGCAATACGGAATCATGAGAAGAGGTTAAATAGCACAGAATTCTTCAGCTGGAAGGAAAAATAATGACTGGAGATATGTGACTGGGAACAAAACCTCACACATGATGTGGAAAACATAAATAGGAAATTACTCTTTTTCCCAGAGCTCTCATTTGTTCTGACAAGAGGGAGCCCAGTGCAACTACCAGGTAACAATTTAAAATAAGCAAAAAGAAGTACATTTAACCACAGTACAGAATTAAACTGGGAACACTGGGAACTGTTCCCTCTGAACATTTTGCTACAAAGCACTAACCTTTGCATAGCAGGAAGCTAAAACTAACGGCAATGCATGAAGGAGTAGTGGCAGCTCTCTCTGGTATCTACAAGAACTAGTCGCTTCTTTCACATTTTGCATCGGTCCCCCCACTCCTTACTGCGCCATTAGTTAGTGGCAATACTTGTGCTCTCCAGTGCATACAAGCAGCAGGAGCAGCTTTACTTGGAGCCTAATTCCTCAGTTACCCGGCAGTGCCCCAGACACCACTGTGTTTCAGGATTAGCCAGGCTTAAAGACTCGTGTCCCTGGCTGCCAGTCCTGGGGTGACAGACTGGCCAGACCCCAGTTCTGCTGTGGGACAGGGAGGGGGTTTCCACCCCCACCACCAAAGCACTCTCCTTCCTATGGAAGTATTTCCTTGCATCTGCTTGGATGGTAGCATGTGTCTATTCCCATTTCCCAACCCCCATATAAATAATTTGTATTATTTTCAAAAATAGTTTGAGTCACCTCTGAGTAATCTGCTATACTCAGATAGCATTTCCAAAAATACTAAACAAATACCACAGCCAGACAGACATGCTGTGGCAGCAGATCTTGCTCACATTTTGACCCTGGGTAGAGTTCCAGCTTCTGATGGCTGGAGATGGCTTCAGTTCAGTTGTCATATGTACCCCCTCGAGCAGTTCAGGTCACATGAAACCAGGCTGGCGAGAAACCTCCTTACCCAGCCTCTCTGCTGCTCACTGCTTGGCACATCACACATGTCTTTCAGGGGAGCTCAGCTGTTTCTTTAATGCTGTTCTCCCTGCGGCTTCCTCAGAGTGACAGGCAGGGACTTGCGAGATGGATGTCCAGCCGCGGGTATCAGCAAGGGGACAGCCAGCGCTCCCTCACCCTACGAGAGGCTGGGCTCAGGGCAGTCTGTGTGCTGAGGACAGCAGTTCAGAGCCCCATAAAGCAGCGACGCTGAGCTCAGACCCTGCACAGTCACACCTGCCTTGTTCTGAGTCCATGCATGATGGGCATAAGCAAGTTAGGAAAGTCAGCTTTTAAACAGGACTCTCTAACCTTAATTGCATATGGAAGTGACATAATTTCAGAGAGCAGCTGACAGAAATGTATACTGCTCTGGTGTGAGTCCAGCTCTATGTTAATTATTAAGGAATGGTAATTGTAGTCAGCATTTGCAATGGATTCCACATGACTGAAACCTTGTTCCCACAAAAGTTCATCACAGTATCAAATATTTAATTAATTTTCATCTTTATTTTAAAGGTGTTACTGCAATTAGTAGAAATGTTTGTAAAAACCTCTTTGATTCCTTTCTTGCCCCCTTCCTACTGGGAATACTGAACAATTGTATGAGGTTTTGCTATGCTTTCTAATATCACAGAGTGCCAAGTTGCCCAAGATATAAGCATGAATCTATAGAAGAGGGGAGGCAGGAAGAGTTGGTTTATGAGAATACAGAGATTCTTTCAAATAAATATATAACTGTCATAAGTTAATTTCAACAATTAATCCGCTATTCTTCTGACAAGAAACGTATACTCTTTAAAACAAGTAAATTAAAAAAAAAAAATCTTAACACCTGCAATCCTTCCTACAAAAAAAGATCCTTAAACAGTTGGCAGCTCTTGGTATCATTTGCCTAAATTCATAGACTAATTTACATTAAAGAGTACATTACCATGACAACTTTTAAATCTTGCTAAATTCTCTTCTTATGACTAAAATTGGTTTTGCTGTAGTTTCTTCAAGAAAAGTGATCTGTAGTCTGGAACCTCCTCCACACACAAAGATCTTCATCCTGCATCTCTAGCTCTGAGTGCACTTTGAGTACTACTGTGACAACGTAGAGTATGCTTAAAGCATGTTACCCTTAACATCTTGTTTATGAAGAAAGAGGAAACAGATCATATATAGAAAGCCAATGTTAGTATAACTGAAATCTTAAGTCTAATCTAAGAATCATTATTAGTCCAGAGCTAGTTATTACAGAAAAAGAAAAAAACACTTCTATGCAGAAAGAATTGCAGTAATAATAAAAATAATAATAGACTTAAAACTGTTATACTCACACTTCCTAGCTTCTTCTCTCTTTCCTTGTGTTACACTCACCCTCCTACTGCTTCTCAGGTCGGTGGCTCAGCCTGGTGGCAGGGGTGCTAGTGCTGCTCACCAGCACCTGGGGTCTTTTGCTGCAAGGAATGCGATGTCGATGGCTGCATCTTTCTCACTCCAGGATCAACTTGGGGTCTTTTTTATGGCTGCCAACAGGCTTTCACACCTTGCTGTTTCATCACTGCTCTGCAGCTTTGCATGATATCCAAATTTACCATATGTGATGGTAAATTTACATATGCCAGAAACTTGTTCTTTGTTCTGTTCTCCAGAAAATTGTCTTTTTGTCTAACTCTAGGTCTGTATTTCTTTTTAATGGAAACCAATTGTTGATTTGTTTATAGCTGTGGAGTCTCCAGTGGCAAGCCTGTGCCTCATCTTTTGTCATCTTGTGCCTGTCCTCCCCACTCCATCCTGCATCTCCACATCTCAAAGCCTCAGCTATCATCCCTTTCCTGTGGAAGCCTGTAATTCTCCACGCTGCATCATCATGTTGGTTGTAAGTATCTTATTCTACACAGAACAACTACTTGTTACTCTCATCTGCACACAACTACAGTGATACCATACAAGGATAAGCAAAACTAAAACCAAATCATCTATAACCACGTGGTCAGGAAAAAAAATGCTAATCCAAGTTGAAAGAAAACTTGCAGGCAAGTCAACAAATGTTCAGTTGAGGCAAGTCTGGTACGACTCAGGGCTGAGGCTTTGCAAACTTGGGGCAAAGCTCATGGCCTGTTGCTAACAGTAGCAGTATCTGATACAGTGCTACATGTTACACGTAGCAAAAGCTGCATCAGCAGAATGCAGTAAGCAATGGAGTTAATAATGCTGCTGCATGACATTCCAGCCGGAGTTACAGTGGTGTCTGACCCTGCTGACAAAAATAAGGCTGTACAGGTGCTGAGCAGCAACATCTGGGATCTTAATTACTGCAGTACAACAAAACAACCCAGCCTGGTGTTACAGTCTCACTCCAAGTTGGCTGAGCAGAGGCTCAAGTGGAAAAATAGCTTACTGGTGAGATCAGCCTGTTCAATCCAGGGAAGTAAGAAGAGCAGCTCGTTATTAAAATAGAAGGCAAAATGAGGGAGTTTCTCTGCCTGTCAAATAACTGGTAGATCTTCTTCAGAGTCTGTGCTCCACATGCTTTGTTAGATTTGGTTACCTCTGTCCTATGAGAGTAAAAAATTCTTGGCAGGGGAAATGCTGTTTTCACAAGCACTGAGTGCCAAGCTTTTAAGAATTAATACTATGTAGAGAACTTCCTTTGTTTTTATGAAAAGGCTGTTGAAACAGCCCAAGTTTCAGACAGACTTTAAGTAATACTTTGCATATTTTCAGGAACAAGGCCTGGTTTTCACTGGAAGTGCAGTGAGGCCGGGTATCTCTCAATAGCTACAGGTGACTGTTTTCTCTGTAGGCGGGAAAGGGAAGCAGCAGTCCCTGGTGTGTCTCCAGCTGGGAGGGTTCAAGGCAGAGCTTGACACTTGGGCTGTGGTGTTTTGTGCTCCAGAGGCCTCTCAAGTGACTCGGACTGAGTGTCCCTTGAAGTCCCCCACCCTGGGGCGCTCCAGAGAGTTCCTCCAAGTTAATGAAAACCAGGCTGCGGCAGCTAAAACTTCATTAAACCTGCAAGATTGGATGCTAAGCCCATACTTGAGTGTAATTCACAAATGGGATTGAGTAAAGCGTTTACCAGCTGTCCCTGACCCAAATCCCCAAAGGCTCATTGTGTTCGCTCACAAGTTGTGAGCTCAAATGTCTCTGCAACCTTGCTGCCAGGCCGGGCTGTGCAAAATGAGGACGCATGTGGCTCCTTGTCACAGTGACCGGGCCTACCGGTGAGGCATGCGGGCGGCAGCTTGCCTTCCCTCACGGCCTGCCTGCCTCCACTGGCTGAGCCCAGGGACAGCGGCCTCCGTGCCTTCCTCAGCGCGGTGGGTGTGCGGGCGGCAGCCGCTCCCCTCAGCGCGGCGGCATCTGCTGGGCCGTGCCGCGGGCCGCTTCCCCGTGCCGAGCGCCGACGGGTGCCAACTCCTGCTGCCCCTTGGCCACCTCTGCCGCCCCCGGCGCTGTGCTCGGCAGGGCCACTGTTGCTGTTGCTGTGGCAGTTGGGGTGCTCAGCGCTGACAGGAATCCCGCCTCTTCCCGCTCGCACCGCGCCTCAGCTGCAAGCAGCTCCTGGGGAGACGTGTCAAACGCATTCCTCCAGTTTAAGTTGGTGTCTCCGTAACCTGAGGTGCCACCCAGGCCCTGGGGGTCCCTCACCAGCTGCAGCCACTGCCCCCCCGTCCTGAAACCCATCCCAGATGGCTCCTCTGGCCAGGATGCCACCCAAGTGTGAAAATCCAGGTGCACCAAAACACCTCAGAGGTCGGTGGGGAGCACCAGGTGCCTGCAGAGTTTGAGGCTGTGACCCCAGGGATGGAGCCAGGCCACCCACAGGGCAGCCAGCCCTGCACCACAGTGACAAACCCTGCCAGCAGCCTCAGGGCTGTGCCCACAGTCCTGCCCTGGCCCCCGGCAGCAGCGGGGCAGTAGGAGCTGGAGGCTTCCGGAAGGTTCCTTGGGCAGGTGAGCGGGTGGGGCCCTCGCTGGCCCTGCGGCCGGCACTGGTGATTGCAGATGTGGGCTGGTGGTTCCTGTCCCTGGGTTTTTGGGGAGAGGTGACAGCTCCAGGGCAGCCCATGAGGAGAAAAGGACTTTGCACTCTGGGCCAGGCTCACCCTGAGGCCTGGAAGCCTTGAAAAAGTCCAGGTGTGTCACTGCATTTCTTTGCTTTTAGTAACCACCAGAGGGTGACATGCTGAAATTATAACTTTGTAGCTGCAGAAGTGAGGCATTAAATTCTTTGAAGGTCAGAATTCATGATAAAATTCTGCAGGTAACGATGTTTTCTCCTGTGAGCTATTGAGCCACTCCTCTGCTGCTCTCCAGGGCTGTGTTTGAGGTGTATTAGCCACAAGGAGTTTTGACTTTTCCTGTTGAAACCGTTTCCCTTATGGAAAAGTAGTAAAGTAAGTAAAGTAAAGTAGTACAGTAAAGACTAAACTGTAGGGAAATAATTGCGAGTTCTGTATTTTCTGATGTGACCAAAAAAAAAAAAGTTTAAATACAGTTAATGTATCCAGTTGCACTAATATTTACAGGAATTTATTAGTTTAATTTACTCTTCCGTTTAGAAATTTACATTTTCCTTTTTCCCTAGGAGACCAGACAACATGTTTCTAAATATTTACATCCACATTCTGTGTGTTGTGTCTCCTCTGCCCCAGAGGAGCTGCCTGCCAAGTCATTGTGTCCCCATGGCATTAGCGTTTGATGCCACACAACTGACTTCTCTGTGCTGTGCACTACCCAGTCCTCTCATCCCAGTCGCTGTCCTGTATGCCAGCTCATGATCTGCTTTCACTCTGTGCGAAGCCTGAGACTCATGTGCATGCAGGAGTAGCCCATGAAAGGACCAGTAGGAGTGTAGAAAAGCTAGATGTGGAAGGCCAAGTGTGAACAGTACTGATGGTTTGTCGTATGGTGCAAATTCCTGCAATTTATAGACGTGTAGATGGTGCTGATGTGAAACAGATCGGATTTTCAGGCGAATGATGTTCAAGACTTGTTACTGTAGGGATTAGAAAAAAACTTGTGTGGTCATTTTGGGCATAATTGGCTACCTGTGGTAGACAGTTATGAAAGCTCCTTCGTGTCACATGTTACTTGGGAGCTTGTCAACAAGTGGATCCATGCTTAATGACATAATCCGTTCAGTTGCAATTACTTCAATATTGAACACTGTTGTTCCTGTAGGTGTGAATTCTGTGTGAAAGGACAAAAACATCAAACTGCAAACTAAACACGAAAGAGACCCTGGGCCCTAGGGATGCACCAAGGCTGAGGAAGGCATGTTCTTTAACTCAATGAAAATGAAACAATAAAATGAAGGTTCAAATGTTACTATTTGGGCCTTTAAAAAAATTCTTCATTGTATGTGTGTAAATGAAATGATGGGTTACTCAAAAAAACCCACAACCAACTGTTAATAAGTAGCTTTGACTTAATGGTATGAGTGGAAAACGGCCTATTTTAACACTGTGAGAACTAAGCAGGTGATGGCTGGAGCTTCAGCAATCAATAATTAAGAAGCAGGAGACAGAATATACTACCTGAGATACTACACTACCTGTGTAATGTGGAAGTCACTGCTGAAGTTGCATACACAGTGAAAATGTGACTTGGGTACTTTGTTGCTGGGCAGCATTTTGTCAAAATACTGCTGTGTTGCAGATTTAAGACTCCAGTGGAACACAGATTAATAGAAAGGGATTGTTCTTGCAACTATACTCCTTACTCAGTTTTGGAAGCTTAGGAGATTTTTGACTTCTTAAGGAGTTTCACTGTCAAAAGCACTTTCTAATTTCTATGGTTAGACAAGAACTTAGGTGGAACACATGCCTTGTTTTGTGGGTTTTTTTCCCAATCCTGTCCATTGCACAGGGAACGAAAAGAGCTGTAAGTGGTTCCTTGCTAAAATCCAAGCATGCAGTTTCTATTTTGAAACTCAAGTATATGTTTCTATGCTACAATACTGCTGACTTTGCTCTAGCTATACATAGTTCCTTGTCCTCTGTCCAAGTTGTTTTTAACTCCAGTGTTCTGTTTTAAAGAAAACTGAATTGGAGAAGAAACATGTTTCTAATTCAGTCTTTTTTTTTTTTTAACCTCAATGGAGATGCAAATTGAAACTGCTCTTGAGGGAAAAGTAGTAGATGGACCAGAACTACTTAATATCAGAGTCATAATTCACGCTACTGACATCTTACGATGGAAGTACAAATTGTACTGTTCTTGAAATCTCAATGATTTTTTTTTTCCTCATTTAAAACAGGGATTTGACCTCTTATGTTTGGAAAAAGAACTTCCTGTCTTCATTGACTTTACAGTACAAAAGCTTCAAGCAAATCCTAACTTCTCCAAGGACTGTGAGGTAAATGTTATCTTGATATCAATAATTAAAAGCAGAGGTTTTGTTTCTGCTGAGTCACTCCTTATCCCGAATGTTTTTAGGTGATAAAATAGTTTGTTACTAATTTTTAATATGTACTTACAAGTATAGGAAGGCTTGTGAGCAGAATGCATTTGAGAAATTCAGTTGCAGCTGAGCCAGGTTCCTAATGATTGTATTTAATTGTTCTGATCATGGGCCCACCGCAATTGCTGTGAGCTTTAGACAGAGCTTGCCCAGTGGCAGATCCTCAGTAGCCTGGTGAATTCAGTAGGAGTTTCTCTTCAAGTGAAAATCAAGAAGGTAAAAAATGAGGAGGTCATCCTCTTGTGGATCCGTGTATGCTAGTTGCACTGCTTCCAGTTGTTCAGCATTGCTCCCTGGCTATATTTTCTTGCCTTCACAGCTTGTCATCCATTGACAGCCACCTGAGCAGTCCCTCTACTAGTGTGGTTCTGCTTCAGAAAAAAAATGTCAGATTCACTGTGACCTCAGCAAGGCCAATAGCTGGTTTCGTCAACTCTGCCTGTCATGTCGAAGATGCTGAAGCAGCTCTCCTCTCCCTGTTTCTAACTGACATAATAATGCTATCAAAATGTTGTTGTGTAAACCAAGCTGCAGTGTGTTTGCAACATTAGTGCTAACGTGGCTGGTCTAACACTTTCTTCTAATTACAGTTTGCATATTGCAGTTCTTTAAACTGAAGAGAATTAGTAGGGTAAGCAGAGTTGCTCCTGACCTTGGAACTAAAGGACGTAGTTGCTGCTTCTTTTTCCACCCAACTCCAGAGCTGTTTTGGAGGCTTTCTTCATGGTAGAAGGGCATATGAAAGCCTTGTTAGGACAGCAGTTGTCAGCCTGGATGGATGTGTATGTGGCTAGGAGGAGTGTGGTGGTGGTGGAGACTGCGGTCGGCAGAAGAATTGACACTATGTTGACCCCAGTGACAGAGGCAGTGCAGTTTCCTATCTGCTTTCTTACCCAGCTACAAAGATCCCCCAGAAAACTAGAAAGGCCTCTAGAGCTGTATTAATGACTCTGTATTGAGATGTGTACTTCAGCACTCCCTGAAAGTTTGATTCAGCACAGTATATGAGGCAAATACTTCATCAGGCTTATAGTGGCCATTAAAGAGATTCCTTGGGGGTGGTAGGGAAGGGAGAGGTAAATACTTGCCCAGACAAGCTTTACAATTTCTTTCATGACATGTAGTGCACAGCAGAAAGACAAACCAGACATTTTCCTGTGATAACTATGGATTCTGAAATGAAAAACAGCAGGCGGGAAAATTCAGCCAATAGAAGACAGGACTATCTAGTCACTGTAGTGAGCTTTTAAGCCTTTCAGTGCTATGTGTCTTCATAACTGAAGTGTTACCGTGCATAGGTGTTGTTTAGGAGGGATATAACTCAAATAATTTTTCACTTTGGTGACCTGGATGGATGTTCTGCAACAAAGAATGCTGGAGTAGGGAGCACTGACTTTGATTCCTTCCTGCTTAGCTCAAAAATCTGCAAAAACTTTACATTTTTAAGTGACTGTCAAAATTGCAAGCATCTATTAATATTACGTTCCATAGCAGACTTGTTTCTCCTTTCCTAAGCCTCTCTGAATTTCCAGTGCATAATTTGTAACTCCTTGGTCTAGATCTTTATCAAAACTTAGCTGAGGAACACGGTACAAGACCATAAACTGCACCACTAAATGCAGTTATGCTGTTGAAAATAAATGCCGCAGTCCTTCCACCCCCACTATGCCCCCCAACCCAAAAAGGCAATATCCATTTTTAATGATTAAAATAAATGACAATGTCCTTCTTCAGAGCAAATTCGCAGAGAACTACCTGCAAACACGTATTTCCTTTAGCATAAATACCATGTGGCCTTCAGTTCATGGAGCAGTGGTAGCTGTCTGCGCATGTGTCCTCGAGGGTCGGGCAGGTCCTCGCTTCCTCCCTTTTTTTCTCACCTTCCCCCTACAGACCTGCTCCTGGGGAACTCAGGGAGATGTTCCCTAATGAGAGCTATTGGAACAAGAATGTAGGTGGTGCAGATGTGTTTTTTGTGTCTCTCCCTCTCCTGCCTTTCACCTCTTGTCTCTGAATTGTCAGCTCTGGATCATAAAAACGAGTGATTGTTTTTACAGGGAAAACACGATACAGAAATGATGCTGAATGAACAAGCTAATTGGTAACCTTTTTGTTTGGAGCAGACATTGCAAGACTAATTGGCAAAGAAGCATGAAGCAGAACTGGCTGGCAGGGGCCCCCCATAATACCCTGCACTACGGCCCTTTCTGCCTTGCCTGGAAGAAAACACGGTAACTCACATCCACAGACTTGAAATTAATCCTATTAGACACTTCTGAAAAAAATCCAAGAGGCGTACAGTTTCTCACTTTGATTAATCCAGTGTGAATCTAGTGCAAAGACACCCCCTCCCTTTGTGCCTCACATTTGCACATGCTCCTGAATAGAAACGAGCTCAAGACTGTTGTAAGCTTCAACTATTTCACAAATCTAGGAAGACAGGAAGAGCCTGTGATAGCTTGGGCTGTTTTGCTTATTCAATTAACAGACCATCCAAGGAATGGAAGAGTTATTAGAGATCAAAAAGGAGCTGTCACTGTCCTTGGTGTCCCCTGGTGGTTTTCAGAAGAACGAACCATCCACTCCTGGGGTGAGGGAAAAATCCTTTTCCATAACTGAAACACCCCAACTACTGTTTGTCCAGGCCTGTTCTCTTCCTCAGACCTACCCTAAGGCAGACAGATATTCGTGGACATCTCTTCTCAGTACAGATGTTTTATTACCATCGTTTAGGATTGACACCACTCCTGCAGTGATTTACCTTTCATCTCTGCATTAACACAGAAAAGCGAAGGATACAGTGAAAAACTTTGGTGCTACTGAATGGACTGGGAAGGGGTGGAGCTTTTCTTAGTGGAAATTATGTGTGTGCTGTTGCGTTGTCTGCCCAGCTCTTCCCTAATACCATATGAAACCATTAATCGCATTGAGCTGAGTTATCTCAAAGGCTGAGTTTCTGTAAATGCCATAGAAACTAGTGGCTGAATAAAGGGGACAAATACCCCAATGGGCTCTCCCACGGAGTCAATACTGACAGCTTTCAGGTTGCCTGTGTTCTCTTTGGCATCAGCCACCCCTGCAGGCAGCACAGGCTTAGTCCTGCACTGGCCGTCCCTTCCTGTGGAGTTCGCACAAAAAAAAGATGGAGCTGCTGCTAAGAATGAGGATAATGGCAGTGGCCCCAAGGCCATAGGAAACGTTGTTGATTCCGCTGTTCTTGTTTCTAATGGGGCAATAACCTATTTTGAGCTACTTGATTTGGGAATTCAAAGTACCTTTAAATCAGCCATGCTAACAAGTTGTAAGTTTTCACTGCCTAACTCTCCAACACTCAGAGCTTTTGGGAATTTTAGGGCTTAATGGTTTTTTGTTTGTTTGTTTTTCCCCAATTGATTTTTTTGTGTGTGTTGCACATGGCTGTTGTATTAACAAGTCTTTAGTGTTTTGAATTTAAAATAAATGAGACTAACATGAGCAGAATAAGCATCTTTGGATGCTTTGGATACTCCTAAATTAGAGGAGCCCCTGCAACAGGAGAAAATACTAAAGAGTAAGAAGGATTAGAAGAGGAGATCTATTGCTTCACTATTACTGCACTGAATATTAGTAGTGAGACTTGCAGAACCTATGTGTCATTGAAAAATACAATTTCTTTAAATCAGAATTGTAACAACCTCATAGATAAACTCCACATTTGCAACAAAGTGAGAAGAAATTATTTCAGGTTGAGGAAAAAGATCACAGATCCTGCTATATCTGAGAGGTTTTCTGGCAGCAGAAAAATGGAAATTCTCTTACTTTATGTATTCAGCAGAACTGATAAGAAGTGGGTGTATCTCCTGGATTTCAATCCTTCCTCGTTAGCTCTGACCCCATTACACTCCCAGAAATGTACAGCTTGGGAGGAGGCATGTTTGTGTTCCCTGTTGCCCTCTACAGCATCTCAGAAGTAAAACACCAGCTTAAAAACATGGAAATACGTTGCATTAAACATGAAGTAATAGCAATTTGCATACTACAAGGAAGAAAGCTGAAAAGATGATAAGTAAGCATTATTTACCACTGAACAATACACTGCTGTCTTTCTATGGCTAAGCTGGAAAACTGCATATGTAAGTAACTCATTGATTAAACCAGCTTTTAGATAACCACAAAACTTCACAGTGGTCCTTCATACCTTCCATTGTCACTGGATGTGTTGCAAACACAGTGATAGTCTGTATTTTGTGAGGCTTGAACAGGTTCAGCTTGCTAACATTCCCCTTTCTACCCTGGCCTGAAAACAGTTCTTGTTTTCATAACATTGCCATCTGAATCTACACAATTTTTTGGAAATTAGCATCTGTCAAACAGTGCTTTTTAGTGTAAATTTAACTCCACTTTTGAAGAGCCAATAACATTTGAATGCATTCCGCTTTCCATTGTAATTCATGCTTAGAAGTTTAGTCAGGCTGGAAATCTGCAGAATAGCTTGGGTTGCATGAAAACAAACATGACAGCCCCAAACAGGAATCCCTTAAAATCAGTGGGAGACCTTTTTTATTCACTTCCATAGATCTTGTGTCTGACCCTTACTTGCTCTCTCTTTGGACAAAAGGTTTCAGGCAACTACTTGCACATTCACATTTCTGTGATGTTCAGTGCAACTCTGCTGGGCATTTATAAAGATGGGGCTTGACTCAGCTTTGCCTTAGCACTCTTATAGACTGGATCTTTTTCTCAGTATAGGTAGCACTGGTGTTACTTGATATTACTAACACCAATTTCTATTACAAGAGTATCTGTTTAGTAGTTTATAGATCAAATAAAATAGTTGTTCTGAAATTTTTCATACTGGTGATTTCTTCTTCCTGCAATAAAGACATATATAGATAGATTTATTTTTTTTTTTTTTTAACAGACTTGTTATACAGGTTCAGCAGCTATAGACAGATGTACAATTATTTCTATGAAATAAGTGGTTCTGCAAGTTCTGTTACATTTTGTTCCTTTTATTGACACACTAGTTACTGAAGCTAGCAAATAGTGAGAGCCACACTCAGCTTCTGCTTTTATCTATAGTCAGGAAGATAATAAGGTACTTTAAAATGCTTTTCTTTCTTTACCTCTCTTACAAGATGAAAGTAGATCAATAGAAAATTCTATAGCAAGCTGAGCTGCTATTATAATCGTAATGGTTACCAATTG
The DNA here is from genome assembly GCA_013399365.1 of Pampusana beccarii. Lineage (NCBI taxonomy): Eukaryota > Metazoa > Chordata > Aves > Columbiformes > Columbidae > Pampusana > Pampusana beccarii. The sequence goes on along the minus strand of VWYH01006860.1, from coordinate 1,082,660 downwards.
AATCAGGTAAAATTAATTGACTTCCATTGCTTATCTGTTGTGGTTATTTTTAAAAATTCTGCTTCACAAAGTGTGTCTTCACATGAATACGTTTTAAAGGAAGTAGCACAAAGCATTTTGTAGCACAAAATGGTTTTCTTTGGTATGCAGGTGACAGCTGAATGCGATAATGAAACATTCAGTAATTGCACACAACTGGGGAAACTCTGGTGGTCCCACCGGGGCCAGTTACTGTGTTTGGGTCATTTGCAGATGAGTGGCTGAGTAAGTAGTTAATCAGGCATGTACACCAGCAATAGGAGACCTCTGTCTCTGATAGGAGCTTGAGGGCATATAGTGGGCCTTGTCCCACTTGAATAGTTTCTTCCATTAAATGACTGTATTACCAATTAGACTTCTATAAGCTTGTTTTCTCTTACATCAATATCCATTGTGTTTCCCTTGTCTTTCAATGACCTTACAATTGATCTGTTCTCTCTTTGATCATGGTTAGCTGACCAGGGGCGGGTGGTGTCAGTGTTCCATTGCAGTGACCTGCTTGTTCGTTTTACTTGCTGATAACTTCCTTAGATGCATTGTTACTCATTTCCATGGATTTATTTTAAGTTAGGAGATCAGAAACAGAGTTAAATGTTAAAACTTTACCGGTAATTAGGGGGAAGATGGAAAAAAGAAAAATTGAGTTCATTCAAGCTGTAAAAGACAAAATACAAAATGTGGTCCTAAAGTAAAGAAGAGATTTTATTTTTAAAAAGCTTACCAACACAAGTTACCATTTCAGGCTTTGTATTATTTTTGATGCTGCTGGATGAATTTGCTTCCCAGATGACTCAGAGGTGCTGAATTAGTTCTGTTTAGCCTACAAAAAATTTAGGCTTCAAGAGAAAGTTACTAATCTGATTATCCAGTTAATCACTCCAAAAGATAGGCAGTGATGTATCTAGTGTATATTCATGGTGATTCACTTTGTAATAATAGCCTCCTTAGGCTGAGGTACTAGAATACTTTTTTACCTGTAACCTTTTGTCATCTTTGCTTCTTTCACCTACTCTGCGTACAATTTTAACAGACATAGGGCATAATAAGTCTTCAATAAAAAAAACCTCTTCTTCTCTTGAAAAAACTAACTTACTTTAAGTCTGCATATTGCTCCACTGCCTAAAATATTATGGGAGAGGGTCAATGGGTGGTGGTTGCAATAGCTGAATAGCTTTGCCAAGTCATGATTTTTTTAGGCTTGAATGACTGTTGCTTCAGCACGTATATTTCTGTAACACATTTTTTTAATTTTAACTGTTGAGTTAAATTAATAATTTGGACAGTTCATTCAGTGCTTTTCTAAGAAGTTACTTCCAAACATTCACAAATGTACAGACTGTGTTAGAGGATGCTGCTTTGTTGGGTAAAAACACAGTTATGTTTCAAGAGGGGGTAAATTTTGATCCTTATAGACCTAGTCATGAGCCTGGATATACCAGTATGACTAAGTTCAGTGAGTCTGGGCTGAACTCTGTAAATTAATTTAATTTTTAAACTTGAGACACAAAGGAATGAAAAGCTTCTTCATGTTCCACACTGGGTACACAGTGTGGATGATCCCACTTGAGATCTTGCAGGTTTTCAACCTCTCACCACACCTGGTCGCCATTTAGCCTTATGCACTGATGCCACAGCCTTACTCGGTGAGCGCTGTAATGTAGGAAAGCTGAAAGGTAGGTACAATGATTTTTGCCTTTTCCAATCTTTTATGATTCACCTCACCTGCCTCCTCTGTATTTCTATTCTGAAATGCTCAGCAGAGCTGAGGAATTCAGTAGGGTAAATTTGATCCGAAATGCTGCCCTGCTGTGTGTCAGGGAATAAATTGAAGGTGGCTAATACTCTATTCCAAACAGTTCACAGTTTCTTCTGATTTATGAGCAGAGATTTAAAACTAACCAAAGAAACATTTCTCCCACTCAATCTTGGCTTCTGCTGATCCCTCAGAGTTGGTTTCTTGAATTCTAACGTATTTACATGTGAGCTGGGGCAGCATAAGATGCATAAACGTTCTGTTGTGAATGCTTGTGATTACCTTATGGAAGACAATGAATTTTGTGCGTATTCTCTGGAGTTCAGTAAAATGTGCTGATCAGTGCATATGCGTGCCTATAAACCAGTTCAGTAGAGCAATTGTGAAACAAAAGCACAATAGAAGACAAAGCAGACTTACTGTAGGACTGGGGTTTTAGAGTTTTTAAAAGCATCTAGAGAATGTTGGAAAACAACTCCCATTGAGAGTCAAAGGGATTTGTATGGTTAAATTCTTCAGCCATTTTGGAAAAACTTCTCCTAAATGAATAAATACAGGGAAACTGTACAGCAAATCAGTGTGTTCACTCCCAAATGAAGAAAACGAGTTCAGGAAATATATAGACTTCACATGATGGCAGTAATAACAACCTGAAAAATTACAGAAGGCGGAAGAAGAAAACCCACAACTTTCCAAGGTGTTTTGTTTGTTTGTTTTAAAATGTATATTTTCGCTCAGTTTTTGTTGAATACCTACCTGAACTGGTGGCTAAAGGCTGGATTGATCTTAAGTGTAACTGCTGTGACTTCAGATTTGGGGCTGGCTGGAACGTATGAATCTCTATTATCCTTCGGTGGATGCTGTCTCCTTCACTGGTGTGATTCATTTAAAGGTGATATAACACTGTGTTATATCCAGAATAACCATATAAATTGCTTCGTTTGGAAGATGATGTTGCATAGGGTGGTGTTTTCCTGCAGTCTACTAAGTACAGTCTAACTCGGATAATTTGTAGTCTGATACATACGTGTATCACCTTAAATTCAAGTGTATATGATGGAGCTCTAAAACCCAGTGGAAGCCCAGTCAAACAGCAGTTTGTGTTATGCACCAGGTATTTTTTCTCAAAAGTATTTTCTGCTGAGATTATGTTTCTGTTACTGCGTTCAGTGCTGAAGACGTCGTGTGCTCATCACTCTGAATTCAAATGCTGAAGGCAGTGTAGGTATGGACACCCATCCTTCACATTTGTTACCACTGGGCCGGTAATTCTTCAGATGGGTAAACCAATGGAAGTAGATTGTACATGTTCTTGGGTTATTTTCAAAACAAACTAGCCATTTTTATTGTTTGTATTCCAGAAGAAAACCTGAGATTTAAATATATATCTTAGCTTCTCTTTCCATGCTTTCTGAACCTGTACAACCTGATTGCTTCGTATTTTCAAATTTTGTCTCGAATGCAACGGTTTTAGTTTATTTTTAAATAAAGGGCAATATTTCTAATGGATAAGGATATAAGAAAAAAAAACACCACAACACAAACAAAAAACCCAAACCAGTTAAAAAGATGAGAAATCAGGATGAAGCTGTCGTTCCCTCTGGATGGACTGGTGAATGGGAATGTTAGCAATTATTTTTTGCCTCTGCACAAACATTGCCCTTGTAGCCGTTATGGTAGATAACCAGATGATGGTTAGTTTTGTTAGAAGCAAGTGCAGTCAAAATTATATTAAGAGTATGTAGATCCCCAAGGTATTACTTCTTGCATGGGCTGTGATGTGACAGCATTGGAAATCAAAAAACTGACTATCATGACAGCTAACTATTAGCAAAGTTTGAGGGATATATTGTGCTCTTCACTCTTTTTCACTGATGTTTGAATTATTTCTGCCATCTTTTGCTAGTAAGAGGGATTATTTTTTCTAGTGCTCTGATACATTAACAATTATTTTTATAATTTAATAGAAAAGTAAGTAGCATTCCAATTACATTAAATTAGCCCCTGTTCCCATCCCTGAATCTGAAATATCTATAGAGCCAGTTGAAGAAATACTGTGAAACAGAAGACAGTTTCTTCCACTCTTTCAGTCAATAAGCTAGTAGAATTTATATCATATGGAACAGACCATTCATTTTAACAACAACAAAAGAATATTTTTTTATAAATTAAAAGTATGCTATTCCTTACCTCCAGAATAAATAAAATCAATACAATTGATTCCAAGATCAGCAAATCTAGCAGTGTACTGAATAGGGAGCTCTGACACTGCGCAGCCCTCCCATACCAAAGAATAAAAGATAGTGACAGAGATGGAACAGGGTTACCTTGGTACCTTCCCAGGCATTTACTGCTGAGAAAGCTATCCACCCCCTCTTTTGAATTTTAAGACAGGATACCTGGCTGTAAAACATGAAATAAAATACAGCAACTTCTGTCAAAGCCCAGTAATAATGGGAAGAAAGGATTTTTTGAGGAAAAAAAAGATGCAAGGAAAAAAGACACTTTTTACTCTTGAAATGGGGGAGTTGTAACAAGACAGTGAAGTTCTTTAAGGCAAGTTGTAGTTACATCAGCCTGGAACTGGAATGTTCTGAGGCCTGGACTGTGTAGAAGGTCTGTATGAATTTCAGGCAACAATAAAAGTGGAGGAAAAAAATAGAGGTGTAAATGCATCACATCACCTTTTTAAGGGAGAAAACTGAGGAAAGATTAACATTTGAGTGAGAGAAACAGACTAGGGCTGGGGAAGGATCTTTCAGTCTCTTCAGCTCAAAGGGCTAGTTTCACTCCGAGTGAGTGAATGAGGGGCCAGAGGGAGGGCATCACATTCTGGTTTGAGAGATGGGTTATGAATTTTTAGAAAGTGAAGAGACAACAGGAAAATAAATAGTTCATTAAGAAAAGATAGCTTCTGTTTTGAGGTCTACAAGTTTCCCTTGGACTGGGAGAAACAATAGTTTCCATGCTAACTCAGAAGAAATGGAATTTGTAGTTTGGGAAAAATTAAAACTGGTCAGTGATTTAAACCATAGGACTGAGCTACTTGACTATCACAGAAGTAGCTCTGTATGTGTGCCACAGTTTTCATTCTATCTGAATTGTCACCGTGCAAGAAACAAGTTTCTTCAGGGTCTGCAGAAGTGTGAGTCTTTAAAGTCTCACTTTGCTACACTGAGACACTTATCAAGAGCAATGATACCATGGGAAATGACTGATTTTGACATTACTAAGGACAGATATGGTTGAAGAGTAAAATTCTGTGTGGGAACAGCAGGATGTGCAGTTCCATTTAAAGGGCCTTGGACAGATTATACAGAAGTATGTTTTTTATGAGTGTAAGAAGTGGTAGCCCAGGCCAGTGAGAATGATATCTTGGGTTGGAAAACCACCCCCATATGTATGATGTGTAAATGTCCTTGGGCCTGGTCTGTGAATGAGTGGGAATGTAACTGAAACAAACATAACGTGAGTGTGGTGTGTTTTTAATAACAATTATTGGAAAAACATCTTATGTAACATCTTAGTCCAGGCCCGTATCTGTAAATCCTATAAATTGTCAATGGCTAATAACTAGGGTCTCAGCCTGGCGCAGCGCTCTGCTCTGCCTGGCTCTGCGCTCCTTCCTGAACAAGATCTCTGCCTGCGCGTGCATCTTTGTCTGCGTCCCGGTGTGCGTCGTTCCTCATCGCTGCAATTCTGCACATGCATGTGGCTTCCTAACTCAACTGTAGAACAAATTTAAACCACAGCTTTCCGCTGAGGAGGCGGACAACTTCGAATTTGTGAGAGGGAAGGGCTTAAAAATGTGCTCTGGACAATTAATTCAGTGGCACTGTGTCTTGAAATGAGCTGTTTATCCATGTGGTAGAGACAGCAGAAGTGTTAGCAGTACAAACCATCCAGCCTGCACCTACCAATGTGCCCTGACATTGCTGTAGGAAGTGAGAACCTCTCTGGAGCATGAGAGCAGCGAGTCTGCAGTTCACTCTGCCATTGGCAGCTTGTCTGAGTCTGCCAGAAAGATGCTACCTAGTGCCAGCTGTTAGTCCTGGGAGGCTCTTCAGATCAGTCACCCTACAGCCAACATGAGGGCACTGCTTTATTTTCACAGTAGTAGTTATCGATATACTTCCATTCACGCAGATGGGATAAAACTCCATTAGTTATGCCAAGAAAAAAAAGGTGCAAGGAATTATTTATGTAAAATTCAAGGAGAAGATTATCTGAATTACCATCTGATAACGGAGGCACACAGAATTAAAGACAAAGGTGCATGCCTGTGTACATCAGACCTTTGACTTTCTAATCCTGCCCAATTGCTGCAGCCAGGATCATAGAGATTATTTTTGTGAGCTATTGCTCAGTGAAAGCAAAACAGATCAACCATAGTTCGTGGAATTAGATCAGCCCTGTCGCGAGGCATCAAGCACAAAATACAAAGCTTCTGGCAAAAATAGGGAGAAATATAACCAGCTTGTCCTCCTTAAATCTAAGTGAGGAAAGTGCATCTGGTGTAGCCGTAAAATACGAAGTGACTTGTTTTAAAAGGAAAAAACCCATCAATTTGTCGTTCTGGAGCTCTGTTTTTTGCAGTGCAGAATTGCTGTAGTGATCATAGGATTCAGAGACTATTTATTAATTGAGTCCATTCCCACGCACCCATGGACATAATCCCCTGATGCAAATATATTGTTTATTAAGGTTGCGGCGTACTTACTATGGGAATCAGACCTCTAATAACATTATCCCTGGAGCTCCGGAGGAATAATGCTGCTTCTCTTTAGAAATGTGCTGTGGATAGCTGTCCACCAATGCTATACACTGGTAAGGGGAGTAGACCATGCAGGTGAACACTGAGCAGTGAGAAAGGCCATTTGAAAGAAACCATGAATGTTCAGGTTATCTGCAGGCATTAAGTGCTTTTCAGATAGGTCGGTATTTGATAAGAAAACTGAGGTATAAGGTAAGTTCTCCCAGCAGATTTTGTATTTCAAATCCCTTCCTAGTACATTTCAGCCTAAAGCAGAAAGATGTGTTGAATGCCGCAGAAGGTCTGAAGGACAAGTGTGAGAAAATGATGAATTCTGGTACTATCAGAACCTCCATCAAATAGCTAAATAAAAGACCAAAAGAGTAGTTCTAGCAGCCCAGACTAAATGTGGGGAAGAGATTTATACATTCAGGTAGCTTTATTGTATGTATTATAGAACATAATTCAGTAAAGATTTTTGCTGAGTTCTCTGTCCTCCCTGTGGGATGTGGCTTTTGGTCTATAGCTTAGCTGCTAACAGAAGAGTTGGAAACACAGCTATGTCATACAAATGTCTGTGGTTATATCTGCCCCAGAATTTCCTTCCTCCTCCCTCTACTCCAGGCTTTTGCAACTGCTGTGACTGCATCATCCGTACTAGTAGCCACAATGGTAGGAGCACTAGGATACATAAAGTGATGGGTGAAAGCCACTGTGTTTGTATGTTGCAGTGCACATTGAGGGCCTCAGCTCTGAAATCCAGAGATAGAACAATCGCATAAATATCTAACTTGCATCACAAGAATGAGCTTGTGAACATGCCTAATTTTTAACTGAACTGATGTTTTTTATCACAAGAGATTCAGTTCATCACAGTAAAATTAATTCATCCTTTGCTTGCCTGCCAGATTCTCAGGGCTGCTTCACTTTTTTCTATTGTAGGAAATGATATCTTCCTAAAGGCTCACGATGAAATGCAGCTGAGAATAGTATTTTTGTTTACTACCTGTTGCTTTAGAAGCTACATGCAGCATAGGACAATACAGAAGAGGATGGTTTTCCTAGGATTTTTGTTAAGATTTACAGAATTTTTAACTCATTCTAGCTTCCAGTTTGAACTGCTGCCAGGGTCCATAATCCAGGGAAGAAAGCCTTAACCCTCAGAAAACAGCTCCTGCTGAGGATGCTAAGTTGGTAATTCAAAAATCGAGACACTTAATTGCTAATGATTTTTTAAAGTATCAGCCTTTGGTTTAACGCCTGCTGCTAATTGCTTACCTATGTATACACACACAGTGCTAGAAATTTTGGATCTGAAATAGTATCATTTTTAAGCTGTGATGTTGACTTTTTAGACAGTTAGTTACAGTCCTTTTTCCCCTTCCTAAAATAAATGTGAGAGGAAACATCAAATTAATCATAGATACAAGGACTGCCTGTAGTGAGGTAGCTCATTAAGCTTCCTTTTTCCAAGCTCTGTGTTACTTTCAGAATTCTAGTCTCTGTAGTATTATTTTTTTTTTCGGTTGAAGGGTGTATAGTACTGTGCAACAATGAAATTATTTGTTGGGTCATTTATCATACTTTCCAATAAGGAAAGTCTATACAATTACCTTTGTGCTCGTGTTACACTCTAAAGTTTTATAATCCAGGTATCTGCAGGCTTCTGGAACTTGTGCAGTGGAAGGTGCACATTAGGGAAAATGCATCATTGCTTCTGAAAGCCCGTCCTTGGAAGTTACGTAGTTACATCCCGTTACGGAAAGTAGACTGTTAATTTTTCCATTGCTGTTCTCTGGCTTATAGCACCACCTACAAGTTACTTTCAAATTGCAGATGAAGGCTGATCTTTGCGTGCTTGTGTACCCTGTTCCATGATGCAGCTGCAATTGCCCGCTCTTCTGCATCCTCTTGAGAGCATCAATGGCTTCAGCTATAGCCATTTGCTGCTGTTAAGGATACTGTAGCTCAGCGATTTTGTCTGTGTCTTAGAAACCACTGAACTTCATCCAATTCTGAAGGTCAATACAAGTCTCTGCATCCCATTTGTTACTCGGCTCTGGATTTTAATTAATGAGGGAGGAGGAAGAGCCATAGAAGGGAGTCTTTGTTGGCACTAAGGGTGGTCCATATGCCAAAGCTCAGTAAACTAGAGTAAAAGGCAGTAATGGAAGATCAGGTCCAAAGACAGCCGCTATGGGCAACCAAAAGCAACCTTATTGTTCCTTCATCAGGTGGAGCTTCGTGCTAAACCACCGGGATTTTTTACTTCCACCTCAATTTAACAAGTTCAATTACTTAGGTTTTGTGAGAGTGAAATTAGTCGCGCTCTGACAGAGGGATAACTGAGCTGCATACCAAAATTTCAGTAAATTTTTGCAATGGCTGTAATGGCTTTGGTGGAGTTTTTTCTTCCCTGTCTTTCTCAGAGCACAGTATTTCTCACATACTTTCATGGCACCATGTGCAGTTCAGAAAATGTTTATCCGTAGCTCTGCTGTCAGTTAATCCCTGTCTCCAGTGTAGCTGACAAACTTACTCCGCTGGAAATTGTGATGATACCCTTTATTCTCTCATTTCTGTTAAAAAAAAAAAAAGGATGTTACTTGTACTTACAATAATAAAAGGTATTTACTGATATAGATGCACTCTACAGTGATCAGAACAGCTCACACGCTAATATTGCAGCTGCTGTAACAATAGAAAATTAAGCCTGGGTTCATACAGATTGTTCTTGCTGTTATTAAGCAGAAGAGGGAGATTATTCTGTTCCAATTGAGGAAAATATTGTTTAAATTGAAAAACTTTCGGTATGTCCCTTAGTTAAAGCTGTGTTTACTTATTGATCCAATCTGAGCATTAATTATAGCTTGTTTGATGTACATTCATCTAAAACTTCTTCCACAGTGTAGGGAATGCAATCCCATTCAAATTCTCACTGGTTTGATTGGGTTGACAAGGCTGTGAGACAAAGAAAGCACCTGGTGTGAGTATTCCTGGAAAAGCATAAGGAAAAAAAGAAAGTATTCCTATCAAGAGAGCACATAATCTTCCAATGTAAAAGGAACCACTCATTTCCCAAGTGTATTACTGTTAGCAGTGGGTAGCTTAGCAAAAGGATTTTTGTGTCTGGGAATATTCTTACTTCATCACACAGACATGAACTTTGTGAGTTACTGACTCCTGCTGGTAAACTTTGAAAAGCATATTGTTGACCCGCAATTCTGCAGACACTTTTATCTATAATTTTATTTTATAATGTTGTAGAGGTGGTTATGTCATCAAAATGTGTTGCAGGTGGGGAGAATAAGCAGTAGGAGCAGAAGAAATGTCAAGTAATCATATAGGTTTCATATTGGCTACTGTAGTAACACAACTAAAACCCAGACCTCCTAGTCTCAGCAAAGAGGCAAAATATTTTCTAAAATGAAAATAGCTCGAAAGTTTTGCATATCATGTCAGGTGCTCTTTTGGATTCTGTTAATTTGACAACCAAATTATTGGTAGACCAAAAAAAGATTCATTTTAGTAGTATGTATTTCAGATTTTACTGAACTTTTTATTATATGTTACATGAAAGGGAGAGGCAGATTTTTGCAACATAGTAACAGATGACAACTGTAGTCCAATAATTTTAGCAAAATCTGTTACCTGAGAGCAGTGCTTTAGATGTCTGTGGGAACAGCTGTAATAATTACTCAATTCCTTCTTCTAGCAGGATACCTTGGTGCCATGCAGAAAAGAGGGAAGGCCAAATGAGAGTGAGATACCAGATGCGGAATCTTTAATTACAAAGAAATCAGATGAGGGCTTTAATTTTTGTGTTTAAGATGCTGGCAAAACTTTGTGCAGAGCCTTCCTCAGGAGGAAGTCTTGTGTTGTCCTTGTGCACCTGACAGTTTTCTTGAACAGAACATGTTTTTCTGCCAAGGCATCCTCTTTTCCTCTCTCCTTATTCATTTCAAGAGCAAAGGAAGTAGTACTCTGAGGCCTCATTTAGCCCAGCATCTTCTGTCCAATTAGCAAATATCCTGCATCACTGATTTCAAAGATTAATGTGACCATAGTCTTCTAACTAGTTACAACATATTGACTATCTTGAGCAATATTAATTTCCAGTTATCAGGGAACAATACATGGAAATGCTAACAAGAAAGATGTGCTTGCACTCTTCTCCAACTGCTTTTTAAATGAGGGCTCAGCGTTGCAGGTTTTGTCCCACCTGATTCCATCTTATTGTTGATACTGATCTACTTATACTGCTTAAACAGAATTACTGCTTTTGCACCCTGCACAGACATTGTGTTCCCAGCAGAGTTCTTGAGTTCATTACTTAGCCCGACTTTGTGTACAGAGACCTGATCATAGCAGCTGGGAGCCTTCATTTGCAGGTTAAGGAAGTCCAATTAACCTGGGTCCTAACACAGCCACCAAGCACCTCTGTTCCCTTGAGAGACTAATGTACTCTGCTCCACGTCTCAGTTTTTCTTCTGTAAAATTAGGATAGAATAGATCGACGTATAAGGTGAGGAGTGCAAAGGTAACAAATACTTCAGCAGATAGGAACAGCATCCACTGAAGTCTCCTTTCATTTCCTTTGCTCTCTGGGAAGAGATAAGCTTGCAGGCAAGGTGGACTTCTGAATCTTGTCAGTCACTGACCTCGTGTCTATGTCACTCCACTATCCCCTATGCTACTTCCTGTGAATCTTCTGATAAATCCATCCTTGAAGTTGGCTTTTCATGTACTCTTCTAGAGAAACTATACATACGAACTACAAATGCCTTCTCCTAGTATTCCTTTTTTTTTTTTTTCATTTTTCGTCCTAACCTGGCGAAGGTTTGACTCATTGGGAACTGGGAACTCAGAGTCAGAGAAATATTCAATTTTACTACCTGATACAATGGACAGGATTAGACAATTGATCCTGATTTCACAGTCCCTCTACGTAAGTTAAGAAGACACCCAGTTTTATGGAGCAGCATGTAACTCTAGCGATGGGTGTTTCACAAAACACTGTATTCACATGCTATCGGTGTAGTGACCCCACCTGCATTACAACGCCTTCAGTTCTATTGCTTTTATTCCTACAATTTCTTGTCTTGGGATATCATCATTATACATGGGATGGTCTTTCCTATTTAACTGTAGTAATAGTAAATGCTAAGGCAAGAGTTATTATCCTGCTAGAACAGATAAAATGTCCTGGGTATCAGGGGCAATAAAAGTTGTACCATACCTTTATTTTATTCCTCAGTAAGTAGGAGGTGAAACAGGATGATCTCAGATATGCTGAGCCCTCTCCAAGCTTATTGGACTACTGCATTTGAAATGGAGAAATTATTTTATTTTTGTTTATTCTTGCTCTCCAATTTAATCCAAGCATTTGGAAAACTAGGGAGATATTTTTTTAAAAAATATTCAGTATCTTCACTTTGGATTTCAGGAAATAGATCCTACTGTGTATTTCTGGTTTATGCCAGTCATCTGTAAAAAGTATGAATAAATTATCCATTTGAGAATCACTATCCTGTATGTATCTGTGCCTTTTCCTTCCTTGGAATTATGGGCTTTTTCATTTACTTGTGTTACCTTTTTTCTCTGTACCTGCAGTTGCTATAACGTCTCAACATTGCTTGATAGTCACACCTTTGTCTGAGTGCATTACTCCCCCAATGGTGAGGTCACCCACTAAGCTGACTCCATCCAAAAAAGTCAAATAAAGTACAGATAAAAATTCCTCATTTCAAATATACTTAAACAAAAAACTCAAACAAACACACCTTTAGAGAGCCTATGGAAAGTCTCAGACTGCTTGCTCTCCTGCAGAGAAGAACGTGGCTTGGAAAATAATATATACTTCACTATTTCTACTCCACAGGCCATGTGTGGGATACAGGCAAAATCTGAGAATTGCTGAACATATTCATAGCTCTCAGTGCACCCAAAATCTGCAATCAAATTGGCTATCAACATGCCATCAGGTTCTCTTCCATGGTCATGGCTGACTCAAATTATAGTAAATGCTGGCTTTGCAGCTGACTTCTCAATCATAAAAATACTGCTGTCCTTGCATCTAACTGTTCTCACATAACGCAGGCTCCCTCCTCCCAGAACTCAATTTCACTGCCACTGAACCAGTGATAAAACCTGAGCACTGACAGCATGAAAATTGACATTCTTAAAGGTAAACATGAAAACTTATCACTTGGCTGCTGCTGCAGATTGTGATAAGAAGGCGACTGCTCAGTAGTGACAATTCAAGATGAGAGATTGCAACAAAGGGGGAAAGAAAAGTCTCTGTACTGATAATGAAACTGTTTAATAATTCTGACTCACACATAACTTTGAGTAAGTTACCCCCCAACCAAATTGTCACAATTAAATACATTTCCAAACTGTTCAAACAACATAAGAACTAACAATATTGTTCATCTTCACCTTCTATTAGCTTGGATATTTTCCCCTAATGGATATAAATACTGTGGATTTGATAAGAGAAGGATGGACAAGAGTTCTAAATGATACTGTATGAAGGGGTTGTGTTGAACTCTTCCAGCTGTTTCATTTGCTTAGCAGGTCACAGGTGCTAAAACTTGAGTATTTGAGCATGTTACCTTGCTTTCTAATGAGGCTGGCTTATCCTTTGCTCCTTTATTTTTGTTCATACTTTCTCTAGCCCTAGAGAATATTATTATACTGGTGATCAGATCTGAGGCATACCGGCAGTGCTAGCTATGGTATTTTTACCAATATACCATGTTTTAGCCTGTACAGGCACTTGTGTCTGTGCTCTTCATAGAGCTTATTATCTCAAGTGCAAATTCACTCCTGCACCGTTTTGTTTCTAGCTTCACATTTAGCCAAGGGGACTCCTCATCTCCTTCCACCACAAAATCTGTGCTCAGCTGCTGCTTAATCCTGTTCCTGTCTATGTTTCATAGCCGTTTGCAGCTGTGACCTATGCCACATGTAAGCTGCATTAGAATTTGAAACTGAGGATTCTCTTCTCCTCTTGCTTGGGCAGCTAATCTGACAGGTGTATCTGAACTCTACTGGGGCCTTCTGTTCTAGCCAATCCATTTGAGATGTTCAAATCTGTGGTATGAGTGAAAGCAAAGATGAGAGGCAGAGACACTCCTTATTTCTACAGGTGAGTGGTATTTTAGGCATTCGGGATTGGGATGATAAAGTCATTCCCACTCTCTGGCCTGCTGAATGTTTGAATGCTTTTACTGGGTGGACTGACTTCTATATGAGAAATTGAGAGCATATGCTAGCCCATGGCAAAGTAGAGTTTTAGGATACAGCAGATCTGTTCTCAACAGAAGCAAAGGAAGCATCTTAATTCAGGTTCTGGTACTGAATGGAGATGAGGCATCTAATTTTTTTTTTCGCTGTTCTCTAGAAGTCAACATCCTAAAACCTCCAAAATGTTTCTTTTGGTACCAACTTCCTGTGCAGTCACTGTAGGGTCACTTGGGAACATGTGAATTCTAATCAATGAAAGGTTCTCTAAAAGTTAATTTTTGTGTTTTGTTGAATCTCTGGTTAGTCTTTAACTTGTGAGGGAGAAAAAAAAAAACAAAACAGAGAAGAGTAAATGTGAATGCAAACCAACACAAAGAATTAAATAACTCCTCCCCAGTACATTGGGAGCTCATAGTCTAATTAGCTGACAAGGTGCCCCCAAATTCTTACTGGCACAGCTGTCTCCTGATAGTGCTGCCTCTGCCTTTGGGACCTCCAGTGGGTAACTCCATCAAAGAGGGTAACTCAGACTTGCACTGTGTCTTCTAGATTTTATATTATGAAGCTCTTTATCATGAAGAACACTCATTTCCTGCCCAAGCAAAGGTCAGGTGGATAAATATTTGGACATACACTGCATATCCAGAGCTTAAAAATATCTCTGTGAAATTAGAAAAAGGCAGAGATACTCCTCGTGAGGGAAGGAAGAGAGAATGCTATTTGCATTGACATTCATCACTTTAGGAGTGTGCGTTGCTGATTAGGTGTTTATAGCTAAGATAACAAGCTGCATCCCCATGTAGCATCCGATTTCTACTTGTTGCCTTGCTTCCTAAAGCATTTTGAACAGTGCATCCCTGAAGCAGGGTTTCTTTCTTGACCTGCTTTTTGTTTGTATGAAGAAGCTAAGGGCAAGTGTAGCATGAAAGCTGTTTCTTCCACTTTAATAGAATACCAAGTTTCTGTCAAGGGCAGTAGCATCATTAGTGCAGGCTGTATCATAGACTTGCTTTGCCATTGCTTGGGATGTCTGATGCCGGGGTGTGCTCCATGTGGGATCCCTTAGAACAAAGTTGCTGTATTTGAGCCTTTCATGAGATACGCCCAAAGGCTTTAATTTTCCTTTGAAATGTCTCAATATCATCTTTATTGTGACTCCTGCTGCTGTTAATTGATGTGGGTTAAGCCTGATTGTTTGCCAAATAGAGACAGCAGTGCGAAGAAGCCTTGCTGCAGGAATTTCTAGGTAATGCACTTTTGTGTTATTGCTGCTGTTTAAGGGGGAAGGGACTTCTGACCTGTCACCCTAAGAAAAGATATAGTGTGCTAGGCTTGAAATTATGGAGGATCATTTAGTGTTCACTTTTAACCTATGCTAACCTCTGGCACAGAGGGCCTGCCTGGTTCTTACTTTGAGGTATATTTTACCCTGTAAGGAAAATCTGGCATGGACCAAAGCTTCAGGTGGGTTTCAGTTGCAATCTTTTGTTAATCATGCTCAGTATGGGAGTATGGGACTATTGGGATTGCTGCCCAGGGTTGAAAATCCAAAGGAGAATTTCTTAAGATGTTCTGGGAAAATCTGTAATGATTCCTCATCTTGGAATGGGACCCAGTACATGATGGAACTCTGTGCTGCTTTAGATAATTTTTTAAAAGACTTGTTTACATTGATAAAGATATTTTTTAGGTAATAGCTAGCCAATTAATATCTAGAATACTGAGGCATGTATTTTCTCTCTTATTCTG
The DNA here is from genome assembly GCA_013399365.1 of Pampusana beccarii. Lineage (NCBI taxonomy): Eukaryota > Metazoa > Chordata > Aves > Columbiformes > Columbidae > Pampusana > Pampusana beccarii. The sequence goes on along the minus strand of VWYH01006860.1, from coordinate 1,067,115 downwards.
TTTTTTACATCTCCTGTATTAAAAAAGCACTATGTTATACCAATGTGAAATGAGCTTTTCACTGCACGGATTACAAGGTGCTAGAAGTGAATGCATTATCTGATTCTGCTCTTTTGAATGTTCTTTATGGTAGTCTTCAGCTTCATAATTATGTCATATTAAATAACTTTGTTTGTTTTGTGCTTTCATGTACATGGCATGGCAGCAGAACCGAGAATGAAAAAGAATAGACTTTTTTTCATGTTTGGCTTTCTCTTTCATGGTGTATTTGTGTGCCTATCTGTACAAGCTTAATAAGGCCTTAACCTAGTTTTTTGCGTTCACTATGAAATAAGTTTCATAGAGGCTCATGGTAGCAACCTCTGTTTTGAATCAGAGGGGGAAGGGAAAACGCACCTTGAATATACTGCTTTAGACAGTCAAATGCTAGATTCTCTGGAGTTACACAGACAAACCCTGTTTAGCTTTTCCCAACGTGCGTGACTATTTCACTAAATATAAGCATGTAAAATAATCACTGACTATTCGAGACAACTGACCGGATTAAAATAACTTCCAAGTTACACTGTCACATTGTGAGCACAGTTGAAATGTTACCTGAGTGGGGCAGGGAGAAGAGACCTGGAATACAAGCTCAATTCAAAATTCTTCGGTGGGCTGTATTTCTTTGCCTCAGGAGCAAGAGGTCTGCATTTGAACTTCAGACACAGAGTGCATGTGGACCCTGAGGAAGGTAAAAATGCGGCACCTTCATAGCTGGCAGATCTGTTTTTGTGAGAGATGATAAACACAGATGTTTCAGTTCTGCACTACAAACAGTAGGAACAAGTAGCTGCTGGAGAGCAAAAAAGATTCTCCTTGGCTCTCTGCAGAATCAAGGGGTCTGTTGTCAGAGGCCCCATTGCCAAGGGATTGCCCGGGGAACAGTGTGTACTGTAATGAACTGCAGGGAGCCATATCTGCAGATAATCAATTATAGTGAAAGAGTATAGCTTAATTTTTGAGACCTTGGGTTGAATTTGCATGACCACAACTAAGAAAAAAAGCTTTTCTTCACTTACAAACCAGACAAACCTTGTCAGTAAAAGTGAGACAGAATAAATGTGTAATCTCACAATGTTTTACTGAGGCACTTTTCAGAACAGAACACCACTTCACATTTACTTTTGACGTTTATTTATCTCTGAGGGACCCTACAAAAACTGAGAGAATAAAAAAAAAAACAAAAAAAAAGTCTCCCAGAGCTGTCAGATGAGGTAATTTCCCACAAGATTGCAGAAACAAGAACAGAAATTGACCCCTGGGTGTTCAAAAGCAGTAGTCAAAGCTGTTTTATTAAGCAGTGGAGTTTGTTAAAGTTAACTCTTGTATGGTTTTGTCACAAATCAGTTTTGTCAGTAGTATTGTGACACTCAGACCATCGAAAAACTGCTGCAAACAGAATGCAGCTCATTCTGAGCCTCATTTTCCTATCACAGCATGTTCGAATTTGTACCCTAGGTGAATAAGAACATACTCAAAACTCTGAAATTAATAAAATAGCTCCTAAGAACATAATTCTTCTCCTTCAGTCTCCATGCAGATTATTGGGATATACTCAGCAGCTGCTCTTTATGTGAACAATTATAACCCATATAACTCTTTTTTTCCTCTACTCTTGAATGCAGATTATGATGATGAAAATCTCTTCTGAATGGCACATATGTGTGGGAAAAAGTGTTGCTGAGTTAAGGCTTAAAATGAGCCCCAAATATGCCATGAATGTGTAAACTGTTCTGTTGATGTCACGTGGGGTTTTCTTTCGGTCAAGGTCTCACTGATAAGTGTGTATCTGGAATAAGAAATTTGGGACAGATTAGAAAAATATAAATTTGCGATAGCTGGTGACCACCTTCTTCCTCCCTCCCATGGTCAAAAAGAGCTGCCTCTTAGAAAAAGTAATTTAATGCTTAATATCAATGAACATAAAATAGTGCCTGGCAAATACCTCTCTCAAAATGTGCAAGAGTCAGCCAAAAGGATACTATGCTGAATGCTTGAATGCTGGTACAGACCTACTCTCTCAGGAGGTTAATTTAATAAATGCCTTAAAACTTTTTTTTTTTTTTTTGGTAAGGTTGAGATAGTTGCTAATCAAGGTCTAAAATGTTCAATAATGAAAATGTAAGCTAAATTTTCTTCCCCCTTTCTCTTCCTTGTGGGAGAAAATAAATCTTCCTTATTTCAAAAGCTGCTGAAAACACCAGTTCAGGATTTGTACCTGCAGATACTGGGAACTACATGTGAATTGTTAAATTTTCATCCTTTTAAAGGTTGACTGCGAGTAATTTTCTTAGCTCCTGAGCATAGACTGAAACAGAAAAAGGATTGGGCAGATCTTACGCAGTACTTTGTGTAGATACTCTTAATTCTGAAACCCAAAGCTCTGATGAAACTGTCTCGAAGGTATGCACTGTCCCAAAGCAAGTGTTATATGCAGGCCAAATGCCATCCCAATTAGGATGGCTAACTTGGTCTCCGAATTACCTGAATTTGAGGTTTTGCTTGAACTGAGTATATGAATCACTCTTGATTGTTTGAGTGTTTTTCTGTTTGAATAATGGGGGATTGAGGTATGGGATAGAATCTGAAGAAAGAATAATGGCATTTCTGCACGTAATGTGAAGATTTATTATTTCGCCTCCTGGCTCTGAAGAGGAATCTGATGAAATAACTGGTAGCACCACAAAAGCCTGTCGCTGTTGTGAATATTTACATGAGAGGACCCATAGACACTTAGACTGTCATACTTGAAATCCACTGTTATAATTTCCCACCCTCCAGCTGGAGCAAACACTTTTTTTTTTTTTCTTTTTTGATCCCTCTTTTGGCTGAGACCTGAGGGTTTTTTTAAACGAAAGCCAAAAGTTTTTTTATCATTATGAATTACACTCAGCAGTATTTAAAAATAATTGTTTAAATAAAATCCTTCCAAGTTCAGAAGTCTTTGTTCTGAGGTTCTTTTTTTCTCTTTTCTTTTTTTCTCCTTCCTCTACAATCTTTCACATTTCTTGCACCTCATTTCAGTTTACCTCCTTGCCCAGATTATGAGCAACATGGGTTGTGAAGCGGACTGGACAGCATGTGAATATGGTGGCTGTGAGGATGTTTCTCCATCCTTCTGTTAAGGGTGGAGGCTTTTGGGGGTTTGGGATCACAACATTGCTCCCACAGTACTGCTCTGGCCTTTGGTTCAGGCTGGCGTTTGTCATTCTGTCATCACTTTCTCAGGGAAGTGAGTCCCAGATGACTGAAGCTCTGACCACTGCTAGGGAGCTCTTTCCAATCAAGACTAATTATCCACTCTGCAGATGGGTACCACATTTCAAAGTCCTATCTCCTAGCACAGTAATTCCTATTTCTTCTTTCACTGAGGATGTCTCTTCTTCTGGGATGTTTCAGCATAAAAAAGCAAAAAGGACCTGGCAGAATTGAAGTATTTCTCGGGATCCTGAGTGGGATTACTAGAGATTGACCTGTCACTGTGGGGAATGTTCTCAGATAATAGACAAGCAATGGTGTCCCAGGTAGCATGGAGCATTTCTCCTTCCCCTGGCTGCTTCTAGATCATCTTCTTCACCTTCATTCTCTACTTCTGGATTTGCAGAAGGATGAGAGTGAATAGGGTTTTTCTTGTTTTGTTTTCACTGCTTTTTAATTTTTGTTTGTTTGTGGTTTTGTTTGTTTGTTTTTCCTGCATTCCTAAACTCCTTCTGCATCCGTACCCTGAACAACAGTGAAAATTAAGTCAAACCAGCCATTTCATCTTCTGCTGCTATGAACAGAAAAGTTTGAAAAAATTCCCTGTGCATGCATGGGACTTATACTCCACTTAAATTTCTTTTAGCTCCAAATAAGAATAAAATTAAAGTTTGAAATTAAACCTTTCTGTTATGCTAAATGGCAATTCAGCTTTTGCACTCACTGTCTGGTTAGTTAAGACCTTAGGAAATTATGCCATTCTCACTAATGGATTGTTTATTTTGAATAATTCTGAAAGGCACTCCAGCATTGTTGGATAGAAATGTTCTGCATAGTGGTACATTTTGTGTAAAATACTTGACATTTAAAAATTTGCTTGGAAAGGTAAATGGATTAAAATGTTAATTTGTTACAATGGGTTTCCGTGATGAAAAATTCAAAAGGTCTTCTGCTCACATTTTCAGGTCAGGAGAGCATTTGACTTTTACAAGTCAAAATAAAAGGGATTTCTACATAATGCATGAATGATGTATAACTTTAAAGGGAGCTTTCCTGGAGCAAAGTTTCAGTCTGTCCTTGCCTAACTTCTTACTGCAGGGGGTAGGAGATAAGGGAGTAGGCACACTGGCGTGCTTGAAGGATTAGTAAAACAGTAGAGAGACTTTCCCTTCCACAGTAGATCATTGTTGGAGTGGAATCGGCCGGATTAATGATGAGATCTCAATATGAGTATGGTCGTTCTCCTCTATTCACTGTTCTAGCGGAGTATATATAGGTTTACAGCAGAAACACGCATAGCAACAATATTGTAATTGGTCAGCTTTTACTGATTGCACGCAACGCTCCCCCTCACTTTTCGGGTAAAGTCCTTTGTCCGTGCGCTCTAACAAGTATTCTCTCATCCTCTGATGTAGTTAGGCTCCCAAATTCTTTTGTGATTATGGAGCTCTCTTTCTTCCTTCTTCCTAATGTTCAATGAAACTTCAATGACATCACTCACAGGCTTCTTCACCTGCTTCAAATCCTAGGTTGTTCACCGCGATCAGATCATGCCCTTTATTCCTCAAAAATTCTTCCACAGATCATCAGTTTGAATCCAGCAGAACTCATCACTACTGACCAGCTGCTTGGTGGTCTTTCACTGATTACCAGCCCTCTTTACCAAGAGGGTGATGACACTGCAGTGAACACCGCGTTGAGCTTGAGAAAGAAGGAAAAACTGAAGTCAGTTTACGAAACTTATTGGTCTGAAGACCTAGTGAGTTTGTGATATAGTCTGCGGAGGGAAACATATTTTGGACCATAGGACTGAAAAGGCTGTTGAATTTCAAGAGCTGTGTGATACAGTCCTTGCAATAAACTGAGACTTGGTTTTAGAGTGAGTTAGGCTGGGCCTTTGCCCCCTCTGCTCCTGTTACATAAAAATAATCTATATGTGGTTCCAATACCTGGAGTTGTCTTCTGCTTTAGGGAAGTGGGTGAAAAACGCATGCTTTTTTGCTTGTTTTGTTTTTGAAACATCATGTGTTTGTAAGAGGTGTGACCAAGTGATAATTTTGAGTTGTCTGACTTTTGTTTAAATCTAAAATTAGGATCTGGACATGCCTCAAAAAACAAAACAAACGAACAAAGAAAACTTTTAAGAAACCAGGAACCATGTAAGAAACCATTTGATGGATCTTAAATTTTATTTTTCTGCTTTGACAGCTATTCTGTCTGTGATCATTCCAACTCTGTTTAAAAGAAGTTTGGTTCTAAAGAATCGTTGTAAGATAGCTGTGTGTTTCCCAGGGACTGGGAATCATGCATGTAATTTTTCAAATTAATGACAAGACTTAGATGGAGTGTGTACTCTTAGAACAAAACTGTCTTGTTAAAAAGTACTGTGTTTAGACAGCTTGCAGCAAAAGGAGATTAGATTGCTGGATTGGCTTTTTATGTGGCTTGATTGATGAGAAAACTATTCTGCAGTATTCATTGTTTATCAAATGCCATTTGGCCAGTGGCACTAAAACCACTAAATATTTATTGGATGCAAAATTAAGAAATGACATTGCAGAAATGTGTGACTAGTTTCAGAAAAGATTTTATACCTCTGTAGGGGCAAAAAGTTAAGATGTGCTGAAACAGTAATGAGAGGCACTGTGCAATGTAACCAGGGAAACATCAGACACCGCCTCCTTCATAGAAAAGAGGTTCTTGTTCATGATCCGTTATTGAATGGCATTGCAAGAAAAACCTGCATGTGTTTATAAAAAACCACTGCTTTCTCCAACTGCTTTCTCCCTCTGCTTCTTTCAAAAACAAGCAACCCCAGGCCTTGATGGATATCTTTTATTGTCACTCTTCAGATGTAGCTTCCTCTGTGATGGGTTATACCTGTGTATTACAGTTTATATCTGCCAAGCTGCAGCACTTTTATCTACAAGCAGGAATGTGAACTTATCCATAGGATTACCTGGTTTAGGCATCTTATATGTTGTTTTGAGTAGGGCAGTGCTGTGGGCTATGTTATCAGAAAGAGTGAGAATGTGGAAGGTGGATTATCACATTGTTAACCATTTAGCAAAAAAATAAGTTGTCATATGATGACAAGCACATTGTGGACATGTTTGATAAACTCTCTTTTCTCCCTGTCTGTAGAGGTGGATTTAGCAAACGTTGGCTTTTTAGGATTTGTGTGTGGGGGCAGTAAGAACAGACTTGGGATCCCATTTCCTCTGTAATTGCGTATCAACAGGTATTACCTGTTCATTTGTGGGGGATCCTTTTTCTCTGTTGTTGGTTGGTTGTGGCTGGGTGGTTTTTGGTTTGTTTTTTTTTTGTTTGTTTGGTTGGTTGGTTTGGTTTGGCTTTTAACATGCTTGTCTAAATATGGTGTTTGTAAAAACAAGTCTCGTATTAGCTGCAGGTTATTGTAGTGTGAAAGGCATGCTGGCCAAACATCCTCTAGCCAATCTGCCTGGAAGCAGCTATGATCTGTGAAATGTTATCTCAGTTTGTTTACATCATTCCCCAGTGAGTCAGTCTGAACTCTGTTCTTTTATTAGATTATTGGTTTTTTGAAGGAGATTCTCAACACATTTGTATTGACGAGGCAACGGACAGTAGGTAATTTAACACCTGCTATCTACAATATGTGTCAGCAAATGGCCTTCTCCTAGTGGGATTTGTAGCTACCTCATGTTTCAAAGGCGGAGAATTCAAATCCTGTTTAGTTTGCTGCACTGTGAGCAGGGTTACAGTATGTGCCTTCTTTCCCACTGTCTTTTAGTCTGGTTTTGGACTAACACTGCTTCTTTTATTCCAAAATGTAGAAAAGCTGAAACTTGGAGGGTGTTACCAATTGTCCCACCCCCATCAAGGTCTTTTTCCTCTCTAATGTACAAAAAGGTGGGAGTATGGGCAAGAAAACTAAGGAAGAATTATCTCTAGTTCCACCTAATTTACCTTGAATATTTTATAGGCTTATTGTCTTAGTCTCTGCATTTTGTTGTCCTATTGATTTTTGAGGAGGAAGAGTCTGCACAGGTGTGAGGCAAAACTGATGTCCAAACCTGTAATCTGCAGAGGTAAGGAGCGTATACTTGTGTCTGCATAGTTCCTGTTGGGAAGTCTGATTTAAGGTCCTTTCAGCTCTGTTACAACTTCCAGTTCTGGTTTCATTCAAAAAGTGTAGAGAAAGTGTAAGATGGGAGGGGAGATGTAAGAGATAGTGCTAAATCTCTTAGAAGAGAATGCAGTGTTAGTGGCTGATTTTTTTTTTAATTATTTTTTTCCCCCCATACCTAGTCTGTAGAAAGAGATGTTACACCCACCCTACTGCCAAAGCCCTGTGTTTAGCAGATTATTCATATCAGCAGTGGTTGCTTTAATGTTAGTCAATAGGAAGAAGCTAAACTCTACTACATCGTCTCAAAATGAGAAAACTGCCTTTTGATTAAAAAAGTAATCAGCATTGCCTGACAGATAATAGACAATTATTGCTGTCTCACAGCAAAACTCTGTATGTTCACTCTAGCTGGCTGAGAGGCCATTAATCTAGATTAAGTATTCTCTGGTATTTTGTCCCACATGATCAACAACCTGTTGTTGATTTCAGTCTCTTGCTTAACAGTTTAAAGTACTCAGTATTAAGAGGAATTTTATCTCTTCAGAGGAGGGAAAAATGTTTGGAGAGGAGGGGTACCTCTCTTCCCCCCTTCCCTAGGAGGCTGTGGTTATTTACAGTGCTTATCAGCTTTTCAAAGCTGTGTAGGTGGAGTATGTTCCAAAGCAAACCCTTCCTCTTCTGACTGTGCATCCTGTTTCCTTTTTCAATCTGTTGGACAGACAGTCTCTGTGCTCTTTTTAGCATTAGAGCAAAAGCAGCCTTTGCAATCTTATCCTAGATTTCCACCCACCTCCCTAGCCTCTGACTGGTCTGAACTGAAGAATGGAAAGCCTGTGCTCCTGACTGCATGTCTCAGATTCAACAGGGACACATTTCAGACGCAAATGGAAGAGAATATGCAAAATAGAGACTTAAAAGGGCTGTACCAGAAACACTTTGGAAAGGCAGAGAAAGATGCTTTTTCATATAAGGCTTTCTGCTTGCAAAGTACCAGAGAGAGTGGGAGTTTGTTGAACAGCATGCTCAGTATGAGAGAGGGTTGCTGGTTGCCTAAGGAGGAGTAGTTGTGGACAGTGCCTGGGTGGAACACTGACTGTCCAAGAGGTTTGCTAGTGTGGAGGTGTTTCTCTCAGAAGCTGTAGACTCCCCTTAGAGTCTGGGGAGAGTAGCTGCTTCTTCAGCAGAAAGCCTGTAGCCTCACAAAAGTGGGAGGATGGAGTTACTGAGGTGGTTGGACTGAGCTGTGGAATCAGGTCGTTCATTGTTGGCAGGTCCAGTGGAAAAAGAGTGTTTAAAAGACCTTGCAGAGACCTGCCTCTCAGAGGGATCAGCAGCCAGCCCATGAGTGCACTAGAACAGCTTGATTTGGATGTTGGACTACCCTGTCCATTTTAGCTGTGTTCCTTTGGTAAGGGAGGCCGTGTCAGGGTCCTGGCGTTACTTCTGTCCAGATGAAGGCTGTCCCACAAACAGAAGGGACATTGTTTTGAGGGCATGTCAGTCTGGCACCTCTGCATTGCACTAGAGCACACCTGCAAAAGGTAAAAACAATCCAACAAGCAAATGTCAAACAAACAGATTCTTGGATGATCTATAGAATAGAACTTCAGCTCTGCTTTAACTTTACAGAAGCAAACATGGTTTATGGCTTGTTAAGTGGTGGCTTTCTGTTACCATCTGTTGAATCTTGCCATTTCTCTTCCCTCCTGCTCTAGCATCTGTGTGTCTCAGTGCAGAATCGTTGCTTGGAAACTCAATTGTCTTTTTGCATTTACTGGTAAAAAAGGTGCTCAGTTTCAGTAACTTGATTATCACGACTTCTGCATAGATCTAAAACTCCTTAGCAGAGGCAGTTTCTTAAGTGACAGGATAAATGCAGCAGAAACACAAGGAGTGTTTAACAGTGTTTTCAGCAGGGGTGGAGTTGTTCTGATGTGAACATTTGTTGGTATTACAACTGAGACATAAAATAAGTCCCATGGAAATGAACCTATTGTATACGTGCCAGTATCAATGTGCCATTTCTACCTTTTTTTTTTTTCCTTTTTTTTTTTTTTTTTTTAATTAAATCCTGTGGAGTAGAAAACCACTTGTGAGTATTCAGGTTGCCATCATCTGACTGTGGGTAAACTTGGGTTGGTTTGGTTGTTTTTCTTACATTATTTGTCTGTTAAACTTTGGTTCTGCAGTGTACCCTGACAATTTGTTTTGTGTCTTCTGAAGAAGTCAAACTTCTAATATGTGTCAACTTGAGATAAAGATTCAGTCACATGTTTCTCTGGTGTTAGAAGACAACATAGCAGTGTATTGAATCTTTTTGTATAGGTAGATTATTCAGAGTTAAGTTTGTCTGAAAGAAAAGAGTAAGTTTGTTTTGTGACTTGTATCTAATCTCTTGATTCAAACTGTTTAGGAAACAGACACTACCTCCTATTCCTTGAGATTTGTATTCCTATATTGAAAAACTGATGTCAGGAGACTCACTCTCTGATAGATTCACAAATAGTATGTTTGACGTTGACAACTGCTTTTTTCCCCACACATGTTAATTTAAATAGGTGTATGCCTTGCTGAGTGTTTGCCTTAAAGCCCTTAAAGGGCTCCTATGGTACAAGAAGGATTTTGAGTTGAGGAGAGTTTAGGAAGCAGTTATAACATCAGGAAGCCTGACACATACCCACATTTTTAATTTTCAAGTTGGTGACACTGACCTTATCTCTTATATATTAGGGGAACAGGTAGAGAGGAAAGGTTCTGAATTGCTTCATAACCTCTTGCTTAAATTAATCTTCTGTCTTCTGTGTGAGTCTCTTCTTTCTCCAGGGTCCTTGTTTCTCTATCACCCCATACCCTTCAGCAGCTTCTTTGAGGATTGTATTATGGATAGATATTCACAGCTTGGCAAGAAAATTTTTGTGGAGATTTTTGGTTTGATGGAACACGTCTTGAGTTTGGTTTCTATGGGGCTATTACTTTTGAGGGTTTGGTCTGAAGAGAAGAAGGAAACAATGATCATTGCCTTGTTTTCTGGGGTGGTGGTGTGGTGTTTCCCCCCCCCACTGTTGCCTGAAGTAACATGAATTTCACAAACCTTGCAGAATCAATACTTAAACTGCATACTAATGTGCTTTGGAGAGCTACAGAGAAGGTAGGTGGATGGAGAACATGGAGTGACTCTGTTCATAATGCAGTTTGAAAGAAAAATAACAGAGCTGCAGTTGCCATCTGGAGTTATGCTCAGGAATACAACATCTGAAGGTGGCTTTACCAACACAAAGAAAGCTTAACAGGGCTTTTTTTAATTGCCATTTGAGTTTAAATATTGGAACCTATATTGTGCGCTCTTAAGTCACAGTGAAGAGCTATTCTTCACTCAGTTTCCAGGAGGTATCACGATGTCTGAAAACGAGCTAACTGCCAGAGGAGGCTGTATGAAGTGTTAGATCAATACTTGAAACGGGCACATGTAATGACAGCTTTAAAACAGATGTGCATGGGTACGTGATTGATAATTGCACTGAGATGTTCTTAAGAGAAGCTTGGGGATTCATTTTGTTTAAAATTGAAGGAAAACAATATCTATACTACACTGTGTATTGCATTTTATGGTAAGTGTTACAAATGAAGCTTCAAAGAGTATTTAAGTGCTTTACGCTATTAATTATCCTCAAGAGTATTAAAAGCAGCATTCTATTAACAGGCTACGGAGTTTGTGGGATGTGCTTTCCCTTGGGATGGAGTGGGGTGGTAACCTTTGTGGTCTGGCTAGTGCTTGGATTCCTCTTTTTAGCCCATCTATGGGGGGGATGGGGTTTTCATTAGCAGCTATATGTATCTGGACTTAAGAAACATCTATTTAACTTGACATTAACACAGACATTAATACATTTGTGCTGTGTACTCTTTTAAAGGCTGGGTATGCACTAGCAAGCGTCACCATTTCATCAATATTTCCGCATCACCACGTCACACCTTTTGTAAAGTTTAGTGGCTTTGACTCTATTCTGTGGGCCATATGGGGGTCTGAAAGTATGGGGTGTGATACTGAGGTACTTAATTATTGCTGTTATTCCAGCGCAGTCAGAAGCCTAGGCTGTTCACACTCCTGAGAAAGTGATTTGGCAGTGAACCGGGACTGTGAAATGTAAAGGGAGAACAATGTGCTGCTTCAGTACTTTGCCATAAAGAGCTGTTCTTGTTTTCTCATAGAATATAGCCCTTGAAAAAAGACTTAGAGCTCCCCAGTTAGGGACAGCCCCTCATTTGGGCTAGGTTATTGTGTTCTGTTTGCAGCTTGGATGTTTTCAGCCAAGAAGAAAACAACCTCCTTTTTTGCTTTTAGGATTTGGGGAATCTCCAGTATTGGAACTTTAGGTTATTATATTTTACTGCCGTCTGGATTTATTTATTGTCAAGTAGGAGGCAGGACAACAATTGTTTCTGCAGAAGGCTCTCACTAGCCTTTGTTCTTAAAATTGAGCTGCTAGAAGTTATTTTGTAAAGAACATGTTCCCAAGCACTTTTCTCTATGGAAACTGTTGTTCTAACTTCCCACTGATCACGTAGAAATTATTTCTTACGATTTAGTGTTCTCTTTGTTGTCTATAGATATTTTGATCTTTTAAAAATCACTGAAGTAGTGGGCTGAAAGTTTGCTTTGACATAACATAGAAATGAAGATGACCTACAGTTTTCTGAAGCAGCTATTACTGGAGGCATTAATTCAGGTGTGGTTTTGACTGCTCCTGTTGCTTGTATCTACTAATTTGGGTGTGGTTTTAATGACACCTGTTGCTTGGATCTGCTTGGCAGTCTGACTTCTTAATGTCTGAGCATGTAGCTATCTTGAAACTGGCCTAAGTGAGGCTAACTGGAAAGAAGAGAGCTGCTGTCGGCATGGAAGAGAGGCTGCAGAGAGGTGAGTCAGCAAAGGTTTAAAACAAAACCACAACTTGCTGAGAAGTGCAAGCAGCAAACTGTGAAGTACATTAATTAAATGCTAGCAGTGAGCATGTGGGGGAGACTGCATGTAACAAGACAGGGAGTTGTGTAAGGTTTAACAAAAATGTAAACAAAACCTTAGGAAAGAAATCAGTTGCTTTTTGAATCTTTGTTTCCAAGCCTAGTTGTAATAAAATTTAAGAAAAAAAAAAAAGCGAAAAACCAAATATTTCCCTCTAATCTGGAGGGTTTTTAGGCTCATCTGGAGTTTCCTAAATCTGAAGCAGCCCCAGACTCCCGTTGCTGGGATAAGATGGGCAATGGCAGTGCCACTGACTGAGGCAGAAAGGTTGTGTTTGGAAGCCTGGCTGAGGCAGCATAAGCACGAATGTAACTCATTGCTTGTACCTTTAACGATACAAAATGGGGGTTCTTGCAAATGTGATCTGTGCATATTTCCAGTGGGGCCAACAGATACCAGACTTGAACTGTTGTGATGTTACAGGTTAACAAAGGCTTTGGATACCAGGTGGGAAGGATTGCATTTCTTTTCCTACCATTTTATGCTGTTATACAGTTAAATCCTTGACTTTTCATGTGAAGCCTTGAAAGATCCTGTGGCACTTTATATGGGACTAATATGACTGTTGTGAGGGGGTTGGCATTAGCTAATTGAATCAGAATTGGCTTATTCTGTGGTGCACTTGTAAAAATTATTTTATGAACTTCCTAGTAGCAGAGAATAAGCTTGCCTTTTTTTTTTTTCTCCCCCCCTTAATGCTGCTAGTAGATTCTGGGGTAAGAACTCTTACTTTCTGTTTTCTGGAACAGAGTGTGTGGCTGCTAGCATGATACAAATATTTTAAAAATGGAACACAGAGAGGTACATGCTATACTCATAGGATATTTTACTCTTCCTTCTTACTGGCTTTATCTTGACACCTTTTGAAGGTGAAGTTCTCTGCTAGTAAGATTGCTTTAACTCTGAAGGAAATCATGCTGTTTGAGAACTGGCTTAAAGTAGACCTCGTCCTACCCAGCACAAAAATAACAGTATTCTACCCAGAACCAACTGAGTGTAGAAATGAATTGCCCATATAAAATTCATATGAATGTTTCTTTAGGAAAAACTTTTCTTCACTTTTCAAATAGCAGTAATGAATACATAACAGGGGATCTGCTGGAAGAGGTTCTACATTTTACCTTTCTCTGCTGAAATATTTCTCCACTTTGCTAGGATGGTGGAATTCTTTAAGAGCTTTTTCTTTTTTAGTGGTGTCACGTACATTAAATTAACCACTGAAGATACCAAAGAAGAATTTCCATGATCTGTGATCCAAATGTCACCTTTGTACCATTCTAGTTGTTTGAGGTTCTATTTCTAGGGAGTAGAAGGAAAATCAGTTTCTTTGGAAAAAGTTTTGGCAGTGTCTTAACTGCACAGAGATAAAGGCTTTCCATGCCTTTACCAGCTTCTACGGTAATTTTTTTAGGCACACCATCACTTGCAATGTTGAACTAAGAAAAGTAGTAATTCCATGTAGGCCTTTATTTTGTGTTTTCTTCAGTGAAGATGATGATTTGGCTGCTTGTGGTCAGAACTGAAAAAGTTAAGGCCTTTTGTGAGGGAAAAAATTCTTAACCCGTAGCTCCGGAACTAGTAGTTCCGTGTAACAGCCACCAAGTATTTATATTCTACAGAGGAACCCCACAGGAAGAAAAAAGTCTCAGAACTGATCAGGTAATTCTGTTAACCTGGTGGAAATAGTTTGCTGTTTCTTGGGTGCAGGACATACCTTGGGCTTTTATCCTATTCCTTAATTTCGTCCTGTAGCTTGGGCTGCTTAAGTAAATTTTCTGTATGTTAGATGCAAAATCTGTGTATTTTCTTAAGAAAAGGTAAACAAGGCTTCCTATAAATTCAGTCTAGGAGTAGCAGTGCTCAGAAGCATGACATGAGAAAGCATCTTTCATTAATTTGATAGAAGTACTAAAAACTGCTTCTTCCCAGCATAATCCTGCACCAAGATTATATCTAAAGCAGAGAGAGAGTTTAACAAGACAGTATCTCTTTAAAGAATGAATGCAATTTTTCTGGTAAGATGAGAATTATTAACAGCACCACCTGGTGACTCTTGTAGCAATATGTCCTCATTAAATTATAACGGATGAACCTGCCTCTTTGGGATAGGTGGCATAGCTAATTCTCAGTCATATCGGTTTGTCTGTAGTTTCTTGCTTGTGTAGGACTGCTTGTTGATTTCTGTTTATTTGGGTATGTTGATCTTGAATTCTTGGTAGTCTTAGACTTTCCAGAAAACCACTTGCTACTGTGAGCTTTTACAGCAACTAAACCCAGTTGTTAGCTAAAGATAGTTAAGGTAATTGCAAAATGAGGAGGAAGGGATCATATCAGCTTTTACAAGAGGTAGAGATGAACAGTTACCTCTAAAGTAAACTACGATGTGCTAACTGGCAATTTTTTAACTCTAGAAGTTAGGTTTTGGTTTGAACACTGTCCTCCTTCCCCCTGCCCCAAGGCTTTTGTGGAAGGGCTCTAGCTGTTAGTTTTGATTATAATAACCCATTCACAACACAGTGGAAGCTGACTTGCTTAGTGCAAGCTCAGATATTAGATAGCTGTCAGATACTGCTTCTAACATAGATAGGATTCTAATAAAATATTTCAGGCTTATGAAAATAAAAAATAAAATATTTCAGGCAATGTGTCTGTTATTTTTATCACATCCCCATGGAGTCACTTTATGAGCTTTGAGCTATTATCAGGTGTGGATTGAAACTGGAGCATTAAGAGCAAGTTGAACCTGGCATGCTGGCTGGTTACCTGGAAGATCATTTTACTACAAGGACCCATAATTGCAAAGGAGAAAGTTGAAGTTTCTTGGAAGTATTCTAGTGCCAGCAGGGAATGAAGAGTAAGGTTTATTTTCTGCTTTTCCTGGTATGCTTTTCTTTTGTTGCCCTGAAGAAACATGAAAAGGATGTGTGTGACCTGGCTTGGCAGGAATAACCAGGTCTCAGTGAAGTCACATCACTGGTCCCCACAAGGAGGGTCAACGCGGGTATAGAAAAGCCAAGAGAGAAGCAGGTCATCAGTGTTCCGTTTATTCCTAATGAAGCAAGGGAATCACAGAGCAGCTGCATAAGAACTGCAAAATCTGCAGTTATGTTGCTGCAGCAGTTTCCCAAGAGACTAATTGAAAGAGGCAATACTTCGGACTTCAGTGATTTAAAAGGCTGTAGTTCCCTGTAGTTGTTCAGTGGAAGTGACCATAATAAAGGAGATAAGAAAACTACAAGAAAATAGTCTTGCAGCCATTTTAAAGACAGCTTCAAACTCTGATTGAAACAGGGTAATCAGGCTAAACAACCTCTGAGATCTAAGATTTAACATTTTCTTAAAGTAATTGCATGGTAGCGTGTACTAGAGGATTGATAGCATTTAAGAGAGAAAAGACTTCTGTCCTTCAGAAGATAGGCCTGCTTGTGGTTTGTAGGACTGATTTAGTATTGCACCGGAGGAAGAGAAGTTCAGAGGAGGTCATGCAAATGGCTCTGGCTTTACTTGCACTTAACTGAGATACATTTAGGAAATCAGCACTAATAATGCAATATACTTGTTGGATGGTGTGGATATTTTTTAGCGCCTTTTATTTTTTTCCCTAACAAACATGGGTATCAGCATAGGAATTTTTTTTTTTTTTTTATTTTTTTTTTTTTTAATCTTCAGAGAAGGAAACACTTGTAGATGGCACTTAAGTTGTTCCTAACTCTAGCAAAGAATGATCATCTTGAATTTCTACTGACAAGTGCATGGAATTGATAATTGTGCATGACTAATTTCACGGTCAGCTTCTTGCTTGATTTCATTTTCTTCTTTTTCTTGTCTTATTACTGTGGAAAGAATGAAAGTTAGCATCTAAAACAGACCAAGAAAAAGGAAGGAGTCAGAGCAAATGTGTTCTGTCTGTGCCTTTAACCCATGGAAGTCCCGCTGGGAGTCCTGTAAACGAAAAATACTAATTGACTATCTAAGAGCATCCAAAATTCCGGGGAGAAATACCTTTGGGCATACTTCTGACTGTTTATGCCTAAATTTCTTTGGACTAACCCCTAAATTTCTTCAGACTACTGATTTATGTTACAATATTTGATTCTAATTCAGTTTTTAAACTATGTATGTTGGGCTGTGAGGTACAGTGTGAGCTGGTACAGTGCTTGGACAGACGTTTAATAAGAAGTGCTCCTTGCTTCCAGTAGAAACAGGAGCAGACATGCAAGGCAGTGGTATAGATGAACAGATTTTCTTCACGGATATCTAGACATGTGTAGGAATTTAGTCCTTTTTGCTTACTACGAAAAAGATGCAAATTGCTTTCCCTCCCCCAGACTGCATGCTGGATAATATCCTGAAAACTGAATTTAAATGTAAAATTTGTGGAATCTCTTGCACTTTATTTTGACACAAAGTTGATGGTGCTAGCTAGAAGGAAACTTCTTTCAGAACTTAGCCTGTACAGTGAAATTCCCCAGCAGCACTACTATGATTCAATGCACATGGCACTCATGTTGCTGTTCTCCGGTAACCTTCCATCTAGAAACAGCAGGCACTGCTAGAAGCACTTCAGTCCTTGGCTTTTTGCAAGAGAGACAATGACTTTTACAGACAGGGGATGGCACTGTTGCACTGTAGCTCCTCAGCCTTCTATCCAAACGTCTCTATAAAAAGGGCTTCGTATTTACCAGGAAGAGAGCAGATGAACCAGACACATTATTGCAAGATTTTCTTGAAATAGTTCCACACAAAATATTAAATTCGGGTTACAAGGAATTTTATATTTTGATAAAACCCCCAAAAGAATGTGTTAGCATGCATCTAAATTGGATGTTAGCAGTAGACATAGTTTAGGGCACTCTTATTTATTTTACATTTAAAATGAAACACCTGTGTGAAGCTCTGAGAAATCACTAATATTACAATAAACTCTCAGCACCATGGCAGTAATACTTTCAATAAGAATTAAACCAGCAAGCACTTAAAAAACCTCCTTTCTACCTTTCTTTTATTCTGGAAAATGCAAACTTCCTTTCTCTGAAGCCTTAATATGTTGTTGCCTTCTGCAGTTCAGTCAGAAGTTCCCTAGAGCAAGAGGTCAGTTCTGCAGGATGCCCAGTCCACATAGGCAGGCACGTGTGTGGTGGGTGTGGAAGCAGCATCCAGCTTGCTCATTGTCTTGGCTCAGCACAGTCATAGGAACATGGCAGATGGATCAAAATTACTTCTTTTGAAGGATGGGCTTTTGCCATGTAAGGCAGTATAGACCTTGATCAACACCTTCAACTTTAGCTGCTAGTTGCGTGCAGTCAGAGCTCTTAGTTGAGCACTGGTACCAGCATGTGGCAGGGAGGTATCTAACTCTGCTTCTGTTATGCGATGGTTCTCAGATGGAGTCCCATCTGGGACACGCTGTTAACAAACTCCGTTGTGAGGTGATGAAAGTACAGGTAATGATGGGCAAGTCAAAATACAGATGGTAGGAAAAGCTGACCAGGCTGTTGCTGACATGTAGTGGCTGAAATTATCTCACTTTTTTCTTGGAGGAATCTGGGTGTCTTCCACCAGTCCACTGTGACTCCCTTAGTTCTACCCGCATCTCTGTTTCAGCAAGGCGTGGACACTAGTCCTGAGCTAAACTGTGCTGGTCGATGAGGCAAAGCTGTAAAGCTGACATAAGTCAGTACATGAAAACCACAGGCATTTGTGTTTCTTGCCTAGGCCCCTTGTCACTGACTAGAGACTTCAAACTGGTGGTGTGAAAATAGTGGGGGAAAAAAAACATCTGCAGTGAAAAGAATGAAGCTTCTCAAAAGAAAAGTTAAACTGCACCAAAGACTATTTTTCTCTCTCTCCTTAAAAAAAATATATATATATATATTCTCCTCCCCTGAAAATGCATGACTGAGTCCACCGAAACAATCTGTGTGATATGACCTCGTGTAGCTTTTTGAGGAGGGAGGGAGAGGAAAGATACAGATAATTTTGGTCAGACCATTTCATTTGGCACTGCACTTTAAAAAAAAAAGAAGCTTCAACATGACATTTTAGTTTCAAAAGCAAATACAAAATGTTCACTATGCTTAGTTCTGGGACATAACCAATTTTATTCAACTTGAACTCACCTCTCCCCATCCTTCCTGCCAGCTGTGGGAAGAACTGAAAGAGTGAGCAGCTTTCCTGGAGCTTAGGGCAGGCCCTATTGCCACCTACCGAGGTGTGTAGGCGACTCAGCTCTGAGGCCTTCCTACTCTGAGGAAGTCCATTTGTTTTTTGGAGAAGCTACATTAGAGAGAACCTGCATGCTTCTGTGACAGTATAAAAGGCAGCCAATCAAGCTAATAAGAGCAGCACTATTATAAGGTGTCTGATTCTCACCCATCATTAGAAATAATTAAGAATTCCTTTGGCTTATTCTGTGTCTATACCTAGATTACAAGGGTCAAGTGCAAGGAAGGCATATATATGCTAAGAGCCATCTCACTGCCTTAGAAAACAGCAGATCAAATACTGGCTAGTTATGATACTCTGGTGATCACTCCTGAAATACGCTTCTTTCAAAACTATGTTCAACCTGTCTTTATGTAGAGTTGCTGATTTTCATTACTGGCCAGGAGTTTGATAGTTGTCCTTAGGACTCCTTTAGAAAGGAAATATCCTTTCTAGCAGAAAAGATGTTAAAGTTTTTTTTTGTTTGTTTGTTTGTTGTTTTTTTTTTTCTAGCACTGCTTGCATTTGAGTGAGCTGGTACCTGGCTGGAACAGGCTAAGGGCCAGCAGAGTAGCCATGGAGCTGTCTTAAAAGAACCCTCATCTACCTCCTGGCCACGCAGTGCCACCACAGTCATGTTCACATGGTAGCCTGGAAATATTAATAGCGTGAACAAATACATTAAAAATGCCCCAGCTTTGTTCCATTTAGGGGCTTGCATAGTAGAAGTAGTATTCTTTCAGGTGCTTATTTGGACAGAGTTCTTTTCATTCTACTTGTTCTTTTGGTTTGTTTTTTGAACTTAGAAAAATGTTCCTCAAAAAATACGTTGGAGCAAGGTAATTTCTTACCTTGAAAGAGTCACCTGATCATGCCATGTGTGTTTTTCTGTGTTGTTATGTGCTGGCTCTTTCCTGGGAATTAGGAATGGGAAAAGCGAACCTTTAAAGATAGAAGCACTGTCAGAAAACTATTTCACTTGAGGTAAATGGCTGGTCACCGATGATGATGATTTAACTTGAAATAGGTAAAGCTAGACTGGAAAAATTGTTAAAATTATATTGTGAACCTAATAACACTGCAGTAATATAGGAATAAAGTGGAGGAATTTAGAGGTAGAAACTAGTTTTCTGCATTTGTAATGCCAAGCACTTTTTGATAGATAGTAACATGATTACAAATAGAGGTATCTTTATTCCCATTTCAGATAGGGGAAACAAATGGACAGATGCTGAATGACTTCTTCAAGTTCACCCACCGCATTCCTGTCAAGGCCAGGCCTCTTAGTAATATTAGAATACAACATTACCTCAGGAAGTTAAAGAAGAGCTAAACTTTCTCACTTAAAAAAAAATATCTTGACCTAGAAATTCAGACTGACTATATGTGTTGGAATGTGTTTAATGGAATGTCATGCAAAGCTCCAAGTGTTCCGCATTAAGAGAAAGCTAAGGTACTTGAACATAGCGTTGTTCCTTCCACCCCCTCTTTTTTTTCCCCTGACGACAAGGACTTGTTCCTGGAACATCCTATTGGAGCTCCAGATGTCTTCAGAAAAGTTCTGCCTACTGTTCATGACGAGGAATGTCCGTTTGAAACTAATCTAGGATACGTGGCACTTATGCATTTAGTAGTGCTGCTGAAATTGGGCCGTGAGTCAAAATGTTGATGACCTACCATACACTGAAATGAAGCTGATGATGCGTAAAGTGGTGAAATGTTTATTTCAATACTTAGCTGATGATGCACTATTTATTTTAAGGCGATTGAACTGTATAGTTGTAATAAGGTTTTGAAAGGCAGTTATGAAATGTCCTGATTGTATATCTGCCACAGTTAAAGATGAATCTGAACTCCGCAGATAAATATTGCTGGTTTCCAGTTGTTCCATACCTAAACTTGCTTCTGAATTGCTACAGTTTAGACATATATGTCATCACATGTATGCATATATCTAATTACATACAGTATTCTATTATGAAGCATTCTGGTTTGGACTTAAAGACGTAAATTCTTGCAAAGCTCTGTTTGTATCTGGATTTTGGACGAAGACCTCATAAAATCACTATTGAAAGGTTAAGTCTGACTTATTTATTCCTTACAGAAGGAGTATTCACACCGACAAGATTAGGTTGTGGATTTATGGATAAGTATTCAGAATTTTCCTGCCCAACATCCTTGTGTTAGTGTTGCCTCATCCACTTAAACTACAGGCCTGAAATCTTAATATTTTTTCTTGCTCTGGAGGAAAATTCCTTTAAATTACATAGCACTTCTATGCAAGAAAACAAAATAAAGGGCACTTTCTTGGAAGACATCAGGTTTTTCAGCTCTGGGTCTGTGACTACGAAACCTACCTTTTCATAACTTCTAGGACTCCACAGATCCCTTAGCGCAGAACTGATGTTTCCCTGGGGAATGCAGGGCTTCCCTGGAGGAGTTCATCCTAGCTTTCTGCATAGGAGGTAGTGCAGCACACGGAGAAAGTCATGCCTTTCTTTAAAGCATGTATTTGCTGTACAAGTCTGATATCTGAGGGTAGTTTTTTTAATGATGTTCATTGAATAACAGAGTTCAAACCGTGCTTGCTAAAGAGGCAAGTGAAAAATCCACTGGCACTGAGCACATACGGGGTAGAGGTGGTTTTGGATGTGCCTAGGAATAGTTATTTGATAATATAACATACTCTTACTATTAGAAAACAATCTATAAGTTGCCCCCCCTTTTTTTTAATTAGGAATTTTTTTGCATTGTCTTCTGAAGTTGGTGGGGTTTGGGTTTTTTTTTTTGTTTTGTTTTTTTTTTTGGTTGGTTGGTTGATTGTGTTTGTGTGTGTGCCAGCTGTATAATATGAAATTGGGGAATTAATTTAGAAATTCTTTGTGAACTGTTTCGCAGTGGTATCTGGTGTGGCCAGACACTGGTGGACATGTCTACTTACTGCGTTTAGATCCAAGAGCCATATAAAAAGTTGTCTCTGTTTTCTGAGGTTCCTGTTTGACCACTGTAATAGAAATTGTGCTTCGTAACCTGTTAAATAATTTGTGTTGGTGCCTAAAGTACCTAAGGGCATAAGGTATTTTCCTTGTTAAACTATGTATCATAAATGGGAGGTCTATTTCAAGAAACTGGTTGAGCGATCTTGTCTGCTTCTCCCATTTGGTGATTTGGTATGCCAGCTGTCTGAAGGTATCAACAGAAACAAATGTTGCAACTATGTAACCGTGATTTAAACTTGTGAAAATAAAGCGTGGGTGGTGGCCACACTGGTACTGTTTTTCAGGAAGACGTTTTTTGTGAAACAGCTACAGCTTGCAAATAAATAAGAGCTTTCTTCAAGCCACTTTACTATGAGCATTCATACTTTAAAAATATGATGCATTTCCGATCTTAGGATCGGAAGTCAGTGCTTTAATTATCTTTTCATTCGCCTTAGAGTGTTTGATCCACAGTTACTATTGCTTACACTAAAAGAAGAGAAGGACTGGACTTGTGTATTAAAGGTCATTGAGTTATAGAGGCCCATAATGAAACTGTCTTTGAGGATGATTAAAGATGCCAAGTAATAGTGGTTGTCAGCACTGCTTGGGCTGCTAGATCCCTGCAGCCTTTCTGTTGAGAGCAGCGGATCAAAGGGATAATTTACAGCAAAGTCACATTTTTCAAGCCAAGAGGTCTAAGGGACGGCAGGTTCCAAAGTGTAACATGCAGGGGCTGAGGGAGCGGGATGTGTGGGAAGGAAGTGTGTTAACCAGATGGCTCCGCTTTACTGTTTTTGGGAGCCCTTGAAGGGAGTGAGGGAGAGCAAGTTTCTGCCTGAGCAGCGTTTCAGCCAAAAGGAGCTCTGTGTGTGATCTTCACCTCACTGCTTCAACTTGACAAGGCTCAAGGTATAACCTGTAAATAAACTCCCTCGTACTCTACTTTTCATCTTTCCAGGCACGCAACTGTTGAATTGGACACTCTGTGTGGTGCTAATGGGGATTCTCTTTCTTTCTGGAAGTGTACAAGCCCCTATTTGCCTTTCCATTCAGATAAATCACAAAAACAAATTCAATTTTTATAACTGTTCAATTACAGGGCTCCTGTTCATTAGAAGTTCCAGGCAATGGCAGCCATTCAGTATTTGGCTCATTGATGTCTGCGTGACCCTTGGTGACCTTTAGAGCAATTTAATTAAAGTGACCCAAATTACCTCTAGAGACCTGTCTCTCCAGGCTAAGCATGGGTAGTATTGTCCTCTAGGGCTCCATTTAGGGAACTCTGTGTCTTGTTAAAGATAAAACCTATGTGAATTCTAGCCTACTGCAAAAGCACAAAACAAAATATAGGAATGAAAAAATGTTGCATAACCTGGAACATTGTTCTAACAAACATACCACTAGTGACTACTGAAATACTCTGCGGTAAATGATATAAGAGCAGCCTTTAATCTAACAAACGAGAAGAGGGGAGAAGAAGGTATTATTAGCAAGCATAAGCTGAATCAGGACTATATATTCTCAAAAAAAGTGAAAATAACACCTATTTGTGTTTCCTCTTAAGACAGATTTCAACACGAGGGTACCTTGATTATTTATGTGCTGCATCTAGAGATAACCACAAATCATTTTAGTGAGTTTAAACAAACTCTAAGTAGTGGCATTTAAGTAAATTACAGGCAACGTTTTTCAAGTTTTGTTTTACAGTTATTTGTGCCACCTGAAAGCATTTTAGTTCCTCAGCTCTTCCTGATCTTATTCATTGTTCCTCTGCTCGTTACTGCGTCACATTTCGTAAACTAAGCGAGGCTGCTGTGATTCCTGCCGACATAGTTTACTGAGTTACCCTGATGTACTGACAAACTTGTCTGCCACTAGCTTAAGAATCTCTGAGTTTTGTAAGAATTCTTCCCTGACAGTGGATTGCCCAGGCAAACAGTATTATTTCCTTCATAAATCATCTGTAGGATACAGATATAGGTACTTCTCTGTACCCACTCCAAAAGCCACAGGTGATTTGCACTTAAGCTTGATCTTCTGGCCAAATTCCAGTGTTTCCTGTAAACTCTGTCTCTAAGCGGAAGGAGGACACCAATTTTTTTTCTGGATGCGTCACTGAAAAAAATCAATGTTGAAAGTTATTTAGTGCCCTTTCACGAAATGGCTATTTTTAAAAATTTTGTTTCATTTGTTCTTGATGGTCTTTCTTTGACAAACTCCAGGCTACAAGCAGCACGTGCCATTCTTTGTGTATCAAAAATGAAAATGCAAAATTATTGTCCAAACTTTTCAATTTCCCTCAAATACTTATCTCGACCTGTCTTAACACTGAGACTTGTGTTAAGCTTAACACAGTGACCCCACTTTTGGTAGAAATGCAATGATTTCTACCATTTATCTAACCTCTGAGAGGGAAGCGGATCCTGTATTCTGGGATGGAAGGCACTATAATCCTGCCGGTTCAGACATCAGGCTGCTTTGTCGTTGTGCTGCAGAGAAACAGCAAAGAAGACAGCTCCTGTCCCAGGCAGCTGACGCTTCACTTATCTGACAGGCTATGGTAGAGGCACACGATGAAGAACTATGGCAAGGCAGGGATGGAAGACTGAGGCAACAGCAGAGGCTGCAGTTGAGGTGAAAGCAACTGAAAGTGGAAACAGAAATTGTGTGTTGATGTCCCTAAGAAACTGCTAAAGTATAACTTGTCCCTGACAGTGCTCTGCTATTTCTTCCTGTGTTTGCTTGTCCTATGAGCAGCTTAGCATTGACAGTTCTTGTTGGAGACAGTAGTCCCAAATAGACCTTTGGCCAGTGATATAACACCCTCCAACTTTATGCTGACATGAATACACAGTGACATATTTCAAAAAAATCAAGCACAATTTCATTAATTGTATTAAAACCAGCACTTGAGTCTCAAAGGGAAACTAAGCTCTGGATATTTGGCCATTTGGTGAATTATTCAGGTATAGAAGTCAATGACAGTCGAGCTATAGTACAGCTGATAGACTCCAATATTAACCCTCTTTATAACTGCTTTATTTTCGGAGTTAATATGTAAGAAAAATACATCTTTTAGGTACTGACAAATTTAAAGCAAATATATCGGATTCTACCTCTCTGTATTTTAAGAAAGATTTTCTTTTCTGTGCCTGTGTTTTTGTTTTCTTAAAGGAAAAGAGTAGTTGCTGTTTTGCCTGTGGTAGTTTTAGATCTCTGTGAGCTTCTCTCATGATACACCTTCTCTTGTGGAGATCAAAGAATAAAATCACTTCTATCACATTTGTGGATCATTGGAACATATGATTTTGCATGTGTTACGCTATTTGAATAACTGATCAAAATCGATTATATGAAAGTGTAAATTGCTTTCAAGATAGATTAGAATAAGAAGATGGGAGATATGCTATTCAGAGTATCTATCCACCCTGCTTCTTGATGTTTAATGGCTCAAAATCTCATAACCACAGGCTTTAGTGTTATGTATTGTAGCATTATCAACACTGCTGAACTGCAGCTCCTGAAGTCAGAAATCCTATACATTAAAAAGAAATCAACAGATGGCATTTTATAAACCGCATGTTTCATTGTCCTATAAACAGAGATTAACAAATGCATAATGAGCACCTAGCAAGAATAATATTCCTTCTCTGTTAACTACTTTATTAATCATAAGCAAGCAATTAATATTTTTTTTTTTCCTCTTGCTGGTAATTTTGTTTGTAATATACATGGTGTTATTATCACAAGGCTGTGCTCATCTGTGAGTTAGTGTTTCAAGTTGGACAATGAGAATGTAAGTGGCACCTACTTTTTTTTTTTTATTGTCATCTGCTAATCATATTCCTGTAACATCCATACACTGACATTATGATTATGTTGTAGTTTATAATAAGGATGAATTTCAAACAGTTGGAAATCAGATTTTCTTTTTCTAGAAGGGAGGGTGGTAACTGGCAATTAGGTTTAACGTAAGTCTTAGTTGAAAGGAGGTGAAAGAAATTGCTTTTAAAATAATAATAATGCCAGGTAGATGGAGATTGCTTATGGATGGTATAGCCAGCAGTGCGGGAGAAATGTCAAAAGATAGTTATGGGAGCATTTGGAATGTAGAAAAATCAGTCTAAAAGGGTGTTACATAAAACCTGTAGATTTTATTATGATGTTGCCTTAAGACTACTATCCTGTATCCTGCCATTATGAGATTCTTTCTGTTGTAAATTTACTCTACCTTCTCTCATATAACTTCCTTAATGTTATTTATTGCCTTTTGTAGAAGGAAAGCAGTGTGCTGCTTTTAGTCATGTAAGAAGTAACGAACTAAACCATCTTGTTAAAAGAAAATAGATTAACAAATCAAAAGTAGGCTTTGGAACAGAGAAAGTATTAAAGAGAAAAGAATCCTTATTATTCAGTACATCTTCTTTCTTTGTGTATTTGAAGTCCTGACAACTTATTTGAGGCCTTGTTGTTCCTCCATCCATGTCAAGTTTTTGGTTTTGCATCAGCAGTTCCTAGTGATTCCTTGGCAAGGTTCATCTTTCTGAAGAGAACAGGTCATCTGAGACTTCCTCAGCTCAAGAAGGAAGATGATGCCCACCAGCATTTATTTTCATTTGTGGCATTCTAGGGTTGATTTTTTCATGAAGAGAGGGGTACTTATTTTGGAAGTTGTTGTATCTTTATTCCAGAAAATCCTTATTTTTGTAAGGAAAGTTGATTGCAAACATACAACAGGAAGATTTTTTTTTTCTTTTGTGAATTGTTCTGCATTGTTCGTCAGCAGATGATGTAACAAAAGGAATAAAATTGCCTCTTTGTCTTAATGAGGAGTGAGACCAGCAGCCTGATCGTAGTTTCATTAATGGCTATTTGTCTATTAGTCAAAATGCATAAACTATGATTATAGAACTGATATTTGGACTTGTGACCATGAATGGCTATTTACGGGTGAAACTTGAGCTTCCACCACAGTTTTTGTGGTGCAGCTGCTCTGCTGCAGTAGGCTGGTCCTGAGAACTGTGCTGGCTTCTCTGGATCCCTCCTTAGAGCCAGAGGCGGTGCTGTGGCTGTGGAGGTGGACAGGACTGTGTTAAACCAACCAGGGTGGTGCTGAGGAGAAAAACAGCCCAAAACCTGGGCCTGAAGCTGTCCCTGGAATGAGCCCACAGACTCAGTACTTGCACAGCCAATCAGTTTGATGCCCTTGTCTGTGAGGGTGATCACTAAATCCTAAACATTTAATTGATTTTTTTTTTTTTTTTTTAAATGTTCTTGTTGCCTTTTTAGAACAATGACAGCAGAATCTAGTCTCCTATATCTAACTTACACATCATTATCAAAGTACTAGAGGCAGCCACACTTTTTGCAGGAGTATTTCTGATAAACTTTTCACTGGTGGTAAATGGAGACATGAAAAATTGAGCTACTGCTAAGAAGTCAGTCTGGAGAAATTTCATGCATTTCAAGCTGGCCAAGGTTTTCTGGATACTGTGAGAGCTGGAGACCAAGAAATAAGGCATTAGAAAGGTTAGCTCTTAATTTTTCTCTCTTCTATCTAAAGGGAGACTTATATGTTTTAGTCTTCTACCTAGTTTTGTAAGAACTGGGAAAGGCTTGGGTGATTGCAGTGTATGTGTGTGCTTCACTTACTTTTCCACCTCTTCTTCAAGAATTTAAAATTTTAATAACCCAACCTAAAACTAAGCTCCATGACAATGGACATGCAGATAGAGAAAAGAGGCCAAAATGAATAATCCTGCTGAGAGAAGGCGACACTGTAAGTTTATAAAACAGTCTTGTGAAGTTCTGTTGTGTACAGAAGTACATGTTGTGTTAGTGGGTGTGTGGACAGACCATCTCAAAAAGTTTCATAAGAGGAAATGTAAACACTTCAGTGAATTAGTAGATTTTGAGGACTAAGCAGTAAAGCTGAAGAGCTACTGTTGAAGGTCATCTCTTGGTTACTGTACAAGAAGAATTAACAGTGTGCAGTAGTATATGGTAACAATGAAGGATAAGTGGGAATTGACATGTCCGTGAAGTCCAGTAAGCACAGCCTCACTGATTAAGAACTAGGGGATACCACCCCAGTGTCAGGAAACTTCTCTTGCCTTGAGTTTGAGGTCACACCTGCTGCTCTGCATTTGGCTTTGTTTCTTCGCCTGTATTTTATTGTCTCTTGAGATCTGAAACAGTACACTCAGCAGTAGCTGATGCTTCTCACCAGTGTGGTTTATGAACTACATACAAGCAAGTGCTGGCTGGGGCCTCATGTTGAAAAGGAGCTGGATCTTCCTCTAAATCCTTTCTGTAAGCACTAAGCCAAAGCAATTCATTCTTTTTCCTGTGGGCTAGAAAGCTTATTCTTCTTGTGAGCTGATTTGGTTATCTGTTGCTGTATTAATTTAGTGATCTGATCCTTTGAACCTGTTGATTTAATTATAACTGTTCACTCAATTTTGTTCATTGTATTATTCCATCTTTAATTAGTTTAGTAAAACTGTATGTTGAATCATCTTAGCACAACTATGGTTATTTTTTTTTTCTTATTCAGTCTTGAAATGAAATCCATAAATGCACAGAATGGATTTATTCCACTATGTTGCAACAAGATGAGCTCAAGGTTACAGAAACTAATGTAAGAAATTCTTGGTTTTGTTTCCTCACCAGTGTTCAAGAGTACCTGTTAGTCTCAGACAGTATCCGGAATCTGTTTCCCCTCTGTAAGCAATATAAAGTTTGATTGTGTGCTAATGGAAAATCGTTTGAGCTGGTGTGTTGCCACCTTCATCAACAGAAGGGTGTTTTCCTCCTGTGTAGAGAAAATCACATGATTCACTCCTAACTGCAGATAGTGAGAACTTCTGGTCCGGCGTTTAGAAGTCTAAGTAGAAGAAATCATTCACTGTGCTTTTAAAATGCAGCTTCTCAGGCTGTATTGGCCAAGGCACAATAAAATACAGTGGCAACCACTGGTGGAATTGAACAGACAAGTTACTACCACTGAAAGTGAGAGAAGTGGTGGATTTGTGCCTGTGTACCTGGTTAGCAGGTGTCGTGTAGGAACCACACACACAGCTGAACCTCGAGGCAGGGAGCGGAGGGCTTGCACTTTCCATCTCATTAACATTGTTGTGCAAATTTCTAGGGTTGTTCTCCATCTAGTGGCACATGGCCCTGTGGTTGACTTACACAGGCAGGGTATGTACCCACGTAATGGAGACTTTTGATCCTGTGTTTTTCACTAGTAATGATCTAGATAAATATGAGTGCCTGAGTGGGTGATGATCTGTGACTAAAAGGACCTGATAGATTTTTATTTCTGCTCATGTAGTTTTGTAGTCAGGCAGTGATGTGGGTAGGTGGGCAAAAAGGAAAGGAACGGTGTCACTGATGGAGAGCTTCAGCTTCCAGGGCCAGAAATGCTGCTGCTGAAAACAATGCTGAGGCCACATTAAAAAGCAAAGTTACTCACCCCAGATTATTACACAAAATCCATCCATACATATCCACTTTCACTTTGGACAGAGAAGAGAAAAAAAATCTTTGTTACTAACATATATCAGGAATTGCCAAAAATGTGTTGAACTGGATGTCCATGGCATGCTGGGGTGAGAAGAAAAAACACTTGTGGGAAAGAATGTCTGTTGAATCAAGTGCTGCACCTAATAATTACATATGCTTGTCAGATTTTAAGAAAACGAAGTTGTGGGGTTTGTTATCTTAAATGGATGCAAGCATATAACTTTGAATTGATAAAGTGTACCAGTAGCCTGGATTTGCAGAGATGTGTTTTATTATAATTGTTCCTTACTATAACAGCATTTGTCTTCAATGTGGAATTAGAGGAAGGTAGAAGTTCACTAAAAGGTGTCTATAATGTATTTATCAGGAGGCTTCTTTTGTGTGTATAATGCTGTGCTGCTTTTGGATGGGATAGAGTTAATTTTCTTCATAATAGCTGGTATGGGGCTCTGGTTTGGATTTGTACTGGAAACAGTGCTGATAAGACAGGGATGTTCTAGTTACTGCTGAGCAGCACTTGCACAGAGCCAAGGCCTTTTCTGCTCCTCACAGCCCCCACCAGCGAGTGGGCTGGAGGTGCACAAGGAACTGGAAGGGGACACAGCTGGGACAGCTGACCCCAACTGACCAAGGGGATATTCCACACCATATGATGCCAGGCTCTGCAATAGAAAGTTGGGGGAAGAAGAGAGAAAGGGAGGAAATTTGGAGTGATGGTTTTTGTCTTCCCAAGTAACTGTTATATGTGCTGGAGCTCGGCTTTCCTGGAGATGGCTGAACACCTGCCTGCCCATGGAAGGTGGCGAACGAATCCCTTGTTTTGCTTTGCTTGCACGGCTGTTGCTCTACCTATTAAACTGTCTTTATGTCAATCCACAAGTTTTCTCACTTTTACGCTTCTGATTCTCTCCCCCATCCCACCAGGGGAAGTGCATTTTACTTGGTAAATTATAGAAACTATGTGGAGTGATTGAATAATTTATGCATCTTCAGTTAGTGTTTCTATTGGATTTCTTTGAACCCTGACTGTAAATCTGCTTCTTGAGAAGGAAACCTGTCTTTCTTAATGAGCTTGAGTCAGGTGATGGAGTCAAAGCTCTCTGAACAAACCACTGAGGAAAGTAAGATAGAATATATCCATAACTCTAAGTCCATCAAAACCATAAGTGATTAATAACAATTTAAAGGTAATGCTCCAAACAAGGCTCAGAAACCAAATCTTCCTTTACCGTAACACAAGACATAAAGGTCAATGTGTACTTCAGGTTTTTGTATTCCTGGTGTTTCTAAATTCTGACAGAGGAAAAAGGGACTTTGTGGTAAGAAGAGTAAAAACTGACTTTTCTGGGGCTTTCTCCACATACTATGTGGGGAAAAAGGGTATTTAGCTACTTGGATAACAGATTTTGCAGATCTGCAGATAGAACAGCACAGGTAAAGGCACTGATGCACTCAACAGCCTTCCCGTCAGGAAGAAGCCAGAAGAGAAGTATGGTCCTTGTGGTTATTGCAAGAAATCCACTTTGCAAATTGGGATTAAGCTGGCAAAGCAGTAAGAGAACTGGGAGATTTTTACCAACTTGGGAGCCATTGAGGATATGAGAACAAAAGCGCAATCTGCATAGAAATCTTGGAGAGGTATTTAACAGTTATTTTTGGAATGGAGTAAGCAGCACCCTAGGGAAACTGGTCAAGTAATGATATGGTGGTGATAAATCTGAAGGACTGCTTAGGAGTATGAAAATTTTGTAATGATTTTAGACCCTTGAGCACATCATTTAAAATGTAGGTGCAAGGATATACTTTGAGTTTGAGGTAGACTTTTTTTTTTTTCCCTTCCCCCCACTGTGTATAATTTATTTAATGTAAAGTGCTCTCCCAAGAGTGGTTTGCTTAGTTGCTTGTAGTCTCTTGCATGACTCAGAGCAGTATGTGAAGAATCTGTCTCTGTTTCCAGGGAGCAGAAATCCCTACCTAAGTATGCTCTAAAAGGTCAAATTAAATTTAATAAATTTATCTTTCAGGAAAACAAGCATCTTTCTTAGCTTGTGTGTGTGGGGGGGGGAACACAAATACACCGCCACCACAACAAAAGGTTTTGCATTAAAAAAAAAACCTCTAAAGCATATTATAGTTGTGTGTGAAGTGCTAAAAGCTCATATTACTGAAACCATACTGGTGTAAATCCTCAATATGTGTTGAACTCAGTAGCTTTACTCGTAATTCTATTATATAGTCTCTAAAGAAAGGAGAGCTGCTGGGAAATGCAATTCAAATTTGGTCTTAAAGTACTTATCTAAGGGCTGTATCCTGCCAGCATTTTTAAAATAAGAGTTGTAATCAATGCCATTGCTTAAAAATCAATGTTGCCTGGTATAGCCATGTGTGATAATACAGCACTGCAGCAAACAAAGCTATTTCGATTGCAGACTTGCATTCAGCAGGATCGTATATAGCTGTAGTATAATATAGTGCTGTATGATGCAGCACAGTTTAGATTGGAAGCACGACAGACTGTATTTAATGATATTACGCAGATACTGGAGAACCTGGGAGTTTTAGGAACTGCTGGTCAGTGAAATTTTGCAAGGATGCTGTGACAGGGACTGTGACTCATGGAGTGCTGGATGCTTAAAGTGGCGCCTGGTTTTTATTCTTCCTCCCCTTTGCATAAACCCTTTACTGCAATATCTCTGAGTTGTCAGAAGACCAGAAGAAATGTTTGGGCCTCTTTATATTATTTCTCTCAGAACTTGTGAGTCAGGTGCATAGAGTAATAGTTTTGAGTTCATTTGTAATAGGAATCAATAAAAAGAGGTCGTTGTTTCCAGTGCTTTCAGGTGGCGTGTATCAGGATCTGAACTGTTTTGGAGCTCTTAACTAATTAGTATTTTTTCTGTGGCTTAAATATATATACAATAGCAATAAAACCCAAACGGTGCTATGTGGAATGCTACAAAGCCATGTGGTCCCGGATTGCCTACTTCCACTGGCCGCACTATAAGGACTACTGCAAATGTATCTATGATACATGCTTATGTTTCCAACTGAGGCTGTGTAAATGGATAGATAGGTGGTGAAGGGACAAGGCACCACTAAGATGTGGCTTATGTGACTTAAGCCATTGGAAAGGTTGTGAATGCCTGGTTGTGTTGATAGGCAGGTATGTTCATGGAAATAGCCACTTTTCAGGGAGCAGCAAAAAATGCCCACAGAAAATCAACCTGACATGAACAAACTTCTTGACACAGGGAAACCTCAGTTAGAAAGCTACTACTCCATTCATAGGCACAAACACCCTCTACAGCCTAGAATTAGGAAGCAGTGTGGCTTTCTTTTTCTCTTTTCTCCCCCTTTCTCACCGAGACATATGGAAATATTTCAAGGTGATGTTTTTTTCCTCTCTTTCTCAAAAGGTGTGTATATTCTTCCCCAACACCTAGTCATCAGGACACCTCTTTCTCTGGTGGGAGACCTAGTTCGGATGCCTACTCTAGCAGAATTGAAGAAGTGACTGGAATGTAACTAAGAGCTTGTAGTTACGGGTGGGCTTGTGTCTAGAACTCTTCTTATCTATCTTCTGCTTCCCCCTCTGTGCCCCCACATCACTCCCCTGGTTAAAAACTTGAAAGACAAAAATCATTAGACGGCTGAAGTCCTGTCACTCAGGCCAGCAATGGATCTTGGATATTGAACATTTTCATCCAGACTCAGCTACATGGAATGGACTGGTCCCAAGGACCACACAAAGCAATTTTTGTTTCAAGTTATTTTAGATATGAGAAAAATTTTCTAGTCTCTGTATGTTTTATAAACTTGAAATTGCCTAAAATTACTGTTTGACCAGCCAAAACCAAACCTACCGTGTTTCCCCTACACCTCCTACAGAAGTAGGACAGCTGACTGAGTGCAGTAACTGTGGAAAGGAACTTGATGTTCTTGTTCACCCTTAAATTGAGAACTGAATACAATGTTCATGCAACAGTCCACTCAATTAGTCATGAAATGAATCTGTGACTGTGGTGGGAATGGAGCCCAGGAATCATGGTCCCTCTGCTCCAACGGCTGGATTGCACTGCCTTTTGAAAAAAAAAAATCCCCTTTTTTGAATTGGAAATTTAAGAAATACCATGATAATCATGATACCATGATAATTTACCATGCTGGTTGGCTTGTGGGGTTTTTTTGTTTTGGTTTTGTTTGGTTTTGTTTTTAGGGTTTTTTTTGTGTGTGGGGGGGGTTTGTGTGGTGTGTTTTTTTTTTTTTTTTTTTTTTTCTTCTAAGAGACAAAAAGACAATAAGCAAGCGCTTTGCTAGGATAAATTTTAAAGTCAGGCATACAATGAGAGTAAAGCTGATGTTTTGGTTATCAAGTCTTCATTTCATCCCTTCCTGGAAACATGAGTATGAATTATGAACTCCATGACTGGCAACCTTTTCCTGAAGAGAACACAGATCCCTGAGAGAATATATTCTCTTCTGCTCTGTGTGTGTGACTGCCATTAATGCTAATGGAGTCACTGAAAAGGCAAATGTGCCCTTGTTTGTATGAATGGCTGCAAAGCAGATGTTGTAAAAACACACTGGAAAAAAAAAACCCAACAACTTCATGACACAGCACTGGAAGTCAAAAGAGACCTTACCAGCTGGGAGGAGTGGCCCATTATTAAATATAATACAGTTTAGAACGGACTGTTGAGAATGATCAGGTTTTCTTAAAGATAAAATTACTTTCCACTTAGAGCACTTTCCATTCTGAGGTTTTTAAAGGACTCTGCACACACAAACTGCACCAGTATTTAGTGATGGCGAAGCACTGAGTTAGTGCAATTGAAAAGGTCCCTATTCTTTGCCTGAGGTGCAGCAAAGGGCAGTGTTCATGTTCCCGGCTTGTAGCAAAATCTTTCTGCTTACATCACTTCTCAGTGGAGTTTGCAGTGAAGTAGGAACAAACACAAGATCTGTTACCGTGTCTTGGCTGGAGGGCAAAACTTTTCAAAGGTACATGTTCAGACTTTTCTGGCTAACTGCTTCACCACGCAGCAGCTTCTCCTTTAGTGGTTTCGCTGCTGTCTAGATGGGTAAAGTGAGAAGTAGCAAGAACATGACTTTTCCAGAGTCTTCAGCCAGCTGAAGTGAACTGCGGGATAACTTCTAGTAACTTGCTTTTTCCTCTGGCTGACATATCCCCCCCTGCAGTTTCAATCAATTCTAGCAAAGCAAGGACATATTCCTATGGTCAGTTGTTGATAAATTTTATAATAGTGGGAGTACTGGGAAATGTATTCATAATGATGTGTCTATACAATGCATCTGTCATTCTTGGCCTATGATTACCTGAGAAAGTGTGAGATCAGTTGGCATGTATTTATGTGGCTACAAGAGTAATACGATCTGGCAGTGTTCTTGTTTTGGTTTTCCTTTTTGGATTTGCTTGTCTCTTTGGGTTGCTGTGATGGCAGAGGACAGCTGTCCTAGCGATGTCTCGTCATCTGTAACAGGCAGCTCATTGAACAGCTCATGAGACTGGACAGTGTGTACAATGTGGGTGGATCAATAAGAGGTACACAAGATGTTTGGGAATAACTTTGTAGCCAATTGGATGAATGATGCCGTATCCTTTCTGGTCTCTTGCCTGCCTTAGCATCTGGAAGCAGAAGCTGCCCTGGAGAGGATTTTAGCTGTTTGGTGGAGAACCGTGTAAATCCCCCCCACCTCCCTCCCAGGATGAGTGCCAGTGAAATTAGTTCAGAAATTATCTTGATATGGCTCCTATCAAATTAGGAATAATTAACAAACATTTTTACCTGGGGAGCTCACACCCTTGTGTATCTGTACTGTAACAAAGACGGCAACCATCCCTACTTTGCTCCCATTCCAAAAAAAAAAAAAAAAAAAGAAAAAAAATCCCTGCTCAGAAAAACAAGCTTATAGAAGTTAGCCTTTTCCAGTCAGTGTTCACTGGATAGAACGACAAAGAGCTTGCTTAGCAGTGAAGGAGAAAGGGTTTTTCCTGTAACTATGAGTTGCACTGGTATCTCAAATGGTAATGACAAAGGATTCTTTGGCCATCTGTGTGTTAGAGCTGTCCATAGTACCACTTATTTGTGGTACTAAAATGTTGTGAATAAACAGATTCTTTTTGAGTTTCTTCTGAATCAAAGTGTTTATTAAATATAAATGCCAAGATAGAGATTAAGTTTACCAACACTTGTAAATTTACAACACAGCTTGCCTCAGACTACATTAAGAGTGTATTTACACAACTATGAAAATGTGGGAGTCTGGAAAAAACGATGTAGGCCCTTGCTTCTTGTAAAGAAAATGCCTGTTGAAGGAAAATAGAAAGAGAAGACTAGAGAAGTAAATATGAATCTTATCAAAATGCAAAAGATATTGAACTCATGCAATTAAGCAAACATAAGGATGAATTAAATCAGATTTAGGCTGTGTGTGCTCTGCTGAATTACATCAGGTAAAAATCTGGAAATAATAGTGTTTGGCTTCTTTATGGCATCTTAAAAGGCATGTCAACCCAAATAAAACGTTGACTGTAGCAAAGTTTTGGATTGTTAGTAGGCACACAACAAATTAATCAAGTATGTCGACTGTCCCACAAAGAACTCTGCAATTCAGCAGCCTCTTCTTGCAGAGAGACTCTAGTCCATTTACTCTTGGAAGATCATCATACTATGCTATCAACCATGACAAGAGAAAAGTTTCAATAAGCTAAAGAAAGCTTCAATAAAACAACTGATATCTCAGGCTGTCACCACAGGAGAATGGCAATCAAACGACTTTTTAAAAGGAAGCGTCCATAAAGTGGGTTAGAAATGTATAGTAGGTCTGAGTTTTTTGCATTACTATTTCCCAAGAGAAGCAGAGCTGTTAAATTTCTTATTCTAAAATGCAAAGAAATTTGACTCTTTTTTTTTTTTTTTTTTTTTTTTTTTTTTTTTTTTTTTTTTTTTTTTTTTTTTTCTGGTGTGTGCATGCATTAGCCTTGGGCATCTTGGCTCTTGGGGAAGGAGGGGGAGAATGTTACCATGTTGGGTTTTAGAATCTTTTTGGTTATTTTCTGGTTTTGCTTTTCCAACTGCATAGACTGAGCAGCTAACAATAGGAGATAATTTGCTGTGTCTTTATGCCTGTATAACTGATGCAGAGGAGGGATTCCATTCACTTCCAGAGGGAATAATAATCGTTGCTACATGTAAGCACATAGACGTATATACACGCATATTTTAGGGGCTAGCCCTTACCTTAGCTAGGTGTGAATGCATGGGGGCCATTGTGGGTTTGTGCTATTAGGGAGACTACAGAATCACCACCACCCCTCTCCCCTTCCTAGAAATAAAGATTCTTGAGAAAACTCTAGGGAGTTTCTTCTCCTTGGAGAAGATTATTTCCCCTGTCTAAACTACCCAGACTGTTGAGTCTTTTTTCTCTTCTTCCCCTTCCTAAACAAGAACCGTAATTTCCCTCCAGTGCTTCTCACATTGTTTTAAGCACTTAACATTGTCTCAATTTTCATGTGAGGAAACCCCAGCTTAGCTATAGTAAATGGGTGGAAGTTAGGAGAAGACAGGACAAATGCTGAATCTCAAAGCAGTCAATTTATTCTGAGCACAGGCTAGGATATGATAAAAGTCTCAGTGTTCTGGTCTTACAGAGCTCCTGCTTATGAAGACTTTGTAAATGCTTAGTAAACATGGGGTGGCTTTCCAGATCCAGGCATATCCTGCAGCCCTAGTTCTTCTGGTGATGTCTTTCAAAATGTTCCTAGTTCTTGGGGTGGCAGCACAAGGGGACAAAGCCCTAGGCATAAGGCTCTGAGCGTGGCACTGCACAAGCCTTTCAGCTCACTTTTCTATGATATTCTACATTTCTAATTGTGATGTAATTTTTGGAGCCTTACTCAAGCTGTTCTCTTGTGATAGCAAAACCCATTTGCTACAGGTTTCATACCACGTTTGTTCCGACAACAGAAATAAGCAGAGCAATAGCTCCTGATAGGTTAGCTTAAAATCACCACAGTGGTTTGCAAAGGTAATAGAGCTGTTAACGATGTGCATAGAATTGCATCTATTGCCACGGAGTTGAACTTTGAATAGTGACTGTCACTTAAGTTGGGTGATGCACATTTCTTGCACATTTCTAATTCTTCCACTGGTACTGTAAATCCAATGGTACCTTATAAAATGATGTGTAATGAGTTGTCCCCCCTACACAATGATGATGGACGATCATGGCGACTTATAACATTCTTAATATGCAGATGTTGGCAAATAGATTACCTTTCTAGTGCCAACGGCTGCATCTAAACAATGTACACCAACCACAAAATGTCAGCGCTCTTCTGATCATGAACAATGAATGACAGAATAGAAATGAGCTCTTTCATTTATACTGTGCTTAGAAATGCAACATCAATGGCTTTTTTGGAAAGAAGGAAGGAAATAATAGTGGAAGTGCTAAGTTCTATGAAAACCATAATCCAAGCCAAAGTTGAAGTTTGTTTAGTGTGGGTTTTTTGGTTTGTGTTGTTTTTTTTTTTTTTTAAGGAGTGGAGGTGGAGGATCAAAATAAGATAATGCAGATAATGGGAAAGAAAAGGTAATGCAGCCTGACTTAAATCAAGTTTAAACCAGACACAACCAAGTTTTGATGCTGCAACTCTCCATCTTGCAGAAATGCTACTGAAGTTACAGTTCTTCTCTTTGGTGTAGTGGATCCGTTTAGGTACCATTGCCCTTCGCTTGTTACAAATCCGGTTTTACGACATTTGAGATTTCTTCTAGGCATTTTCCTCATCTATTGTTGTCCTCTAGCTGTGACAAATAGCCTTCTGCCCTTTTTGGGGCCTGTTTCACTTGGTCTGTTTTAAAGTAGTCTTTAAAGCCTAAAGTAGTCTGGGCTCCTGTCTGTTCCCCTCTCCCCTTGGCTGGAACTGGATCCTTTCCTGCATGCAGTGTGTTTACTCATGGATTTCACAGGAAATTTTATGACTTGTCCAACTGACTGGGTTTGGATTTTAAATATTTTTATATTACTATTTTACTGTTATTAAAATAGCAGCCAGAGGCATCCCAGCTGAGGTTAAGACTTCACTGTACCAACTTTAGAGGCAAGCCTGCCTCCAAGTGCCTGGGGTGTGACCGATGGGTGTTTGGGTGCCTGCATAAATTGCGGGGTTAATAGCTGCATATTTCTACAGGTTTCAGGCTAAGATGCCAAAGCACTTTTCAAACACAAATAAATTTAACCTCCTTTCCTCTATGGCAGTCAGAGATTGGTTACGTGGTAACACTTTCCCCCTCTCCTATTCCCACACATGTACTTGTTACTGACATATATATGACTGTGGTCAATATAGGTGCTTAACTTTTTAAAGAGCCTGTGTAAGTCACTAAGTGCATATTGATTTGAAGCAAATGTAAATGAGAATTAATTTTGACTTGCTAACGTAGTCAAATAAGGAACATTTATATTGATCTTTGTCCCAGAAGCCAATTATCTGGATTAAGTGTTTTTATTATGTGAAATACAGTGTATAGTATATATCATTCTGCATTGATCAGTATGAAATTGCATATTTAAGACAGGGACTGTAAGAGCTAGCAGTTAACAATTGATTTATTTTTAAAAAGTGTATCTTGTTTTATTTACTCCCGCTTTTTGCTGTTCAAAAGCTATTCTTGTAAATGCCACTGAATAGGAAGCTGTTGACGCATGTGGATCAACAAGGATTCTTGTTCATATCATTTCCATTTCAGCTTCCTTCCCATTCACTCTGCTCCATCTCGACTGTGTTCCCTCCCTCTTCTGCCTCCCCAGCCATTGTGAAGCTTATCTACATTTGCTACTCCTTAGCATTAGGTGGGTTTTGGTGTACTGTGCTCTGCATGGAAAAAAAAAACAACAAACACGTTTTCTATATTAAGTGAATACATTACACCAATCTCTCACACAAGCAAGCAGTGTTAAGTATCTGGAGAATTTAGTAGTGCATGTACAGGTGATGGTTAGAAAAATTGTGCTGGATTGACATGACAGTGCTGGTGTCACGACAGGGGGAAAGGGACCGTTTGCCCTGCTGTGGGCAAAGCCCTGGGGCCAAGCTTGAGCCTCCTTCCCCCGCTGAGGCTCTGGGCTCCCGTGTTCCCCCGGAGCAGGATGCGGCCACAGCGCTCTCTGACTAGACTTGAGCTTGCGAGACTGCCACGTCCGAGAATCGCTCTGCCTCTTGTCACCCGACCGCTGACATTTTCTCTATGTATCGCTATAGCCGTCCGTGCCTCAGCTCCACAGCAACTTAATAATCTTGGTAACATCCTGCTCTCAACTCATTTTCTTGGCAGTAGTTTTAATTACGTTTCGGGCTCCTGAATGGATTTGTTTTCTCTGGATCCTTGGCATATTGAGACGCTTGTCACGTTTGGGTGCCTGCAATCACTGATGCGTTTGTTTTAGGGGATGAATTAGTCTTCTGAGCCTGAGCATGTCCAATTTATGAATTAGATTTCATTGAAAGCTAGAACAAAACAAAACAAGAAGCGGTTCTGCTGTACCACTTTTCTCCCCCACCCCCTCGCCCCCAGCGCGGGGTAAAAACCTCGCATTTCCATTTCGTTCGTCAAACGCGGATCATGTCCCGGGGCCGAGCGTGTGGGAGGAGGAAGGGGCATTTTCCCCCACCTCGGCGTGCCGCCCTCGGTCGCCCAAGTTGGGCGAACGGCAGCGGGCGCAGCCCGGCGCCCCCACTCCCTTACCTCGGGGGCGTCCCGCCGCGCCGCGTAGTGCCGGGCCGCGCCCGGGGGCTGCGGGAGGCCGCGCAATGCAGGGCAGGGGCTGCAGCCCCGCGGAGGAGCCTCAGCCGGCCACCGAGGAGCTGCCGAGCCGCCTCCTCCGCTCCCTGCGCTTGGAGCGTCGGCCCCCTGCCCCTTTCGCCCTCGGAGATATACATACATATATATATATATGTACATATATATAAAAGAGATATATATAATTCTGGATATGTCTAAATACATTCAATTGCAATTAATTTCCCTGTTCTCGCACAGCCATCCCGCTTCCTCGCGGGGCTGCGAGCTGCCCTGTGCCCGGGCGCCCCGCTGCCCGCTCCCCGCCGCCGAGNGGGGGGGCCGCTCCGCAGTTCGCGGTCTGCCGGCGCCCCGGCACACACCGAGCGCTGGAGGCTCCGCCGCGCCGCCTGCCAACCCGGGATCTACCTCCGTGCTTTTTTAGCCCCAGCTTTTTTTTTTTTCTTTTTTCTTTTTTTTTTTTTTTTTTCCGCCATCGCACGTTTTCACCAATCTTGGAAAATTCTTGGGGTGCTGGGAGAATTTGGGAATTTTTTCTAAGGGGGGGTGTCTGGGTATCTCCCCCCCTCGCGTCCGCTGCCTTGCAACACCTGCCCTTGCGCCTTTTTTTCTTCTCTTCCCCTGTCTGTCTCTCCACCAAACCCGGGCTGATGTGCTGTGCGAGAGGCTGGAAATGGAAGTGTTGATGCTCTGGCTTTTCCCTTGGATATTTCAGTGCGTTTCGGTGCGGGCGGACTCCATCATCCACATTGGTAAGAGATGGAACGGGCGGGTGGAGAGGGACGCGGTAGATAAATAAATCAAGGCAGAGTCTCGTCTAACCGCGGTAGTGTCACAGGCAGCGGTTGAACCCAACTCCGCGGAGAGACAGGAGAAGGGAAGGGAGAAAAGCAGCTGAATATTCCCCCCGAGTGCAAAGTTAGGGGCGAAATGCCGGCTGTGCGCCGGGCCCGGCTGCGGGACCGGGAGCGGGTGCGGGGCGGGAGACCCACCGGGGCCGCCGCTGCGGTCTCCCATGTGGCTTGGGGAGCCTCTGCTTGGACCTGTTTGCGTGGAAAGGCTTTCTCCCCCCTCTTCCCCGGCGCCCCCGCACCTCTTTGTCACGGAAAACAAACAGCCGCCCCCCACACTGGAGCAGAAGACAGGGATAATCGGAACGTGCTCGTAGGGAAAACTTTCGGGGAGATAATTCCCTGCTTTCCATCCCCTGCTGTAGCAGGTGTCAGCCGAGCCGGAATGGGGGGGAGGGAACTTAACTGGGAAAGGGTTAGAAAGGCGAGATTTGCAGTGGCTCTGTGTGTGTGCGTGTCTGTGCGCGCAACTGTTGTGCTTTGAATAAGATCTCATTAAAACCCCTGGGCAGCAAGGAGGCTGGATCAGCAGTGGGAGGAAGAGAGGATGAATAAGAGGCAAAGGAAAGGCTGATGTGAACTTTTAGGGCTTCTGGGAGCAAGGCATGGTGATGTCCGTGGGAAGCCTGGCAAGCAAAAGCGAGGCTCTGCAGTCACCTTTTGGCTGGTGTTGAAAGGTACCAGCAGGAACGAAAATGAGGATATTTAGAGGCGGAGAGAGGAGAGAGAATGACTTGTGGAGAATGACAGAGGAGGAGATAGGAGTACGGCCGGGAAATGAAAAGCCGTCGTTCCCACCAGCCTTTTGGAAAGGATGGGAGATCAAAAAAAGGAGGGGGCCGGGGCGGGAGCGATCCTGGCATCGGGAGGCTCCACGAAAGCGGGAGGAAAGTCCCGTGTTAACCCGGGGCGGGGAAGGGGAGACGGGGACGAGCCCTGTAACAAGTTTCCCGGCAGGGGCGGCAGCCCCGTGCGGCAGAGGCTCCGGGGCCGGCGGAGGCGGCTCCGGTCGGCGCCACTCGCCTCCGGAGCCTGGGGGCGCAGCCAAGGCAAACAGCATTGCGGAGCCATTAAGGAGACGGGTCAGCCCTGACCGCAGCGGGGGACTCCGGCCCAGGGGCGCTCCCAGGGCTGGGCAGACGCCGGTGACACCGGGGCCAGCCCCGCGGGGAGACAGGGAGGCGGTGGGGCTGCCTTGGGCAGGTGCCTCGGCCGCGGGGTGGGGGCGAAACAACCTCAGCGCCTCTCCCTCTTGGCCCCGCTTCTCCTGCGGGTAGACGGTGTCACCTCTGCTTCTCCCCACACGAACTTCAGCCCGAGTGGTGTTTGCTAACTAACTCCTAGCAGAAATAGCGGTCCGGTGGGCGGGAGACGAGAGCTGTTGTGTGTGTTGAGCTGTGATTTCACACGGGCAGTGCACGGAGGCTCCAGCCACGGGCACGCATACTGTGAATCAGCAGGACTTTCCCAGGCTAGGGGATAACGGTTTTTTGCTCGTTGTGTTGCCAGCACTGAAGATCTACCGCTGCGCAGAGCAGGGCAGTAGCCTGGTGTGGGCACACACACGCACTCCGTCGAGAGGGGATCTTACGTAACACACATCGCCAGATGTTTGCACGTTAGCTGCATAAACAGGACAGTGAAATTAAAGCTTCCAGGTTACTGGATACAAATCCTGGCTTCACGTTCTTGTGTGCACATGAGCTTCAATGAAAGTGCTGCCTAAGAGGCAGCAGCAACCCAGGGAACGGCAAAGCAGTGAGCAAAAAGTTGGTCACATCTCCAAGCTGACTCCCTTTCCCACCGCTGGCAAAGTGAGTCCCGCACCCCGGCGTAGCTCCAGCTCAGGGCTCCTTAAATGCCAGTGGAGCATAAGTGGTCGGCAGGAGGGTTGCACTTCTCGGTGCATGGGGCAAGAGAGTGCAGACAGTGGCAGCCACCCGTGTGTGGGTCACAGCCCCCCGGGGACCTGCTGGCTGCACGGGCAACCGGTGTCCCTGGAGCTGCCCTGCCTGCCACCGGGTGAGCCAGCTCGAGCTTTGCACGGCCCAAGGCGGAGTTGGGGTTCTGGGGTGGTGAGCAGGCAGGCCGAGCC
This sequence comes from Pampusana beccarii, assembly GCA_013399365.1. Classification (NCBI taxonomy): domain Eukaryota; kingdom Metazoa; phylum Chordata; class Aves; order Columbiformes; family Columbidae; genus Pampusana; species Pampusana beccarii. Next base: position 1,024,254 of record VWYH01006860.1, on the reverse strand, counting down.
CTCCTCATCCTCTGCCACCTTCCTCCCCACAGGTGCCATTTTCGAAGGCAATGCTGCCAAGGACGACGAGGTGTTCAAGCAGGCAGTGTCGGATCTGAATCTCAATGACGACATCCTCCAGAGTGAGAAAATCACTTATTCCATCAAGCTCATAGAGGCCAACAACCCCTTCCATGCGGTGCAAGAAGGTGAGTGCCCCGGGGCGGCACCCACGGCGCGGGCGGGCTGGGTGACGGGACGGGGCTGAGAGCGTCCCGCCCGGTCCATTGACGAGGAGGATGTTTCAGCACCGGTGGCAGCCCGGATCTGTCCTGGCGCTCGGCTGGAAACTTTTCTTCGGTCGGGGGTTGGCGCTGTCTCACAAGGAAAGGGGAGGGACGCGCGGTGCGGCGGCTGAGGCGCCGTGTCCAGCTCTGCCCAGCCGCGCAGGGCAGCCCGTCTGGAGGGCAGCCGGGAGAGGGGCGACAGGGCATGGGGGCTTCAAGTCGCTCCTGGATCCGCAAGTGCCTCCTCTGTCCGCAGCTGCAGAGGGAAGGCCGGGCCTTACCGCCGTCCCCGTTCCCCCAGCAGGGCCCACGCGTGGATGCGGAGGGCAGGGCAGCCGAGGGGGTCCCGTCGGGGGGCGTGTGGCGCCAAGGGGCCGGGCAGGACGACTCGACGCTTGCCGGAACGGCTGCGGGAGCTGGCGGGGCACAGGCCGGCACCTCTCCCTGCGCATCTGCCCCCGCTCTCCCAACGAGGAGGCAAAGCTGGGGCGGCCGGCGGCGGCAGCACGGCCCTCCGGGAGAGTGGGGGTCCCTCCATGAGAGTGGGGGTCCCGCCAGGTGGCTGGGGTGAGGTAGCCGAGGCACCACCTGAAAACCTTCCCAGAATTTAGGAGATCTGACAAGTAGCTATGTAGGTAAATAATTTCAGTTAGATTTTTGCAAAGGGAAACGTTTAAATTAATCAACTTGCCTTTACAAATAAGACTTTTAAAAGATATTATTTGTGATTTAATGAAGCCAAGGTTAATTACAGCTTAGGTTATTTTAGAAGCTGTGTTTTTCAGTAGTAATTATTCTAGAAACAGAGAGCTATTTATATACTCAGACTAGAATATTTAAAAAAATGATTCATCACCAGCCTTACCCTTAGATTTACAGAGCACAGAGCAAATCTTTCCCTGTACGAAAATTTGCATTAATCCATATGTATTTATGTCTAAGTTGTGTACATGCAAATTATGGCTACAAAACTACACCAAATGTTAATTTTCACGAACTTTGAACAATTTCTTCTACTATCTTTTTTTTTCTGCGGAATAGGTGCTAGTTAATATCACGCACATTCAGGAGGAACAGCAATATATACCTTTTCAAGGGCCTGATCCCATTAACAATGGGATTCCTCCTGCTGCTTTGAAAGCCAAGGCAGTATGAAAAGAATTGTGAAAATGGGAAGAAGGGGACTTTAAAACAAAGCTCCACCCACATAGCCAGACAGCAGAGGAAAATAAAAATCCCTAAATAATGATGTGTTGATTTATTGGCAAAGATTAACTCTGAACAACTGGATCTTCTTACATTTTCAAAAGCTCAGTGTCCTATATTGGAGCTTATTCATATTCATGGAAGTGACAGTAGTTGGCTGGCTGAACAATCGCTTCCACAATGTCTCTTCTCAGAAGTAAAACTTTATGAAACTCTTCTGAATGCCCTGGGACCTGAGCTGACAGTCTTGTGGACAGAGTCCCTTTGCTCAGTATTGTTGAAAGCAGAAAAGCATGACCAACTGGAGGATTCTTTTTGATCTAGTAGGATTTTTTTTTTAATTGGTTTATTTGCTAACCTGAAGATAAGTATTACCTTTATAAAGACTACTAAGAAAGTAAAATTTTTATGTTGAAAATCCATGCTGAAGCCACAGAAAAGACTTTTTTTCAGGTTTAAAATCTTTTAAATACAGAATCTTTGTGCTACCTGAATATTTATAAAGAAAGATGTTTATTCCTGTCCCTTCTAATATGCTCTTTCAGGGCTCATGTTCTCCATTGCAGTTAGAATCGCTCTTTGATGAGCTGATCTTGTGCTGGAGAATTAAGGAAGTGGTTGATGAATGTTCACAATTCCAAAGAGAAATTGTTCTCTGTCACTGCTTCATTAAGGCATATCAGTGCGTCTTCTTTTGGGAAGACTACAAAATGATCCTAGTTGTGAGTAAAACCTTGCCATAGTGGGAGAGCTGTGGGAAGAGTATCAGACTTCGTCCAATTTCCTGGCTTGCTTTGTTAGTCCAGGTCAGGTCTTTTTTTTAATTTAAGATTTAATTTCCTACTTTCAAAACTGTTACATGACATGCTGGCACAATGATCCATGGGATGTGCGACTTGCTGGGCTACTCTTACTGAGAGGTACCTCTCTGCCCAGTGTTACCTGGTGTCATTGTGACCATTGAAAATCTCATTGTATTGCAGTGTACGGATGTACTGTTTTTTTTGGTAGAATGTTGTGTATAATCATCAAAATAACCTGGAGCAAATCTGCTGCCCTCACTGCTTGCAGAATCTTGCTGCTGCTACATAAAATGCCCTGACATCCACATTATTCTTCTGCAGTGTCTTTCTAAGCAGCACCATGGAAATCAATGTTGCAAGCATTAGTTTCATAGCAATGGAACTTTTTATAGTAGAAACCAACCTGGAATAAAAATAGACCATTGTAACGCTACTGCCAGAGTAGTTCATGCAACCAAACCAGTCACAAATACTGTTTTTATTTGAGGTGTCTTTTGTACAGTCCTGTGAGGTGACATTGGAAATTTTTCCTTGAGTCCTTTAAAAAGAGTGCTGCAAGCAAGGATCTTCATTTCTATGATAACTGTGCTGGTAAAATGATGGAAAGTCATCCCTCTGTGTAACAAGGTCTGTTACACAGTAACAAGACTTTAATTACTGATAGAGAGAGTTTTTAACGTGTGTTTCACCTGTCATTTATTGTGCAGTTGGAGAACTTCTGCATGGGTAGGAAGCACAGAAGAGTAGTAACTGTAGGGTTTTCTCAGTAGCTGTAGTGCATTTGCAGAACTAAGGGTGAAACAACATCAATAGAGTAGTTTTCAGTGCTGGAAGGTGCTGAGAAATGTTGTAAGGTTTTGAAAAAAAGCCACAAACAACTTTAGGGACTATGCTTCAGATAGAGAAAGGCACAATCGTGATAGCTTCTGGTGGCCAAAATAGGTAATTAAATTCAGAGATCCTTTTTCTTCAAAGACTTGACCAACACTTGTGTCAACGGTTGTGTCAGGTGCTAGAGAATAGTAATTAACAAAAAGTGTAAATTGCATTCCGTCTTTGTCTTTCATTTTAACATATGTTGCAGAAACAAGTTCCTGTTGTGCTGATAAGTAAAGAGATTGTTTTGGCCCCATCAAACTCATACACTATAATACCATGTGTGGCAAGTGGGTGACAGCAATTCCAGTGGCAAGCGATGTAACAGTGAAGAATAAACAGGCCCTGGTGTATGCATAACATAGGACTTGGTTGTCTGTTTGTGCTTGCATGCAGTTGCTACATTTTGTAGCATGTTGCTTTTATGCATCTGGTGATTACTTGAGGGGAAAAACGTTTTTTCACTGTAATGGGAAAAAATATACGTGGGGAATCATTGTTCTTTTCATATGATTTTAAGGAAATGAGCTCAAATCACAAGCATGGTGTTAAATTATATCCTTACTTCCAGAAGAGCTGTATGCTCAGTTTCTGCTAAGTGATTGAGATGTGAGATAATATTTTGTGTGTGGTGTGTATTTAAGCTAGTACTGAGGTAAACTTTCGTGATTCAAGGATTCAAATAAGATCAAATATATAGGAAACACTAAAGCTCTCAGTTCAAATTAGGATTTTGTGTATGACATATGGGTGGCAAAAAAGTGTCCAGCTGGGTTTGTGAAGATGGTGGCATGTTTAAACTTAAAAACCAAACAAAACTAACATGTAAGTTTTAAAAATGTTGCTTTTGGAGGGGGAATAGTTAGCCATAGGTCAAAACCAGAGCACAGGAAAGCTAATACTTTAGTAGTGCTGTTTGCAGGAGGGATCAAAGGAGATAGTTTCTCAGAAATTGTAAACTTTAAAACCCTGTTTCTCAGTGGATGATACTTATACATCTGTGGAGCTTTCCTGAAGATGAAACTTGCTGTTGTCTCTGCATAGCAATTTCAATTGAATTGTTTCTAATTTAAGCAGCCTTATGTGTGTGCTTGTTGATGTTAAAAAGCTGTCAGCTCTGGAAGCCAGAACGAATTTGGAAAATCGGAATGTGATTTGAGAGCAAGAATGGTGTTCCATAAATGGGTTTATCGTCAGTCCCATGCATGCTGCTGTGGTTTCAGGACAACTCAGAGCTGCTGGTTTTTTGATACCGTGTTGATACTGTGTTGGTAGCGTTGAGTAAATGTGATCTCTTTTCATAGTTTGCAGGACTGCTAACGTTACACGGTTGGCATACTTCTTTAACCATCTTGGCCCAGCTCGTATATTTCAAGTTACTACCACAGTTGCTTTCCAACAGTTTTATTTGTTTAGAAAGCATAAGCTGATGATTGTGTAGATAACTAAGATGAAATACAGACCTGGAGAATGGAACTCAACGACTCCATTGCTATTCTTGCATTTATTTGCCTGATCAAAATCCCAAGCAGAGCTATACTTGTTATATGTGCATTGCCCAGTGGAAGGGAACTGTGGAGGAGCAGAGTAACAGTATGTTTGTGTGCATGTGCCTTGGGATTTTTGCACACAGCTCTTTCTGGAAACCTGGGACTTCATTTCAAGATAGTTCAAGTGTCCCTGACTAGAAACCCACAGATGGGTCAGAAGTGCATCCTGGTTTTGGCAAAATACAGACTTCATGCTTTTGGTAAAGGACTGTTTTCTTTGTTGGGAGAATTTAAACTCAGGTGGCTGTTATATAGAAGAGAAAGGACTAACAACAACCATGAAAAGATACTCCTGGGTCACGGTGATAGCCCCTCCCTTGCCATTGCATAAGCCCAGATCCAGCATCGTATAAGGCTATGTCAGATAGGGTTTGGTTTTTTTTTTGTGTAAATGTGGAATAAGACATTTTGCTGAGCTCTAGTTTCATGTGCCTCGGAATTCAAGGTTGTCGTTTTTAAGAGCTGGGATATTTTAATACCAGAATGGAAGAGTAGAGAGAAAGGAAAGAGAAGCCTAAAAAATGCAAACAAAAATGAGATGAAAATTCATAAAATATTGTGTATACAGGTTATTAGTTTGTTTAAAAATGAAGCTTTATTGATTTGACTGCATTGGATTGGGGAATTTGGTGTCTAGTTAGAAATCACAGGCTGTACGTAGATTTTTAATGTAAAACATAACAAAACATTCTCATCTGCCAGAATTGCAAAGAATTGGTTTATCTCAATAAAGCACCAATTAATTTTTCTTCGGTGGTTTCTCTTGAGCCTCACATTGTTGTGTAACTTTACCTCTCTCTGTTCTTCTTCCATGGCTTGCTTGAACACAGATTTCACACTGTTTTCATCAGGATATGGCATCTTGTTTGGAAGTTTTTGACAGGTGAACTCTGAGCTCTCCAGAAAGCACATATTGTTACATACTTTTTTTTTTTTTTTTTCCCTCTTTTGTTTTAGTCTGAGCTTTCAACACTTTTTCAAAACCAGCCAGAGCGAGGGTAGGTAGGGGTTCCCTCCCACAGTCAGAGAGGTCTTGCTGTGCAACTACATGTTTTTTCTACTAGTCTGGTGCAGTTAAAAGCTGTTGCTCAGTGGGGTGAATGTGCTTAACAGTTTTACCTCCTTGTGCCCTCTGAGACCAGACCAAGACTTGTTAAGGACTGCCACAGTGAAGACATCTGTGACACTGTCATCTCATTGTGCTTGTGTTTTTATGCTCCGTAGCTGCATGGTTCAACGTATTATAAGCCAGAGTGCTTTGCATAGCTGAAGAAAACAATTTATCGATTTTTCTTTTTTTTTAATGCTGAAAGGAGAGATCTGCAGATGTCTTCAGTAGGAAGGAAAGGAATCACCAGCCCATAAAGCAGTCGGTGTGGTGTTGGAGATGAAGGCAGGTTACAGATTGTGGGCAAACATCCAAACTCACCCTTGTTTTGTTGTTTCATTCCGCTTGTGATTTGTTACTTTGTAGCAACAGTTATTTGGTTTGTGGTCACTGTTTAACTGCAGGTGCAAAATGTTTTGTACTTTCAGGGGGAAGTCCCCGGGAAACACTGAAACACCTTTTTTTTTTTATTTTTTTATTTTTTTTTATTTGCCTCCCAGGGTGTGCTGGGGTTAGTTCTACCCTGGCTGTATTCACGCCTTTTGCAGAGTCTCCCCTAATTTCAGGCTGGGGCTGAGCTGCCCGGTGTGAGCTCCAGGCAGTGCCGTGCATTGGGGTGCAGCAGGGAGCGAGGAGTTGGGGGAAGAAGGGGGTGCTGCTGTGGGCTTAGCACCCCAGGGTAGAAAGCGTTTTTTTGTGGAAACACCAAGAGCATGGATGGGACCTGTCCGGAGTCATGGGGCAGTGACCTGCGCAGGAAGTGCCTCAGCCCCGGCTTCTGCAGGATGACAGCGAGTCCCTTGTTATTTTCATGCTTTACAGTGAAAAGGTTCTTATTTTGACTGAAAGACTCTTTTTTATGTATTTTTATTTATTTATTTATTTATTTTATTTTTTATTCCACTCTCTCCATCTGCATAACAGGTTAAGCTGATTTCTTCTCTCTCTTCTAATATGCAGACTTGCTAATACCTTTATTTCCACGTTGGGTGTGGGCCACCCATCTGTTTTAAGAGTCACATACACAAGAGCAGCTGCAGGTTAGGCTACAATTCTTTTTCAGTACCTAATGGTCTTTCCCACTGATCCTGCTGCTGATCCTGCTTATTTATCAAGGAGCTGCAGTTGGGTTTCTTATTCTAGGATTTCATTATAGAAAATACGCTACATCATTAACTAGCATACTAGAAATTATAGAAATTATCCCAAAAGATCAGAAATAAGCAGTGTTCATAAAAATATTAGCTAATGTGTTCCAGGGTTAAATATTTCTTTCTGTTTGTCTCTCTTTCTCTCTCTCTTTCTCTTTTTTTTTTCCTTGAAGAAAATGATTTTCTGAGTTCTTTGTCTGTGCCAGCTTTTCTCAGTCATTACTGTGGAGAAGGATCTGTAAATATGGAATGAGTACACAAAACCACCTTAGCCTGATCTAGTTAAAATAATGGCTGAAGAAAATTATCTTAAATTGTGAAATCCAATCTGTATATATGCATACACAGATGTATATGCGCATACACAGATGTATATGCGCGTACACAGATGTATATGCGCGTACACAGATGTATATGCGCGTACACAGATGTATATGCGCGTACACAGATGTATATGCGCGTACACAGATGCGTATACAGATGTATATGCGCGTATACAGATGTGTATACAGATATGCATATACATGCATGCTTATATATCCCATCCAAATAGTTTAATTGCTAGGCTTACTAAAATGTCCAGCAGGGAACATGCCTTGAGTCTTGTTGTGTTCAGAATCTTCCAGCTACAGGTGGTTAGAGGATTGACTATCTAAATATTACAATATTACTTTTTTTAAATTACATCTTCACACTTGCAGAATGAGATGAATTTCATGTTTTGATGTGATTTATCACGTTATGGCTAAGCCATACAGTTAAAGGAGTTAAAACTACACATTCTTTGAACAAAGGGGATATAATTATGTTTATTAAAACTGTTCATAGCTTGCCATAGTTATTTACTGGAAGGACAACAAACCAAAACCCAGTTATGCAACTACAATAGTACTTGGCCATAAGATGAAAACCGTGGCTGAAATAGTTACTTGGGGTTTAACTTCTTTCTATTTCAGAGGAACCATAGTCAACTCTTACTCATTTTTTTAGGCAAAGACTGAAATGTTTTTCATACTTTTATTCCTAATAAATTCTCTCTGAGGGAAATTCCTGCTGTGTCTTTATTTGTCTCTGTGATCTCATGCTTAGAGATGTTTTTTCAACTTGCCCCTCAGAAAAAAATTACTTAGAATGCATTGTTGGAATCATACTGCTGAGTGAGTCTTATAATTTTATATATATATATACATACTCTTTTTTCTTTTTTTTTTTCCTAGCAGATGCCTTTGTTTATCTGGAAGTGCCCTGCTAGAATGGAAACGGCCCACACAGCTATTGCTTTTCTGGGAAGAGATTTTTCTATAATTTACAGATATTTGAGTTGATTATTTTGAAAAATGGCTTAAATGTTCGACTTCGCATGCTGACAGGTTTTTTATGTAATAGAACTTGCAGTGATTTTTCTTACATACAGAAATTCTGTGTGGTTCTTTCCATTTGGAAGCATGTTGAAAGAGGCCACATTTCAGACCAAGGAATGAAACATTTTATGCACAGGGCACATACAAGTTATGCAGGCTACCTTACGCAAAAACGTGTCAGCTCTGAAGTTAAAATCTAGGTACCATCCAGAGAATCCTTTCCATTTCACTCTTCACTGAGGAAACAGGGCAACTAATGCTGATCCTTAGTGTAGCTCTTTGGTAATTAGGATTCTTGTCCACGAGAAAATTGAAGTGAGGCTGTTAAATAGCGTGCAACCTTTGGAGAGCCTCATTTTATGTCGTATGTAGACCTGTAATCATTTCAAAGCAGATAATAATGATATGCTAATACACTAAGATTTCTTTCATTTACATAACTTTAAAGCAATAAATATCTGAAATGAGAAATATGTTGAAAGAGTTTCTTTTATGTTTTTCCTAGTAGCTTGCATTTAATTATAATTTGGAGACCTGATTGCTGTGCTTGAAACTGAGTTCAGGTTTGTGGTTCTGGAGCGCTTTTTACAGCCTGAAAGGTTTGTCTTATCAGAAAGAGGCTGTCTATGCTAGACTCACTTTTGTGAAGGTCTGTTCCTTTGACCCTGTTGTGGCATCTTGGTGCCCATCCATTTTTTCCCTTTTGCATGTTGTGTTGTGTTTTATGTTATGTTTGTTATGTTATGTTAATTATTTTCACATACACAGTAAGAATTAATACCAGAAAGCACTAATAGCCAGTGCTTAAAGGTAAAAAGAACCAAGAGGCATTAATTTCAAGTGGTGTTTGACTGCATTAAAACACACAGCAGGGTTTCTACTGCTTGACCTTACTGAGAACCATTCCCTTAGCAACCTTTCATAGAGGGAGTAAAAGGACAGTAAGAAAACATTTTCCCCCCCTATATTCAATAGAATAATATCTAAGCAATGACTTTGTGTCTTAAAAAATACAACAAGCTCAAACCAAAAAACTCCCAGTGCGTTCAAGCTCTCATTATGTATCTTGTTTCTCAGTCTCGTCATTTAATCCTTTGCTTTTTAACTTACCCGAGTCTTTGAGATTTTAACTAGTAGCATTGCTGACAGAATACTTTCAATATCCTCAAAATCTTATTTACAATCTAGTTTGTTCTTATTTAGAAAGTGAATAAAGGGATTTTCCATATAAGCTAACGTTTGTAAAGTTAATGAGAATTGTCTTTGTCAGTGGATAAATGACTATTTTACACCATTACTTGATCTTCAGGAAATACCAATTATTTGCTACTTTGTAATACTTTCAGTGGAGAAACTATGTGATGATCTAGAGCAGCATTTCCGTAACCCTTTGTTTTCTTAAGGTCTCTGCTCCTGGATAGAGGTAAAACTTGGGGTGGTAGAAGAACAAGTTGCTTTGTGGGAGACAGAGCCTCTCAGTGTCTTTTCTGTGTGTTTGCTTGACTTAATTTTAGCTTTATTTAAAAATGCTTTAGAGCGCTAATGAAAACTCTGGTATAAATTGTGCATTGTCTTGTGTGGAATATTAGCTGCATTTTAATCTAAAGGACTGGTATTTTGTCTGTTTTCTGTCCTACTTGAGGATATTTTTGGAATGAGCAGAGTTAGCTGAGAGGCTCAGAGAAAAGGAACTTAGGATGTGATGTCTGCAAGGGTCAAACCACAGAGGACTAGGATGTTGAAGTACGCAAAGTGAACAAACAAATTATCTGCTTTATTTTCACTGAAATTATGTTTTTCTTTTCTTTCAGCTTGTTTTTGTCATGAAGTACTTCAGTTACTGTGGAAGTAACCATGTTTTTCATATAGGTAGGACTTAGTGACCCAAACAGAGAAAAAGCTTGAGCTTCCTCTGGTCTGAGCGAGATGCTTGCACAGTATGGGTCTAGATTTTTAAAGAGGCTGAAGAAAGACAGCAGTGCCACAGCATTAGCAAGTAATCAGGCTGCAAGTCATCCGGTGGCAGGCATTTCTCTTCCTGAGAGAAGAAAAGGCATTTCCAAAGTTTGCTCACAGGACAAGATGGGGAAAGATACTGTCCGGCAGAAGTTGAGGTTGACTGATCCTGTGCTTGTAGAAAGTCGCTTGTCTGGGGCAGCTTGAAATGAGAGTGCCTATATCTGGTTTAACGTGTTGTATAGTCCACGTCAAAAGTAATTTCACGTTTCAGCACTACCTAGCTTTTTCTTTTAAAAAAACCTCAACAAATTGTAAGGGAGCTGATGGGCTGTGTGTGGCAACTCTTAGGAAACACTTTGGAGGAAAGACTTGCAGCAAGGCTTCTAGACCGGCAGTATCCTCAGCCATGAATTAGCACACCCATTAGATAGGTGACGATGCTTCGGCAGCCGCTGGGACTCGCCGTGCCGCTGGCTGGGTGCTCGCAGGGTCAGCTGCGCAGACAAGCACAAGTGAGGTTGCCAAGTGTGATTACAGCCAGCCTGCTTAAAGCAGGTGGCCGGACTCAGCTTTTCCTCCCTTCTCTGCCCATGACAGTGGCACCGCTGTGGCAAGATTGGTTCACAAACAGGTTTCTAAAGGCTTCGTGCCGTGTTGTGTGTTGAGGGCAGTTTACTTTTTTGTGACCATGGTATGTCCTCTTTGCTTTTACACTGTTGCTTAAAAATAAAACATAATGTCAGCTAAAACTCAGAGTCATCTGGGCAATGCAATGATGAATGATGCCTGGTTCTTTCTGAATCCAATCTGCAATCCTAGTTCTCGAAAGGCATTTTGCTGTCTTTCTTGAGATTTTTCTTGCAGTAACCTAAGATTTATCTCAAGAAGGGCTTCCTTCTGTCCCTATTTGGTTTATTCTTAGTGTCTTACTGCCAAATCAGAGATCATATAGTTGTAGCGGGCATCTTTACGTCTGGGGTCTTCACCGAAAAGCCAGTTTCTCAAAGGCATCTAGCTGGTGAGACATATACTTTTGCGTCTGTGGTTGTCCTTGCCAGAGCCACCTCCCCACTTCCAGCCATGCCTCATTTTGTATGGATAGCAGATTAATCATTCTACTTCCTAGTGAGGTTTGTAAATGTGAACTATTTCTCCAAATTCTGATGTCCTGTTTACCTGTACTCTCTTGTTTTGCAGCATGGTGTTCCCCACATACTTCCCTCTTCCCTGCTACTGCTCAATGCAATAGCTTTTATGAACATGCTTTTTGTGATTTGCTGGATTATTCTATTTCCATGGCACTTTAATCATCATGATGACAACATCTGTTGGCAGCAGTACACAGATGTTTTTCTGAGCGTATTCTAAGGTTTGTAAAAGGCTACCATATCTACACCAGAAAACAAAGTTTTTTTCTTTTGCATTTACGTTAAAAGAAGTGGAACCGCATTATGGATATGAAATGTGTGTCTCTGGGAGACCTACTGCCTTTCAATGACTATCAGGGGAAACCTTAAAATTTCACACAGGTTCTTCCATGTTACTTGCTGCAGTGAGCCTGGTGTTTGTATTACAGAATTAAGTCTGTCATCCTACTTTCATTAATATGAAAAGTAACCTTCCTCGCTTTTAAATTTTATTTTACATTTTACTCTTTAAAGCTGTATATCTCTGACATCATAAGAACACACATGGACAAGAAGCAAGAGGTGCTCCTTGAGAGCATCACAGTAGCTCTAAAGAATGGCAAAATATCAAGAATGCAAAAAAGAAATTGCAACAGTGATCATTTATATTTGCTATAGGGCATTCTGGCAACACTGACAATTAAGTGCCTTCAGATTAAAATGGTAATTTGGTCAAAAAATACTTCATAGAACGTCCATGAAATAGAAGGCAGATTATGTGTTGTCGTAATTTTAATGCCTTTTTGTTTTCTTTCCTCAAAGAGATATTGTCCTTTAGGCAGCTTAACATGCAGAAAACCACCTGATGGGTATGCAAGAAATAAAGTTTGTTGATCAAAGGTGGGAGTTCATGTCCTGCATTCGTGGTGGCAATGGGCCTCTAAACTGGATTTTGCTAATCTTGCTAACTGTTTTTTTATTGTTGCTGGCCTGTTCGGACATTATTAGTAAGCTGGAGTCTTATCTCTTGCCTTGAGAAGCTATGAATGGTTGTGTTGAGTGAGTGGAAGTGGCACATCTCCTGAAGGAAGCTATAAGAGGAAGGCTTGGAGCAGGATGTGCGTGATGCTTTGGCTCAGAAATTTGTTTTCTCAGAGAAATACATGAATAAGATGTTATGTGGGGTAATTAATAGTGACACAGATTATTTTGTATCTCTCTCATGTTTTTAAAAAGAGAAAGTGTGCTTTGAAATGTTGATGTTCTTTTGGGCTTGCAGGGAAGAAAAACTTACAGTCTATAACTTGTGACAGACATATAACGTATAAAATTGTCTTTATATATATGTGTGTGTGTGTGTATATATTTAAGAAACAGCACTGCTAGTTACCCAAGGGTGTAGTTTACCTCTGTACAAAACCTGCGCATGGGATGTAAGTTAACTGTAAAATCTGTACACTGTAAAATGCAGCACATGAGACCAGAGAAGTACCGCACAAGGCCCTAGAGAAAAATATGTATCATACCTAGACATGACACTTTAACTTGGTAAACTCAGCCACAACATGATCGGGCCAGAAAAACGCATGAGCCTGCATTGCTCAGTTAAATTCCTGGGACGATTTGTTGAACTAAGAAGGTAAAAGCATTCTTTCTGAGGCTGAAGAAGAAATAGGAGGAATTTCTTTGACTGTAGAACAGCATAGTGACAGCTGTGGAAAGGCTCTGTTGGCTCCAGTGCCCCTGGGAAGTGCCTTAAGGCAAAATGAAGGCTTGTGTCAATTTGCCATTTAAATCTGTTCCCAGCTATTTCTTTGGTGAGATGTATTTGACTTAGGAAATACAAATAAATATATGGATATAGAGAGTTTTGTCTTTTAAAAATGTATCTCCATCTCTTCAGGGTTAGTTCAAATGTGTGACTTGCAAATAGCTTGTCAGATTATTAGATTAACTAGGAAATAGTCATAGGTCCTAGGGCCTTTGGAAAATGCACTTTGAAGCTGAGAATTTTAAGTGAGATCTTCAAGATTTAGCATGTTATTACGATACTTATAAATAGCTTGAGAATTGATAGAAAAACTTAGGATACTGTTTATAAAATGCAAACTAGCTGAGGAAGCTGGTCTAGCTCAAATAAACATGCACGAGGGAAAATTAAATCACTTCTGGAAAAAAGGTCTGTTTATATGTGAACTTTGCAACTCTTTTATTTTTAAAATATTTCTGGTGATGCTATATTGATTTTTTTTTTTTTTTTTTTAATACATCGAATTATTTTAGCTCTTGGCCAGAAAGTTTTCTAACAGATATGACAAAATCATTATCTTCATGAAACCATGGAGAGAGACAAATGTGTATGTACTTTGCTTTTGGTCTCATAAATCTAAGTTTAAAAATGTCCTTGGAATTTCTTAATGAAAGGTTGTTTAGTATGAAGTGTGTCTGTGTTCTTTCCAAACAATTACCAGTTACCTTTATTTCCAGGGTATCCATATTTTCAAAAAATGGCTCACATGGGAAAAGTGTGGCCATCAATGTAATAGAGTGTTCATAGTACTTTAAAAAAGTGTGCTTGCAATGCATTCATCTGGAATAATATTGAGATTTAAGCTGAAGATGGGAAATATTTGCTGACAAGGCTGGCCTCGAGGCATTCTTTTTCCTTCCTAAATGCTGATAAAATCGCTTGAAATGTTCTAAAGTATATTAAAGGTTGTCTCAAGATGGATATATTGGCTTAAAAAAGAATGATTCCATTCTCCCCATAATTATATTCTCTCTGATGAAATTTCACAAAAAACTTGTTTTATGTCTTTTTCTATAAAAAATATGAATATAGGAAGCAAACTTTTTGAGAATATTAGTTATCTTGATACAGAGAAAGGTCAATTGATTTTCTGGATGCTGGTCCTGGATTAAGTTTTATATTGTAGAAGTTTGATTCTAACTCTGGTTGCTGGTGAATGAGAATTGCCAGCTAAAGAGAAATGTGGCTTCTTATGTGCTTGCTAAGCTCTGCTCTGTATAGCAGAATAAGGAGGACAGAACTTCATATTTATGACCTCTGTAAGTGTCCTTGACCAGAGTGGCCAAAGAGAGTGAGGGGATGTTTGGTGTATTAGGCATAATCAATATTCGCATATTGATTAATTATGTTATTGCTAAAGTGCATTTGCTTAAACCAGAAATGGGTCAAAGTAGATTTGGACTTGTGGAGGAATTTTTCTCACCGGTGATAAGTGGGGACCTGATACTTATTTCATTTTTACTCTCTGTGTTTTGTGGTTTGTGATCTATTTCTTAGGATTGTCCGAACTATTTGACATGAGAAATTTCTTGATATTGTTTGGACTAGTGTGACAGCCTGAATTTCCTCTGCTCTCTTGAGTTGCACTATGGTTCTGTCATTTGGGCTTTTACTGTAGACTTTAGGATGGTTGTAGGCCAGTTGTTTTCAAGTTTTTTTAAGATCTCTATAGCTCTGGAAGAGTTCCTGAGAGGGGCAATAATTTAAATCTACTGACAACAGAGTCTTTTTTTTTTTTTAAATTGCTTAGATTGGTCTGTGAACCACAGGTTGAAACCAGCAGTGTAAGAGTTAGGAAATAAGTCTTGGCGTTCACAGGACTTATGTGTTCTTGACCTCTTGATTGTATTTTCCTGTGGCTACAAAGAATTGGAATCAGTGACCCAGATGATCATTCCAGCTTCGTCCCCATAAGTGGAGCATAAGTATGCTCAGTCATTAACCTTGTACTGTTTAGTTTCCTTAAAATGGTCTGTTAAATCCTGAAGTACTGAAGGTTTGTCTTATCATTAACCAACTACAAAGGCTAGACAAGTTGACTGATGTTCTTGAACGATATTCCATTATCTAAGTGCTGACAAGCAGGTGAACAACCCCCTTGAATTTGCTAGTCTCAGTTGTTTTCTGCAGGGAAATACGATCTGTGGGAGGAGAACTTTAGGTCTTTGGAGATATAAGCCTCAGAGATATATAATGAACATGGGAATTTGGGATGTCTGACAACCATAAGCTCAGATATTGGCCTGTTTGCCAAACATGACTGTGCCACTGTCGTAATGCAAACTAGAACTCTTTAATAGCTATACTTCAGTGCTTGTAAACTAGTGAGTGATTATTTCATCTTTTGTTTATACCATTCATCAGAGCAGTCTGGGCTGACAAGCCCTGGAAAATTCTCAAGGGTTTTGCTGCTGTTAATGCAGCGCACTACAATGGGACCTCTCTTGTACAACAATGTCACTGAGTACGTCTAATATCATAGTCTCTATTGGCACTAACTCCCTGAATCATAGGAGTTGCATATTCCTACCCATCTGCCTCGTTTGAATTGATTGCAGCAAATTCCTTGGAAGTTCTTCCTCCTATATAATGCGTGTGAACTTTTAAAGTTGATTATGTTTCTTGCCATTAATAGCGCAAAGTAGACATTTGATGATTTTGTAAAAACTCAGGCCATTTACTTAAAATAAAACATAGAAAGGATTATTTCTGTGAGGATTTTGAGCAACTTAACCTTTTTTTTTCAGAAATATGAATAAATCTTTCCAAGAAACCACTGTATGCAGTAATATTTCAGTGCTCTAATTTATTAAACTTATTAAATGCTTCTATAGCCTTGTTCAATTCATAGAAGCTTAGTATGGGGACCCCAAGCTGCTTTCTTTCTGTTCAGAGAGAACCATGTAAACACCAATAATTGTGTGAAATTTTGCCTGGCTTGATCCTCAGATACTGTGGCAGATGAATAATTTAGGATCCTGCTTGCCACAGAACAGTGTTTGGATCACTTAAAGAAAAGCGTGACTTAACAAGAGTTCCATGGCAAAGTTCACTCTATTACTTACTGTGTGGAGGAAATATGCCAAGGAGAATTGTGTGAAAGTTGCTTTAGAGTGATTTATATGGGGACAAGAGATACAAAAGGGTAAAGGGAGGCCCTCCCATTGAGTCACGAGGTTCAGAAAGGACCTCCTTGCTTTCTAAATTCCTTCTCAAGAGAGGAGTCTAGGTGCAACTGGATCCAATCTTTGTCCCAGACTTGGTCAACAGTTTATGTTGAAGAGACAGAAAAGGTAAGGGAAAACAAGTAAGGGTTTATATGTGTTTATGGCCAAAGGAGTATATGTGCACAACTGATTCTTTCTATCGCTTGGCTAGGATTTCAAAGTTTCGTCACGCTGCGTCTCAACCTGCTTACCTCCCCTCTAGGGGTCTGCTGCCAGTTCGCTCTGAAGTCTGGATCCTGGGTCTCTTGCTGCTGCCCCATGAGAAGTGCTGGGCTGTCGGAAAGGCAACTGTTGCTGGGGGTGAGGAAAGAGCACCCCTTCTCATACTTTCCACTCTCTCTCACCTGACATCAGGAATGATAGGGTCCGCTCACCTCAATCCACCACTGGGACTTCACCTGTGGTTTGTCCCTTCATATTTCTTTCCTACGGCAGAAACATCTTGGAATTGGCCAGAAACAACCTCTTACCCTTGTGGCATCAAAATTCAGTTCTGCCTTAGCTGCTGAGATGTGAGCAGTCTCTGCTAAGCAGTCCATATGATACTGTCTGGTTTGCCTGTGTGGGAGCTGAGTCTGTGTTTCCAAAAGGTACAGCCAATAGGAAAATAATTGCAAAGGTGGAGCTGCACCATGAACAGAATTGATGGAATGCTGAGTGTTCACAAAGTTACAGCCCTTTAGCTCATACACAGGTGATCTTCTCACAGGTGGCGGCGTGCTAAGCTGGCCGGGGAAAGACAAACAGGACTGTGTCACTGGGGTGACTGCTTCCAGCTAAACTGTGAGTTGCAGTGGACTTGACTGGTCTGCAAAGACCTGAAGCGGTTAATTTCTAAGGGAAAGAACTGCAGTCTTCTATATGCTATTCAGTATAGGCACAAGAATAAAGACTGTACTGAGGGAAGTTATTTGTTGAAAATTATTCAGTCGCCTCTAGAAGAAATAGGCAATAAATCTGCTTGACTATCTTCATTAAACCCAAAAGCATCTGTTGCAACACTTTTTATGGTAACTCAAGTAGGTATTAAGTCTGACTGTAAAAGTTATAGAAAACATAGCTTTAAAAATTCACTGTCTGTTTTACTAGTGATTAGCAAATGATTCCTAAAAAAGAGGCTTTAAAGGGTCTGTTCTGTGGAGTTCACAGTTCTCAAAGTCTTGTTTGGGGTTTGAGAGTAGCTAGCTCTTTCAAAGAGAATGAATTCAGTGTGTGTGGGCAAACTTTCCGTTTAACCTCAGCAAGGAAGGTACCAGCTGAGGCAAAAAGTGTCCTGAAAGATGGAATTTGAACTAATCAGCTGGCCTATGTTTCTCCTACTTCTGGGAAATTATTTTTATATATAAGTGTGTGTGTATATCTAAAATAGCTGCTCACCATTTGGCAAATCGTGTACATATTGGGGGATATTTCTTTCTGGGAATCTTTTTTGGTCATTCCCAGCTGTGGTAAGCAATACACAGAGAAGGACTTTTTTTATTATAGAATCACTGTTTTTAGTACTAGTTTTATTTTCTACTGCCTCTTATGACATTTGAGCATGTTGTTTTCATGCAATTTTATTTTTTACAGTAAGAGTTTCCTATAAGTCATGTTTCATGCTAAAACCGTCCTTCTTAGGAATTTCTTAATGAAATCTTTGCAGTTAGGACAGGCTGATGGCAGCCCCTGCAGGGCATCGAACAGGACATTCTTGGCCACCCTCCCCTGCAGGCCCAGCCTCTGCTGGGCTGGTCTCGTGCTCCAGGTGACCCAGCTGTCAGCTCCGGAGGCACAAGGTCCCCTGCAGCACTTGCTGACGCATCACCTGTGTTTGCGCTTGTACTGGAACTCTTCAATCAGGTACTTAATTGACCATCTCCGTGTCCTTATTTCTCACAGAATATTGAATCCTCCACTTAATATCTCCTTTCATGATGAAGGACTCTACACAACTTCTAATGCTACGTGAATCCCATTAAGAATTGCTGTGATGCCTAACAATATATGTCTTGTAAATTGCTATAAAGACAGTTCCTGCTGATTTGATGCAACAGAAAGAAGGCATATTTCTATTGAAAATAGTTCTCTTGCCATTTGTTTATCCAAATGCTTCAGAAGTAGCTATGGTGCTTTGGTTTACCTTTGCAAACCTGAGTTTTTTGATACTGAACATTTCCTCTTCAGAAACGACTAATTAGTTAGAGGCTCAGAATACAATAAGGTGCCAAAGATGGTAAGAATATCTAAGGAGGTTGTTGTTTACCTGCACTGTAAGTTTAATTAGGGAACACTTTTTATAGGACGGGACACAGGAGGCTGTCATTCTTATCTCTAATAGGATGCCTCAGAGCAGCTGTTAACTGCTCTAGAGATGGCACTGTGGATTTCCCTTTGAAATGGTCTTGAGAAGAGATAATGCTGCTTCACCCAGATCCTTGGTGACATGAAGTGTCTGTCTGACTTACAGCCCCTCAAAGCCTTCTTATCCAGGGGAAATCATCCCAGGAGTCTCCATAAACATACTTGAAAAGAACAGGAGATCACTGCTTGCACAGGGCCAGGAGATCTCAAAAAGAAAAAGCTTTGCAGAGTAGAGGATTTTTTTTCTTTCTTCGTGTATCTGCTGACGACTGAAATTTGTGAAAAACCCCAAATTATAGCCTATTACACAGCAAACGAGGAGGACTTGGGTTAGACAAAGTTTTTAGCTTGCTGTAAACCTTCTTTATGTTTTCTGTAATAGTGTGTCACTGTGAAGGACTCTAAAAGGGCTTTTATCAAGAAGGATTTAGATGAGTACTGAAAGGCAAGGTGATACTAGTACTGACTTGTTTCACATGTAGTCTTTGTCATTTTAGCAATGTCAAAGCTTCTTATAGCCTGGATATTTCAAAAAGGCAGATAGGTATATGTAAATCCATTGATTGTTCAGGATGGTTATAAGTTTCAGGCTTGTGAAGCAAAGTTTAGGAATCTCAGTCTTTATTTGAAGTAGGGAAAAAAAAGGCAGTCACTTTCCAGTAAATCTATGTTTTCTTTAGCAGAAATACTTTAGCTATTGTAGACCATTTTACTGTCTATCACTGTATAGATACTGATATGGTTGCTCTGTAAGAATATAATCTTTCTGCTCTACCTACTTGTGAGGAGCATTGTGAGAATTAATTAACAAGTCTTGATAAGAATATTCAGCATGCTTTTAAGTATTTTATTCAGAGATATCTTGACTTCACTACAAAAACTTGAAGTGCTTTTCTTTTCTACATTTGCATTAGAATAAAAGGTCAGGAAACAGCATCGCAGTGTTTGACCCGAGGGATATGTTTTCAGATAGTGGGGGTGGGACGGCTGGCTGCACCACATCTGAGAGATAGTCTCTGAAATGGCTGGTTTGGGTTTGCACCCAAAGTTTTCGAAGCATAGCTGTCCTTTCCCTACGGGTGTCAGATTTTGAATCTGAAAGAGAAATTGATAGCATGTCTTGTGAGTGGCCAGATTAAATAGAAAACTGCCGAGGTCCTGTCAAAGAGATAAGGAAGAAATTCCTCCCCATGAGGGTGGCAAGGCCCTGGCACAGGCTGCCCAGAGAAGCTGTGGATGCCCCATCCCTGGCAGTGTTCATGGCCAGGCTGGATGGGGCTTTGAGCAACCTGGTCTGGTGGAAGGTGTCCCTGACCATGGCAGCAGAGTTGGAACTAGATGATCTTCAAGGTCCTTTTGAACCCAAACCATTCTGTGATTCTATGAGGCTGCAACCACTTGGTTACATAGGGGTACCTATTTTAAGACTGTTTTCAGCTTTGTCTGAGGTTTTGTGCAGAGCAATCAGTAATACTTAATTAGTTGATTAATCACAAAAAAATAGCAGGACTTCAGTGCGTGTGGATCACTCTTACTTAAAATAACTCCCAGCTTTCCTATTATCATTGGTCATACCATTTTTTTCCTGGCTTTTCTTCAGTTCCCTGCTTTTAGCTGCAATGTTTAGAAGGTCTTTCTTCATTGGAAAAAGTGCCAGAGGAGGCAGACTCTTGCATGGAAGGAATGTATATGTTATGAATAAAGATCTGTTATTTTGTAAATATTGAGGGTGGCGGTATCGTCTCGTTTAATGAAAACTCCCTGCCCAAGTCCATCAAGCCTTTCAATTATTTTCAGTCACCTTTCCCAGTCCTTCCTGTTGTCCCTTTGTTTTACATTTGTCCTCAGAGAGCTAAGTCAAGGCACGGTTTGACCCTTGCTATCTGCCTGTAATTTTCTAAACGGAAATAAATGAAGACTGCACCATTTCTGTTTACCTCTTAGTCTGATCTTCACTTGCTACATATCTTTGATAGCTGCCAGAATGCGTTTCCAGCTTCCTTGAAGGTTGAGTTTATCTCCCTTCAGATTTCATTATGTTCCGCAACTTAAACGCCCTAGGAAGCAGATATATGTATTTCTTCATCATGTTACCTTTTGCTTCTTCTTCTTTTTTTTTTTTTTTTTTTTCCCTTTACAGACATCACCTCTTCTATTTTCTCCCCTTTCTGAATGTGTGGATAACAGAAGTTTTCCAGAACACTTGCTTTGTGTTGTGTAGATTATGGCACCACAAACAAGTTCTCTTTTTGGATGTATTCATGTCTTTTTGGCTTCTCTTAATCTTGTCATGTCACATTCCTGCATCATGAAGTGCTTTCCTCAGGCTCATCTATTTCCTTCCCTACCACTCCAGACTTCACTAATTTTTTTCTCACCTGTCTCTTTGCTTTTCCTTTTCTGCCTTTACTTTTGGACCTCCCTTCTCTTCTGTTTCTTCTACCAGTGCAGTCACAGTTGCCAAATGTTTGTGATACTGGATATCTGTTGCCTTAGTGCTTGCAGAATCCTTATGTGAAAAGAAAAAGGAAGCAAATCAGCACATTGCTTGGAGGTGAGCAGTGCCAAAGTGCAAGGAGTCCTTGGGCTGGAAGAGGATCCTTGTGTTCTTCACTCAGGAGAAATCCAAGAACTTCACGGGAATGGAAACACTTCCGCACACCTTTCTGTTTTGCCCGCATTCCTCTCAGACTGGATGTACATAAATGTGTTTATGTGAGAAGTCAAAACAGGAGCCATTTAAACTGGCTTGGACCATCCAGGTCTCAAAAGCATCGCATGTGCATCTTTCCTACAAGTGTCATGCTTTCCAATTTTATATGCTGTAGAACATACAGAACAGGCTGCCCAGGGAGGTTGTGGAGTCTCATTCTCTGAAGACATTCAAAAGCCGCCTGGGCACCTTCCCGTGTAACCTCATCTGGGTGTTCCTGCTCCGGTGGGGGATTGGACTAGATGATCCTTCGAGGTCCCTTCCAATCTTCCAATCCCTAACATTCTGTGGTTCTGTGTGAACGCATGTTTTCTCCCTCTCTGTCTAGGCTGTATTTCCTATTTACAGTGGAAGAACTGATATGTCTCATCTTTTTTTTTTTTTTTTTTTTTTTTTTTTTTTTTTTTTTTTTTTTTTTTTTTTTTTTTTTTTATGGTGGTTGTTCTGATTTGTCTTTTTTTTTTTTTTTTTTTTTTTTTCCCTTTTTTTTTTTTTCTTCCCCTCTGTGCACCAGCGCAGCTGGAACTCTAAAGGATACACTTCAAACGAGCACTGAATTCTTATATTGTTTGCAGCAACAAGCACTACAGTCACAAAAAGACTTCCATTATAGTCTCTAGCTTGGCTCTTGCCTCTCACCAGTGCCATGGATTCCCCTTTCATTTCTACTATTCATCTTTAAACAGCATATGTTATCTGCAGGCATGATGGAGAGACGAGCTCTTCAGAAATGTACGTAATAATAATCCATTCTGCGTGCTATTCAGTGTGAGGTGGCGAGTACTTTGGAATCTGTCCTTCTGTAGGAAAACAGTGGTGTTTCAAAAGGACTTTATCTTGGAGAAGTAAGGTGAGACAGTGCCCTGCTTTCCAAAAGAGCGAGGGAAGTACTTCATGTTAACCTATCTTTGTGGATTTTATAAGTAAACATGAAATGCTCAGTTATTCTCCTGGAACAAGGTGACTTGAATCTATTTTTGAATCAGAAAGAATGATGAGCATTTGTTTTTATCTGGGCTCTACAGTGGTGAATATCAAACCAGCACAGTGCTGCAGGTTCAAAATCTGTCGGTCTCAAACTTGCTCACAAACATGGCTCTTGAGCAGGACAGGGAGAGATGGGATTTTGGCCCTCCAAAGATGAGTTCCCCTCTCTTAGCAAGTGTGGAGATTTCACACGCTATAGACGGTACATTTTGGGCACAACAATCAGCAAGTGACAGGAGACTCCTGTGTACGTTGGTAGGGAAAGGAGGAAAGCTTTAGTTTCACTTCGTGTTCCTTCAGTTTGTCTGTGCACATTTTTAAAAGTAGATGAATTTTCTTAAATGGGAGCCCAAAGTAGGCACAAATGCTCTCTGCTTATCTGTGTACTTGCCAGTTGCTTTTTGATGAATTAACAGCAGTCCACTATGAAAACTGGATGTGCACAGTACGCCGTAGTTCAACTTACCTACCTCAAAGTCTTTGCTTCTTTGTATGTGTGAGATAAATTTGCAGCTTTATGTATTCCAGTGGTTTCAAGAGAGCAAATTTGGGCTCTTTGTTAGTCAAAATGAGTGTTTAAAGCAATTGTGCATCTGCAGACTAATGTTCTCTGTTTGGTTAAGGCTCTGGAGTCAGTGTTTGTTGCCATTAAATGAGAGAGTTGTTTGCAAGGTCTGGAAAAAAACAAGTACAGACCTATGCAGTCATTGTCATACAGCTGCATTGTGATATGGCAAATGTATACTGTGGTTTCCAGTTTTCTGAACATTTGTGTTGTTTCTGCAGGGAAAGATAATCAAATAGGTACCTGCTTTAACCCATGCCATTCTATTGACTATCACCTTTGCGTTTCCATCCGAAGTTCAAGATTTGAGACCCAGGGACAATATAGAGTGTCAGCTTCTGTGTCTTTTGGAAATAGGTGCCTTGAATGACTGTGTATTCACTGGGTTTTTTTTAGGTTGTACAGAATTTCAGAAGTGCTGAACTTACCTTTTCAATTTAGTTTTCTTCCATTACTATAGTTAGAAATACAGAAATGCATTAAAATTCTGCGTAACATCATAGTACATGGCTATTGAAAAGCAGCTTGTGCTATTCATGTGAACTTTTAATTAGATCTTGGCAGATTTTTGTACTTGCCAGAAACTGGAGTTGGGGGCGGGGGTTGGGGGAAGGAGAAAATAGACAAATTTAGTGTGAAATGCGAAAAAAAAATCGCAGAAAAAATGGATTTAAAAAGGTATTTCAACATTTCACGCAGTGTCTCCATAAAATATTTTTAATTTTTGCTTTTGGAGGTGATATAGTTCAGGGATGAACCTTAACAGTTGTTTAGGTAAAGCCGTAGCTGGGAAGTTTCTATAACTTTTGCCAACTTTCTTATAACTCCAGACACTACCAGCCAATCTTTCTCAATTTTTGGCTCTAAAAATACCATAAATTAAAAGAAAATATTATTGAAAGGATAAAAATGCCGAATATGTCTTGCATTAAACACTAGATATTTTAATAAAATAAAATTCTGTTTCAAATAAGTATTCTTTTTATCCCAGTATTTTGGTTCTGTGGTGGATTTTTTTTTTTTCTAGCTACAGCTATAATTCTAAAAGCTGTAGCTGGTAAATAATAATGGCTAAATGAAATATCTCAGCGTATTTCTGCACGTACAGACAGCCTGGCATTCTAATATTCCCTTCAGGGAGGGAATACATTGTGAGACATCAAGCCTGCAAATTATTTGTAGTAAAAATGCATTATTTCTGGCAAAGCTACAAATGGGGTGCCTGTGTTGATGCATGCCCACAGTGTCATTAACCATGTTCCTTAATAACTATTAATTAATTTCACTGGAGCACTGGTAGTCCAGATTAATTGCAGTGGGAGGGCCAAGGGGAACTAAAACACTCCTTTAGTTCAGTGCTGCCAAAAGCTGACTGCATTTATTGATAGGAGGCTGCCTTTAGTTGTTCTGTAACTATTTGAGTGATGGTAGTTTCCCCGGATCTTTTAACCTCTCATAACTGAAATAACACCCATTAACAGTATCCAAAATTATGACTGGGAAGAAGAGCACTCTCCTCCCCCTTGGCATGCCAGTATGCCTCTTCCAGGGCTGCACACAGGCAGCATGCAGGTAGTGTTATGGGATTTTCCTTCATCCAGGTATTTTTTCATCCAGTATCCTTTGTTGTAATCTTTGCAAACAAAATGAGGACAGAAAAGAAATGTGGTATTGGCCAATGCCCAATGAACACAAACCAGAAACTGCAGCAGGACAAGTCGTAAGAATAATTTCCTTTGCTCTTTGGACAAGTTTGTTTTCCCATGAATCATAAGGGAGCTCTCGTTATACATCAGTCTGCTTTAAGACAACTGTTTTAGTAGAGAATTTAATCTTTATTTTATCAGTTTTACGCTTTTTTTTTTTTTTCTGTAGTTCTTCAATAACCATATCACAGGATCATTTCTGTTGGCTCAACTCAAAGAAGTGCACCAGATGGATTAGCCATAATGATTGGTTATATGCAGCTTTGATTGGGAAATTTCAGTATTTTCTCAGGCTTTATCTATTTCAAATTATTACCAAGCAGTGTGTCCATACAGAAATCAACCATATTAAAAGTTAAGCTGTATTTTAGAGTTGTTGCTGAAGAGCAGTTCTTTTTCTCTTGTTTCATAAAATTTCATTCTTTTTTCCACTTCTGCATGGTTATCTTCGTTTTCCGAATTTCTTTGACTGTTGTTAAAATTAGTACAGAAGACTCAACCTGTTGTTGTGAAGTTGTTGCCTCTGATATAAATGGTGTGAGTGGCTTGAAGAGGATATTATAGCATCTCAGCAGGAACGACTTGCCTCCTTACTTGTCTACTGTATTTTCCAAATACAATTTTTGATTTTATATCATAGTTGAACTTTGGATAAATTACAGTTTATGCTCTTTCACTTCCACTCCTTAGGAACCTCTCACATCCTTTCTATGAACAAGCGTTTCTATGACCATTGGCTCTTCAACAAACACTCCATTTTTGATACACTGACGTGTTTTCAATAGATGTTTATTAGTTATAGCTTTTTTTCCTAATTCTAGTTCTGTTTTTCCCTGATACAGTAGCATTAATTTATTAAGAACACATCAGTCATAACTTTTTTCTTGAGAAAAGCATATTTATTTAATCATTTCTGCAACGTTAAAGTGCTTGTACGGGACATAGTTCCAACTTCCACATCACCATCAATATATTGAAAATGCATTGTAAATTTTGATAGTTTGTATTCCCTTACAGTTTTTTAAAAATTATTTTTAAAAAAAATTATTTATTAATTTGGAAGTGTAGAGCAGAACTGGTTGACATGATGTCGTGGTTTAACCCAAGCTAGCAATACAACCATGATAGCTGCTCACTCACACCTCTCCGAAATAGGGGAGAGAATCAAAAGGGAAGGGAAAAACTTGGATTGAGATAAACAGAGTTTAGTAAAATAACAAAATACTAATAAACTACTAGTTAAAAATATATATAAAATAGAAATAGAATACAAAATAAAAGATACTCTGCCCCATCCATGCCCCCATTCCTCAATGCCTCACACCTGTAGGCAAAGCTCAGAATGACTCTCAGACCAGAGCATTAAAAATATTAACTCTGTCCCGAGGTGTTATCTCCTTGTTCTCAAACTAAGTCCAAATAATGAGCATGCTAGCTATGAAAAATAAAGGTTTCTAACTGCATGAAGAAAATTAACTCATTTTCAGTCAAGCCAGCACACATGACCATCCTGTAATTTATACAGTAGTACTAGAACTGAATTACAAATATAGGTCTAAACTGCCAGGTACTTTGGTTTAAATGAAGAAAGAAGTTACCATTTGATCTTAGACTACTGCAGATAGGAGGGAAACACTGTGTTGTTCAGGTCGCTTTCTAGTTAGGAAGCAGGTTGGTTGGACTTTGAGCAAATTGCAGGCTTCCAGCAGTAGTAAAGAGCTCTAAAGCTTCTAACCTAGTGATTTCTAATTGAGGTTTTTATACCACTTAAAATCCACATGCTTGAAGATTTTTTGAGCTGTTATTAAGGAGACTAAATATGTGAAACTTGGAGAAATCCAGGGGAATAGGAACTACAGAATTACAAGAGTCTGTTTTTAATGGCATTTGCTGGTTGCCTTTACAAATTCTTGCTGTTTTCTGTGGTGTTTTTGTTCTCTGCAGATTTTGTGTATTGACTGATCTTTTCAGAGGCAACCTGCTGGGAAGTGGAAAACGGCCAATTTTTTTAATGTATTGACTGAGATCTTTAGAGGTGATTCAGAGTGGAAGTGGAAGAGGGAAGGGGGATGTAGAGTGTGTTAATAAAATCAATTACACTCATATTCCCTCAGAATATGTACTCCATATTAAGAATTGAAGGATAGCAGCTGCCTGTGACAGTGATATATTGCTTCATAAGTTCAATGGGCTTATTTGTTGTGTTTTGGGAACTACTGATAGTTGAAGTAGACAGGAAGCCTTCTATGCAAGTATCTAGAAAATTATCAACTGCAGTAATTATTAGAAAGTTGACTATCCATCCTTGGCAGTATTTGTAATGTTTCTGTATTTAATTTGAAGGATACTTAACTTGTTTTCTACTGTCTGTGTAGGGGTAAAAATAAATACAAGATTAGTTACCTCTCCATGTTGTGTTTCTTCTAGTTATATTAAAAACAGTATGTCTTTTGTTCTAGTGCAAAACACGGATAGCATCTACTTTTCCTTGTCATGAACTAAGGCAGGTAACACCGCATTCTTATACATTGGATAAAAAAATTCATTCCTTCAAATGAATTACTTCTGTGAGCAACAGGGCCCAGTTTGTGCTGTGAGATCTAGGCTGCAACATTCATTTGTATGTGACTTGCTCTTTCTAGACTTTATTTCATCATATACTGATGAAATTTCTGCCCAATATGCAATAGAATTGGGTGTTGACATTTACGTTTTTTTTTAATAGTAATTTTGGTCTTGTTCTTTCTCACTCTTGAGTTTTTATTTATTTTTTCCCTGCTATCTGAAAGAGTGGTATAGTCATTCTTTTAATTTTCAGCTCTACATGTAGCAAATGCAAGGTTGATCCACTCTTGCAGCTGGATTTTGCAAACCAATGAGGAGTGAATGGTCTTCATTGGGATCACACCCCCTATGCCTGTGTGGATGTGAAGCCAACTCAAAATTGATCTTATTTCTGAATAGTTGTTCTTCATGATTTAAAAAATCAGACTTGAAAACATTTCTTTGAAGAAGATATAAAACTCTCTGTTGAATTCGTGTATTCACATTGCCTAATACTTCTGTGAAATACAATGAACCAAAAAGAAAAACTCAGGCCTCAATTTTCGATTATTTATAAGGAAGATCACAGTGTCTTAACAGCAGATTGTCTCCGCATGTATGATTCAGAACCCTTACTGCACCTTTTAGCTCAGATAGGATAAGTCCCATTTTGTTCTCATTAGATTTATAATCCCAGAACTACTTTCAGCACAGATTACTTAATGGAACAAATTATACTTACGTTAGATAACATGCTAGATTTTTATAAAATTGAAGATGTGAATAAGACCAAACTTTTCTACATCATTCAGAGCCTTTTAAATTATCAGTTAACTCTTGACTTTAGTGATATAAAACAGATATTAAAATGTAGTTTACTGATTAATCCTTGAGCTTTTCTCTGTTCTTATGCAAGGTTTTTTTAGTAAAGTTGCAGTCCTAATTCTTTATACAAAAACATCGTACATCTGTTGCTCGGAGTAGGCAGGATATTTAAATTCCAAATAGATGAGTTTCTTCAGCCTTATGGTAGACATTTAAATGTTTTTGGTTGTAAGGTGTGGGTATTATATGGTGTTAATATCTACCATCTTATTTTGTGAGGTACTCATTATGATATTGCAATTTCTTTAAATAGAGATAGACAGTTGGAAACTGGAGAGGTGAACCTGATCTCGGATCTGTTATTCAGCTGCACGGATGTCTTAGAGGACAGTGTTTTACATGCGGATTTGTGGTTCTCAGTTCATGTCTGTGCTGTCACTTTTTACTGTTGTAGGTCAGCATTAAAAAGAGACAGGGGCAAACGCGAAAATTCTCTTCCACTGT
Source organism: Pampusana beccarii (assembly GCA_013399365.1). Taxonomy (NCBI): domain Eukaryota; kingdom Metazoa; phylum Chordata; class Aves; order Columbiformes; family Columbidae; genus Pampusana; species Pampusana beccarii. The sequence continues at coordinate 995,623 of VWYH01006860.1, read as the reverse complement.
GGAAATACACTTAAAATTGTTTGGTGGCCTTGTCTGGTTCTGTGTCTTACTCTGTGCAACTATTATGAAGGGAGATACATTATAGTATGCTAATGTGGAAGAGACTTAATTTTTGCTCTACTGGCACACAATGTCTCTAGGAAGTGGTTTAATCCCAACTGTTCCCAGTCTGTATTTCTGTTGTAGCCACGATTGGTGGAAAAAAGGCTACTTGGCATACAGTGGTCTTACCTGGCATCAAAAATATACAACCTACTGAAAGAAAAGCTTACATGTGTATTGCTGTTAGAAAATGGAATTACTTCATGGCAGAAAAAAATCAGAAATATTGTGTGCATATTTGGGTTATGCTTTAGTGTGGCACATGAAACTGCATTACTTTATCACTTGGCGGATGAGTCTCAGAAAGAGAACAGATGAAATTCAATATGTGCTGGCTTTTAACCAAATTAAAATATGGTACAAAGTTGTAATTTTAACAATTTATCATACTTAATGTTGGTGGAAAACCTAGTCTTTGTAGTCTCACTATTTCACTGATATATGTTGTGTAGCTGACATTAGCGTTGTCTTGAGGTATACCAATAGTCTATGGAGGTCCTAATGAACATTTAACCTGATCCTCAAAGCCATGCGTAACCTAACACTTAAAACTGATGTTGAAGTAGTTTTCTTTTTTCCAGATTGGTTTGATACAGATATTCTTGTTCTAGGAAATGATTTTTAAAAAATCTCATCTAGGATGTTACTGAGAGATGCAATGTGGATTTGACTATGAGATTCATAGTTGCTCATGTGTTGTAAGACCACTGAAACAATGCTTTTATGTTTAGTGTTGTTTGTGTATGCAAGTCCGAAGGTGTCATTTTGCAAACTATTTCCTCCACACTGGGACCATTTGTGCTGTGGTCAGACTTTGCATGTTCTTGTTGAAGGTAAGTGGTGTTCAAAGAAGGGTTTATTTTTTCTCCAAAATTATATGGGTGTAGATTTTTTTAAAATGGGAAATAAAATCCTGGTATCTTTCCCATTTTGCAATCTTTGTGTGAAATATTTGACACCTTCCTTGAATTATTTGTACTGGTGAAAAGCCTGTGTCACAACTGAAGGATGCAGCCAGAGAAGGAGTGAGAGTGAGAGTTGTTGGCACTGTTCTGATCCTTGGAGGTCTGTGGTTTTACTCTTTCTAGGCTTGTCATAGGCCAAACTGTTTTGTCTAGCAGTGTTTAGATATGTCCAAATCACTTTGCAGAATGCAATATATGGAGAATATGTAAGCTTTGTTCATTTATACTGTTCACAGGAGTAAGCCTGCTGGAAGATCTCACATGAATGTAATGCCAGGCTTTATGACTGTAGCTCTACTGTGATTACCTTTATAAAAGCGGAGTTATAGGCCCCGAGTTCTACTGAATTCCCTTGTTAATAGTCCCCATATAGTACAAAGCCTATTATACCTATGGGAAAAATAATATAAATGGTATTGTAGTATGCCATTAGCAGGAGGGTGACAGTTTTACTTGCACTATTAGTTTCAGGTTAAAATCCCGGAGAGCAAAATATTTCATGTGCTCTTGACTATAATTAACCCCTTGTGTCTTTCTCCCATAGTCATGTCATTTATCAAAGCTTCGTTTGCAGTGGTTCAGTAACACAACACGTGCTCCTGCACATGCAAAGGCCACTTCAGTGTTGCCCTTCTGCTAGAAGCTGGGCAACTTACAAGTTTAATTAGTCACTCACTGAGTTTCTTACTACCGTTGCAAATTTTACACTCTAAGACAGTGGGTAATTCTGCATTCCCAGAGTCTGTTACTACCTTCTGCTTTGAATTCTGGTTCTATGTAGATTCTTATTGCTGGTTGCTTGGTTGTTCAGTATAGCATGGGCACATATAGGACTGTAAATGCTGTTTTTCGGGAGAAAGGAGAATGCCAGTAAAGTTGGATGAAATTGAACATTAGTCACGTTGTAGCTGGCATAGAGTTTGTGCGCTGTTTATAGCTTATATCCACAGTGCTTCGCTGTAGCATCAAACTGTGTTCTACAGTTGTCTAATGCTGAAAAGGAGTGTATGGTCCTTCATCCTTCCATCCGAGTGTGTCCACCCTCGACTCGTACTGGTGATGGGCTACACAAAGGTAACCCTGCACAGATGGTCCTGGCGACATCAGTGCTTAAAAGAGGCACGTGGCTGGACGTTTTTCTGAGTTTCCACCAGGCTATTACTTTTGGACATGGTAAAACGGAGATCCTGGCTGGATTTAACATGTCCCTCACTTGTTACCGTTAGCCAGGAGAGTTTGAAATCTAGAGTAGTGACTATTCTTACTGGACTTATAGAAAGGGAGAATAAAGGTTCGTGACTTAGCACCTTGCAGCTTACATTGTTGGAAGTGAAATTGCTTGAATAATCTTAGCTGCAGATCGATTGCTTAGCTCAAATGATGACTACCTGCATGGTGACTGCTAGACTGTTAACGAACATGTGTTGTGAGCATCAGTGCATTGTAAAATATACTAGATACCTTCTAAGTCGAAGTCAGTCATCGTTAAGAAAGCTAAGATTGTTGAGTTGGAAGAGGGGAACAAAGAAAAATAAGTGAACTGGATAAATGAGAAACAAGTTTTACCGTTCTTTCCAACTTACTTCATAGAACCATAAAACACACAATCTTATTACCATATGCAGTGTTGAAATACTTTCCTGAGTGCTCTGTTTGCATGTTTTTCTTGCATGTTGTGTACCATCCCATAGATTAGAGATGTAAGGAAATTTGTTTTCTTTAAGATTTGCATTTACTGCAAACTTGTGCACCCATATTTGCTGGATTTGATCTGTAGTAGACATTAATGGAACAGTAGACTGCAAGAGCAACACAAAAATAACAACAATATTTTGAGAAATTTATTTCTTTATCGTTTTCCACTGTTGGAAACTTGCATATGAGTCATGTCCATTTGAACCAGAAAGTCAAAATATTAATGCATGGTTGGATTAAAAATATAAGGAAGGAACAGGACATAGTAAGAATAAGTCAGTTTTTTTCTATTTCAGTTTTTTTTTTAAATTGTTTAAGAAACCGTATCAGCTATGAAAACTAATTGCATCTATTTGTGTTTTTTCCTGTTGATTTTAATATTAGTTTGGAGAGAAGTTGACTTCATTTTGAAATTAAGGAAAATGGCCAAAATAAACAAATATTAACAAATCGGGGATATCATTAAAGGAAGCTGGTAAAGCATAGCTGTACACTGGAGCAATATTTACTCATCAGCTGTTCAAATTCTCCTGGTCAGCGGAGTCTAGACAAAATCTAAAATTATTTTGCGACTAGTCCGTCTAGACCAAATGAGATACTAACCCTGCCTTCTGCAGCAGCAGCAGAACGATAAATATGCGTGGGATATTCCAGGATTTGTAATCTTTTTTTTCAGGCAAAAAGATTAAATCCTGTGTGAGGAATGGTGTGCTTTATTTAAAGAGCAATTACTACAGCCTCTGCCATCTACTTTAGTCAAAAGGAATAATTGATTCCTTTACTCCTGGTGTGAATCTAGCTATTCAGAATGATATTTTCTGAATTTTAATAATACAAATTCTGAATTGCTCCATTGCTAAACTTAAAAGATGATAACTGCACCTCAGCTGCCTAAAAAAAGGTCACGGAGAGCTGGATCACAAATTTCTTTTCATCTCTTTCCCAGTCATTTTACAAAAGCATCCCCTGCCCAACAGAGTACTAAATAAGCCGGCTGCAGCAGGCGTCCTTGCTGCAATGAGAGACGTGACCACATTTCAAAATTCAGGTTTTTGGTCATCTCCACGCTGAAGGGTGATTACATCTCATAAACATCGAAGACATGTAAACACTGTGTACCGATGACTTATTCAGGCCTTGTACGTGAAAAGCCTAATCTCTTCTTGCATGTGCAGTATTTATCCATGAGAACAGATTTGTTCTTTGAAAAGAAAAATTACTGATGCTATATGGCCTTTGAACTTGAATGGACATTTAAAAGTGCCTAAAAAAATCATTACGTTTGCGCTCCTATTTTAAGTATTATGATAGCCGCTTTTATCAAGTTCTATGAAGAACATTAGGTAAATGCTCTTAGAATGAATTTTAAAGGTAGTATGAAATCAAATTTAGAATTAATATCTTACAAGTTTGTACTGAAAAGGGGTGATGAAAATATAATTCTCTCTCTTTGGGTGGTCCCTTCACAGAGGTGCAGAGGAGTTTGTAACAGAACCAGATTCCTTTTAAATTCAGATGAACATTTCTGCACAGTTGCAATGCCACAAATACTTTTTTTTCTTCTCCAATATTTAGTACAAAATAATTATGTTTATTTTTTTGTTTGGTTTTAATAAATGAAGTTATAGTTAATGTATAATTGAATAAACAGACTTTCCCATTTTGTTGCCACTTTCATTCGTGTACCTTTCTTAGCTGTTCAGCAGACTTCTTCTAATATACTGTCTGTATCTTTTTCTACAGAACAGGAGTTCTTAGTTTTCTTTTTGTAATTCTACTTCTACTGCTAGCATCACTGTCCGTAAAACTTGACTATAAGCCCCTGTAACACCTGCCATGAAACAGAAGAAATCTTTGCAATTGGAAACCCAAATTCGGCTCATAAAGTGCCCATATGTGTCACAAGCGCAGTGATGCTTCTGATGCTCCCTGGAGTTCTTGGAGGGAAGTGAGAAGTGTTTCTCCTGCTGATGCTTGCTGGTCCCACAGTCTCTGTCTCTCTGCTTCTATTGCCACAGTGGGAGGAATATTTCAGGTAGAGCCTTGGCGAACCTACCCTGTGTTTGGAGGTGAGTGTCCCCTTTTGCGTGCATTCCACTTTTTTCTTTTTGTTGTTTTCTGATGAGTTATAGGAATTTATTACCTTCAGAAAGGTCCACAATGTGTATTGCCACATCAGTAAAAAGCCACAAATTCTACTAGATGGTCAAAACTACTTACTTTGGTGAAGTATGTTGAACAAGTTGAAGAAAACAAACATTTCTTGCAAAGTAAAGCATACACATCAGGTGATTTTCTTCTAAAGTTAGCTGGAAATCCAAAATGCCAGCTTCTGGCCACAGTCTGACACAGCAGCGTAGGAAGGTTTTTAACCCTGTTCATGTGCCAAGCTTAGGTGGGAATGGTTTCACTAAGATTTTCAAGGATATAATAGAAAAATCTTTCTATTTCTCGTAAATGAAAAAGAGTGAAACAGTATTTTGCAAGATAAGATTTACAACAGAATTTACTCAGATGATGAAAGCATGAAACTGAAGGGTTAGTTTGGTCACCATTGAAGAAATACAATGCACTGGAAGAATCCAAGTGGTGTGGTGTGTTCATGAAATACATGGAATGGTTTGTTTACTTCTGGTTAGCAAGTGTGACAGGTGCAGTATGTTCTGATTGCTCAGGATTACACTATTTGAGTTCCTTTTTCTCATTTTATTATTACCAGATGTCAAGCCTCTTAAATGCATTCATGCATCTAGCGATAACAAAACATAAAAATGTCTGTGTTTGTTGTTTTTAACATGTATGTGCATCAGATTGGCTTTGATTGCAGTAAAACTCCAAGGCAGCCAACTACTGTCTGTTCAGTTGTGAATTTGATGTGTTATGCAATGTAACAGTTCTGGAAATAAGCATTGGATATATGCAAAATACGTTTATTTTTCTGACATGTTATTTAGTGTGAAAGTTTAAAACATTTCTAGTTTCCCTGTTTTTAAATTTTTTTTTTTGGGGAATAATCTAAAAATAAATTATTGCAAGGGTTATTTTAGGTTTTACAGATACTGAATCATTATTAGATGCATTTAAGTGACTGATACAGTTCTAATTTCTTCTAATAGTTTTTCATCAGCACTGTCCATTTTCTTCTGAACAGAGGGGTATTCGGATTACAGAAGAATTATCAAACACTTATAAAAAGAGAGAAGGGCTGCCTGTGACATGCTGTAGTACATGCCGTAATGAAAGCAGACAGTATTTTACTGGTGTCTGATTGTTCAGTTACAATCACAGTTTTCATGTCTGCTGCAGTACAGTGCTAAGTCTTGTAGAAGATATGCATTTAAAGTGGGTTTTTTTGTTAGACTAAATAAACTCCCAGAATCCATAGTCTGTAAACCTGGATTCCATTAAATGAAATGTTCAGTTTATTCAAGACTAACTATTTCTTTATGCTCTGGAGAGTCTGAAAATGAGAAAAAAACCTGGTAGGATTTTCGATGTTCACTGACACGGGGGTGGAGGGCGTCCCTCTAAATGCACTCAAAGTTCTTTGCAACAGCACATTGTTAATGATCAAAACTATGTAAGATTAAGCCTGTAAAAGACTGGCTTTATGTAATAAAAAGGTGTCAAGCAGCTTAGCTGGAGCTAAGAGAATTAAACTCATTAAAGGCAGTGAAATCAGGTCTCCAGTGAGTACAAGAATCCACTGATCAATATAGCATGTTAGAAAGTACTGGGGCAGGATCAGCTCAGAATGGTGATGCTGATGGTGATGTTGATGGTGTGCAGCCCCCAGAGCAGCACCCGCCAGCTGGGGAGCTGGTTCCTGTCTCCTCAGGCTCCCGGGGCATCTCCTGGCCACAGAGCCAAGGGGCTGAGCCTCTTGCAGCTGCCACTAACCTGTGTGGAAGGAATAGCACAATGGTGGTGACAAGAAATGTGTTGTTAGTCCTGAGTTCATGCTTGCAGTAAGGCCTTTTTTCAAGTGGGAAAATTCCATTGTCTAAGTGACACTTGGAGAATTTTGTCTGTACGGCTTCAGTCAGACACACAGTGCAACTGCTTTGAGTGGTCAGGTACTGCTGTCAGCCTAAGGAACCCAGGCTTACGCCAGGTCTTCTATAGCTTTACATTTAATTTATGTAAGCTTTCAGGATGAGTTTACCAAAAAAACCTTTATTGACTGCTTAGTCTAAGGCTATATGAAGCCTGAGAGTCTGTGTGTAATAGGGGAGGTAAGTGTGACAGTTGAATTATGCAGCTGGAGGTTTTCCGCTGTTTTCCTACAGTGCAGTAGAATCTGATTATTAAGCTGGTTATGCAAAATGCTGCTACTACTAAGCAGCCCCTTGCAGTGACAATTGTGAAAGAAACACCCCAATTTATGAAGTGAATCAGAACCCTTGAAAAGGACATTGAGTAAACTAAGGGAATGGTCTTGCACATGGTTCTTGCCTGAAAAAGATCTGCCATAGCCGTGAGCCTCGCACCAAGCCTGTCAGCTGTATTACAAAAGTCTATAGTTAGAGACAAGAATGTTAATAAAGTTAGAGACAACAAGAGTGATATAGTTTTTTATTGTCTATGTAGCGAACAGTATTAGAGGCTTCAGTATCCTCGGAAAGCTTTATGTGCCAAGTAGCTGCTCAATTGTAATGATTTTAAGTAAATTAACAAATAAAATGACAACGGAAGTGACAATACATCTGAAAATTCCAGCAGAGATAAGCCACTGAAGGATTTTGTATTCAGCATTTTTCTGTTAGAATAACTGGCAGGGTGTTTGCTACTTTTACCCAAGGCAGGTGAGAGGGCGAGCAAGATTTTTTTTTTTTTTGCCCTGGATGATGACTGCTCTGGTTCTTAAAGAGCCTGAGGTTCACATCGGAGCATGCCAGCTCAATTGTTCTGAACAAATATGAATTAAAGAATTATCATTACCGTACATTTATTGTTCTTGTAGCTAGAGTGCAATAATCTGTCTTACTTTGTGGTTACAACAGTCTCTCTTACTTTTAGATCAGTCAACTGTACGGAATGGTGCGTGTTTTAAATTGCTCAAATTCAGGGACTCTTCAGAAATTTGTAGATACTTGCTCTCTAAATATTTCAACATTACTCATTTTGTACTTACATGTGAAGTTGTTTTTAAAGAACTTGATAGTCTCTTTCAAAGTGCAATAAGAAAAATAATCATGAAGAATTACTAGAAGTATTATTTAAATGTAGGTCTGGGAGACAGAAACTCGTGACATTTAATCCCAGTACTAAAACTAATCCTTCCGTGGCATTTACTTCTCCTAAGATTCTCCGAATCTTATTACTAGGAAATTACTTTTATTACTAACTGTCAGGCACCTGTCTTCAGGCTTTAGCAGTTAATAATCTCCATGCCTCATTGGACCCATTGTACAGACGGGGGTGCTGCTTTTCTGCATTCTACCACGAACACGCTGTGATGGTTATGGCTCATATTCAGGAAAAACCCTGAAGTCTTCGGTCCCTTTTGTTTATGACTTGAGCTGTACACATGCACACATTAACCGGATGCACATGTTTCGTCCTGGGTAAGGATTATTTGGGAGCAGAATGGAGGGGGCTAAATCAAACTTTAATTTTAGTGCCAACCAAATGCTAGTTCTGATATATCCTCACAGTAAGCAAAAAGGATTATTTCAGCTTTATTCTTTTAAAACTATTTGTGACCAATTGGTTCAAGAGGCTGGTTGCCTTTATCAGACTATTCCTTAGGAATGGACTGTTGAGATAAACGCTGTTAATTAAATACAAATCCATTTCTTGATTGTGCAGAAACAGCCTTGCTGCTGGTCCTTCTCCTAATCTTGTTATAACAGTCCCCTGATAGGTCTCATTAGATTGTCTTGTTAGCTGATACAGAGTCTATCTTGCAGCAGAAGAGACAGAAAAGTTAATCTTAGTCAGTTGTAATACGTCTCAACCACTAAAGGATTTTTTTCCTCTTACTTTATTCACTTTCGTTTGCTCTCATCATCTAGTTCCTATTGTTCAGTTGCCCAAAACAATAGATGTGTGAAACCAGTAATTTATTTGCTTTGATTAGTTTTGTTTAATCTGTCATGGTTTATTTAATTTAATTACTTTTAAATCATTAACTTAAACCGAACCATGTAAGAACGGAGAGAAAAGCCCTAAGTGTCTTGTACAGTGTGAATGGGAGATGCCGTGCGCTAGTTCCTGATTTGCCATAGTAAAGGACCATCTTTGGACATAGAGTTTTAATCAAGGACACCCTCTATTTTTCAGGCGAATTTATGGAAATATTTTCACCTATAATTGCATGTATGGGATCTTCTCAGTTCCTTTCTCTGTAACTTTCCCGTATGGTCAGCTGCAGAGCTGACTCTCAGTAACTTGAGAGATTCAGAAGACCAAAGCCTCTTGAAAATGACCCTGTAAGAATGAACACTTGTATAAAGTAATTTCAGTATTTGGAGTTGTCTGTGATTGTGCTAATGGAGTTCACTGGATGGCCTATGGAAGGTGAATTTAAGTAGCACATTTTTATGGCGGTGTTGTTAATATAAGACTTATGAATTCCTGACCATCAAGAACTCAAGATTAATTGCTCTGATGCCTATCAAACTCTTTAGACTTGTTCCTGAATTGTTGGTTATATAGCGCTATTCATGTATGGTATTTCTCTAAAGAGGTGCAGCTGGCCACTGAGACTGTAAATTGGCACATATGATGAGGTATAAAATCAGACAAGAAAGTAGTAAAACCACTGGAAGAGCCATGTTTTTGACTGAATGCACTCATCTGGCGTTTCTTGGTTCATTTTTCCTCCTGTTTCTCGTGACGATACACCATGTGAACTATGTTTGCATGGGCAAGATTTTCCTATATTTTATATAATGATTTAAATATATTTTTCTGTTTCACTATGAGATCAATAGCAAGAGGAAAAAAGTGTTTTGTTATATTTTTTTTTCAAATAGTTTGTTTCTTTATACTGTTTTCTTGAAGAAAACTTGGAGGGAAATTGCGTACAGAACATTATTCTTAGAGTTAATTTACTAAAGCTATCTTAGGGGAGGGGGGGATTGGTTATTGATTGTTGAAATTGAGGCCTTATTACAAATGCTCATCTTCACTTTTTGTGAAGTATAGCTGGTGTATTGTCTGCTTACCATCCCACTGGAGACCAATAGTTTGAGTTTTAACTTTGCAATGATCCCATCACCCTTTAGATAATAAGGACCTCGTGTTCTCCTGTTTCTCAAAAAATCATGGTAGCAAAAGTACCTGCTGCTGCAGAGCTCTTTTCTCTCTGGTACTGACTCCCTGCTTTTTCTTCTTCCAGTGTGTCTCTGGTTTTGAATCTTAACTTGGTTAAAAGTTCTAAGGAGTCAGAGTCTGGGGATTTTCCTCTTCTTTCTCAGAAATCTTTTGATGGAATGAATGTATCCTAATCTCATGTCAAGCTAAATTAGCTTCTCCACAAATGACAGATACCAATGTAGAGTACAGCATCAGGTGCATAACCCATCTCTCCTGGCTTCCAAATCTCCATCCTTTTTCAAATGTATTTTTTTTTCTTGTGTTTCATGATCCATATTATATATGTAACAAATCAACAGCTAGAACTGGCTCTCTGAGGAGGAATATAGGTGGAAAAAACAATGGCAATGGCACAAGAGTGACATCATTGCACTTTCACATTTATTATTCATTCTTGCATGGATAGAATTATATTCCATTTGGAGCTGCTGCTCTAAACTTTCTACTACAGCATTTGTAAATACATGCGTGATACTGGCTCACTGTTCAAAGAGGGAAGGATGAGAGTATCCTTGGAGAACAGTGTTAGGAGCCTTTGCCAAATAGCTGTATGTTTTAAGGAGCAAAGGATGATTGCTTGGCAGATGAAAAGTGGGTGGGTTGATTCAAGTGTGAGTGCTGGCATGAAAGAAGAAATAAAACTGAGAATAAGTACAGGAAACAAGTGTGCAGGTAGGAGGGATGAGGTAACAGTTTACTCAGTAACCTAATAGCCTTTTCAACTCCAGCATAACAGAATAATGATGATCTTGGTGGTTTTTACTTAACTGGTCAACAGCCACAAGTTTACTGCCCAAGCCCTTTTAAAATTCAAAATGTGTATGGGTTTGATGAAACTTGTGGCATGTTAAAAGCTGTATCTGACTACACTGGAGCAAGTTGTGGCTTTTAGCATGAATTACGATGTATGGTTTAATTTGAATTAAGAGTGTTCATACAAGATGACTTAGTGGTCAACTAGTCTTATTTCTGTTAAATCTGAGTTCAGACCAGGCCTAAATATCAACTGGCTTCTGGAATATGTGGTTAGATTTTGATCTTCTAACACCTTTTTTTTTTTTTTTTCATAAAGCTTTTCTTTTTCTGGTTGTTTAGGTTTTGTGCATGCATTAAAGGAATGGTGAATTCTTCCCTGGGGCAAATACATTGGCTCTTTTAACACATCCAGTTTTCAGAGACTCAAATTCAGCAATATATTGTTCAAAAGAGCACCTGAGGAAATGTGGTTGAACAATAAATAGAGCTGAGAAAGCTGCTTTTTGTGTGTAGTGTAATAAGAACAAAAGGCATGACTGAGTACTACTTTTTGTCCTGAAAGAAGAAAAGTCTGTAGGTCTTCAAAGACATCAGGATACACTTGAACACCAGCCATCCCAAATTCTGCCTTGCATAACATGGATAGTATGGGCTTGTACTATGAAAATAGTTCCAATTTCCTTGGTAAGCAGAGCCCTGTGGATATTCTGGCTATGAGCATATGACGATTTATTCTATGGGAAATAACAAATGTTCTCCTCAAGCCCATATTGGATTTTTAACATGCATCTGCTACTTTACCAACAGCCTCCCACATGCTGCCACAAAATCGTAACTTGCACATTTTGGTCTTGGAAGCAAATGTTTCCTATAGGCCCTGACTTCTACCTCAGAGTCCCCAAGGATGGTTATAAAATGCTTCCATAATTATTTTTTTTTATGGGATACAGCTACTGTTTATTTAAATGAGACTGCATGTAATAATATCCAGGTGCCTTAAACTCCTACCAATGGTAAGAGTGGAAAATTTACAAGCATTATAGGCTGAGTCTTCCAGAAAGGACTATGACTCGCAGGAGCACAGTGAGCAGCCCCTGCTGCTACTGAAACTACTCACATGAAGGCTGAGCACCTTCCCACCTGTGGCTCCTGGGAGCTGGACAGTGTTTGGCATCTCTTGTAGGCACATGCAGGAAAAAATCCTTCATCTCACCTTGCAAAAGTTCAGTCATTAAATCAAATGGTACTTTCACAGCTAGCTAAGCCCCCATAAAATGTGAGTGGCTAAGCTTTTAAAAACCAGTTCTTTCAGTTTTTAAGACCTGTAGGTTAGGAAAAGAATAGAGTAATGGGTTTTAGAATTGATAGATACTCTATATTCTAAACAAGAAACACTTGAAAATCTATCCCCCCTTTGCTTGCTTAATTAAGTCCCGAATTCTGTACCTCACCCTGTCTTTAAAACTGATAATGTCAGCAATGAAAGAAGAGACGAAAACTGTTTATGCTTTCCAGTCATTGCCAGAGAAACATTAAAGAGTAAAACCAAGTTTCTTTTGCAAGCTTATGATTGCAGTGGTAAAGTACTAAATGATGTAACGCAGAGCCTTCCAGTGACTTCTAGACCAGCTCCTCATGTCTGAGTCTGACCTAACTCCATCTGAATACAATGGAGTGATTCTAAATATCCCCTAATTTTGTGGGCTTATTTTTATGGTTTACCTCAGCCGTATTATTGCAGGTTACAGGGGCCGTAACTTTAAGCTGTCAGTGGTGATGGTGGGAAGCCAGACAATTACATTGGCTTCCACAGTTATCCAGAACTTAAATAATTATAGCAAAGATTGGAGTCTGGCTGTACAATCCGCAGTGCAGTAAGAGAGGTTAAAGTACAACTGCTAAGGCAGAAATGTGTTGGTTCCTCAGCTATCAGTGATGAATAAGTCCAAGGACTTTTACTGCCTGTTAATAAAAATGTTTCCTTTTGGGGAAGGAGAAGGATTAATATTCTAAACGCTTTTAGTCTGAGGGCTAATAAGTTGTCTGATCTGATCTGGTCCTATTCTTGCGAAGATTTTTAAAAGTAAAATAAAAACATATGATAAATAACAGGAAATTTCAGACAAGGCTAAGAAGAGATGTTTACATTAGTGGTCAGTTTTTTTATTTTATCAGTTTTGGTTTTTTTTGTTATTACCCCATGCATCTCTTTAAATTTTTTTTCTTGTGATTTTTATTTTTTCTTGGTTGTTTTTATGTAAATTTTAATTTATAGTGTTGCATTTACATAATGAGCGTAATTACACCTAATTATATGTCATCTCCCCACTGAAACTTGTAATTACAGAATTATGATGTGTAGTGACATCCATGCTAGATTTAATGGGGGAAAAATATAAAAGAAGACCACAGCAAATTCATTTAAAGATAAAATTATATTGAAATAAATAAATAAACCCAAACCCAAGTAATTGAATTCAACCAACTGAATCTTTACTATTTGGAAGAGTTATTATTTCAATAGTATTCACCAATATTTTTTTTTTTGCCTGGGAAAATTTTGTTCAGTTTCTTTTTCAAATAGTATTTTACTTGCTCAGATTCAGAGACTAAATTTTAGAATTTTCCCCTGACCAATAGTTACACAATATTTGTCTAAGAATTTTGCTTATGATGTGCAATTAGGTTAAACTAGAGAATTAAAAAGCTACAAACTGTGTGAAGAGTACAGAAATAGATACAGCTTAAAAGAGAATATATTTTATACCTTAAAATCTTCTACATTTCAAGGAGAAGTAGGGCTTTAGTGGGAGTAAATATTTAATCAACAAACCTAAACTTCTCTTACAAACCAGAAATTACCACCTTTGTTACCCAATTGGAAGAAAGCTGTAATTAAAGGCACAGACAGTAATTTTACAAGTCAATTTTAGTGTTACAAATGCATCATTAAATTTATAACCGAGAACCCATTAAAGATTAAAAAATTTCTCATCCTGCTGTAGATGGGTAACGGCTACAGACGTAGAGCTGTAGTGGCTGTGGGCCTTGATAGGGGTGTTTGAACGGACTTCTTCGTTTCTAGGCGCTGTGTGATTTTCATATCGAGAAGGTGAAGGACAGAACTAGGTGACTCCTGGAGTTACGTTGTGCTGAAGGCTGGATGTGCTGCTGGAAAGGATGTCTCTGAGTGGGTTCACAGACTCTCAGGCGTCCCCTGGGGTACTGACGTACTTGTGTAGCAGCAGAGGCCTTTGGGACGGGCACTATACAGAACTTCTCACCTCTCCCTCTGTGGAGAATCTAGAATATGCGTTGCTTTGGGTGACATTGCAAGACTTCAAATAAACTTAGTAAGGAAACTCTGGAAATTCTGGTTAGCAGTCTATCAAGATGAATCGGGCAGCCTTTTCCAATTTATCTTGGGCACACTCTGAATACTTAATGGGTGATCCCTTAAATATTCTGGTGCCTCAGACTTATATTGTTCTAATTGTTTTATTCTTGGAATGAGTGAGAATATAGAAAACAGAAAATACTCAGAGCAGGCTTTCCTGAGGTCTTGAAAACAAAGGGCAGTAGACAAGAAGTGGGAAAATCCTGACTTTTGGCACATCAGGGTGAAAACTCAAAAAGGTTCTAACTGTTCCATGTTCGTAGCTAATCCTTGCACAAAGCAGCAACAGTTGCTTGCAGTCTTCTAAAGGAAGCTGATCTGGCCCAATTCCACCTTCAAACAACCCTTCCATTGCCTCCTGAGAGCCTCTTTTGCCTCATCAGTGCAAGGTCAACGTTTGACCTTGCAGTGAGGTATCTTGTGACAGATAACTCTGTTCACAGTGCATTCTTTCTGCAGCACAGACTTATCAATAGCCTCCTCTCAGAAAAAATGCTTCCTGAGATTCGTTTTGCAATTGCCACCCCGCTTATAAATGGACTTTTTCAGGCAGATGATGGCTGAGCTGAATCCCACCACAGTCAAACCACATCACTTGTAACATGAAAGGGACTTTTCCTTGATAGGCTGGATTTCTGGACTTGTTTATGAAAACACAAGAGTTAAATGCGTTACTGCACTTAGCCTCACAATTTCTTTATGCCCTTCCCTTCTTCTGCATTTCAGTCATTCACAGGAGCAGAGTCCTTTACAGAACTGCCAGCAGCGCATGTTTTCAAACTGTACAAATGAAATGAAACCACTGAGCATAGCTGAACCAGAGGCACGATTATATGTATTATAAACTAACAAGAATAGGAGGAACATGTAATGAAGGCATCATCAATCACAATCTATGTAGGGGGAAGGAATCTGTCAACTTATTCTATGTTAATGTCATGATGAATTGGTACTTACACATGTGTATGTGTAGAGCAGTTTATTCTCAATTTCTTGGGATGGGAGAACAGCTAAATGCCTGTGAAGGCCTCTCAAGCTATTGTTCTGAAGTTAGCAAGTTCTTGGCTCAAAGTAGCTTTCTTGCAAATGAAGTCTGAAAGCTGTTTATGTTTGACTGAAATACCGTAATGGAGAACAAATGAATGACACATTTAATTACATCTGCGGAATTAAATAAAACACGCTGCTAGAACATATGTGTAAAGGTTGCAGCAGGGAGTTTTATTTTCTGATAAATTAATTGGTATATTTATTATTCATAAATTAAAATCGCACAAAATGGTATTTGATGTATCTGGGCTCTTTGTCTTCAGCATATTTTCATTTTCTCTGAAACAAGATTTGTTGAAAGCTTTTGTCAGTTGATATTTTCAGGAGATACTCTCTGAGCAGCCCTTAAATATTTCATACTGGCTCTTAGTTTTCCACTTCTTATGTTTTTTAAAAAAAGGAAAGAAAAAAATTAATATAATGTGTGTACATGCTATTTAGCAAAAAGTCTATGTTTCATAAAGTGGTGCAAAATATTTATGCTAGGAACATAAAAATTGATCACAGCTTGCTGTAACCGGTATGTGATCTGAGCGGCATACAGGATTGGTAGCGCTCTGTCAGTGAGTATGTGTGTGCAGAGATAAAACGTCTGCCCAAGTTCTCTCAGAAGGGAGGAGGTGAGGGGTAGAAGACGATACCCCTCTTTTAGGGGATATTTGGGGTTTTCTCTTGCTGTTAGCTTCTGTACTCCGTGTAGCAATATACTATTTTGCAGAACCAAGTGTCTGCGCTGTTCCGTTGCAGATGACTTTCGTTTAGTCATCCAGGTGTTAGGCAACAGTGTAAAGCTGCCTTGTTTATATTTAGTTACGAGTATGTGGGTACAAGGCTATACTGTTGATACATGTTACTTGAATTTTGGTGGGCTGTTAATTGAGAAACAGTTAGTCAAACGTTGTGAAGTTCTAGTTAGAAAAGAGCTAAAGAAGATTTGAGGAAAAAAGCAGACAATAAGGCAAAAATCCCTGCTTCTGTGAATACTGGGAAAGGCAGAAGAAAAGTTCTTTTGGAAGAAGAGAAAGAAGGATGTGGTTGTACCTGAGCGTGTTCCTTTCGGAAACTGGTAGTATGGAGAGTGTGAGCTGTGACTGAGAGCCACTGAGAAACAAAGCAGACCTGAAGAGAACCCTGGGAGATGCAGCAGAGTAGAGTAAAAACCTGAAGGCAATTGTAAAATACTGTGCTGTCATTCTCAGGGAGTTGCAGGCTCCCCGAGATGATGCAGCGTGGACCTTCTGCTTCCTTGTTACAGGACGAGTGGGAACTCTGGTCTCAGAAAGTCACAAGGAAGGATCAGTGTTGACTGCAGGAATACAAATAGTGTTTTCTGTTCTTTTAGTTCCAAAGCTGCAGAACTGAGGAAGGAGAAAGCAGAGGAGGAAAATACCAAAGCTGATCCCTTTCTCCTCTCTTCTTTTATTCCCCTCTCCTCCTGTAATCCACTGTATCTTAGCAGGCAGGCTGCAGGTAAAACATGCAGAGTCGCAGCTCCAGGGGAAAAGTAAGATATGGTCATTTAAAACCAGGGATGTGTTCTGGTTAATAATTCTTAATTAGGTAGTGGAAACAGTATCAGTAGGCATTAGCCATCACCGCCAATGGTTACGTTTATCCATATTGCCTGTTTTAGGACAACGCATCTCAGCCATAGTCTACAAAAGGAAAAGCAAAGAAACATTTTTGAACCTGTGCTATCAGTTCCGTTACGAACTCTCAAATAATGCTAATAAAGCTTATTCTTTTATACTTCTCATTATTAAAGCTGAATTTGCCATATAATATTTTTTCATTTATAACAAAACAAGGCTTTTCTGTAAATGCTTAACATGATGTTTTTCTCAGATGGCTACAAAAAATATTTGACATGTCAAGCTCAACATGGTGATGATACTATCTAGGAGAAAATCCAAAGTACAATCAAGTTGATGAGGGAGTTTTCAATATGCTCACTGACTGCTAGGACCCTGACAGATATACTTGCTTTGGCTGATTTTCAGAAATAGTTAACTAATGTCATTAATGCAATTTGATGTTACCAAGGCTGCCTTAAATGAAAACTGATCTGAAATTTGTCAGGAGTAGAATATAATGAATTAGTTACATAAAGACCACAAACAATAAAAATGGAGTGTCCAGTACACAGTTCATGTGGTTCATCAAAAGGCAATTACAAATTCTACGGTCAGATGAGACTGAAATTGTAAGTTGAAATAGGAGGGATGGACAGAAAATCAGTGAGACCAGATGGAAATTTTTCTCGCACTTCTGTGAATTTACATTAGGTATGAATGGTTTTAGAATAAAATCTTACAATTTCTGCACTACCACAAAAACTGGCTATTTATATGTTACGCTTAGAGCAAGAGAATATTTCCTTCATACCTGTCCGCCATGTGACCACAGTTACCTATCCCATTTTTAACAACAATTTTCTGCAAAAAAAGGTGGCTTGTTCTCTTTGGGTATTTTCTCAGAGAATAATTATTTCTGTGGAAACAAACTAGGGAACATTTTCATTTCTTCGAGTAAATTCACTAAGTACATAAGATCAATTTTAAAAATCAATTTTCTTTCATTCTGGGTTTCTTGTACTCTAGACAATTGTGGGTTTTTTTGTCATGATGGCTTGGGGTGACTTAAGGCTAACAAATCTCTTGAAATGACAGGGTGCACTTGGTGCTCTGAGGGCATAAAATGGGTTCTGTCTATCAAGGTCTTTAGAGAATTATATGGTGGAAGTCGTGTCAAAATTTATCTCGGTCAGAGCTAATATTAAAACCACTGTCAGTTCCCAGGCACCTCTGGTGTATTGGAAAGTGTTGCGATGGGTTTACATAGTCATGTTGAGGGATGTCAACTCTTGATGGATTGTGTGAGTAAACTGAGGAAGAAAAATATTTAATATCTGTTGTACCAGACATCCACATTTCAGTGAACTATGAAAAAGTACCTGTGGGTAAAGTGTGTTATCTCTTAAACTGTGGCTAGTCACAGGACTGCATGTAAAATATAAATGTCCCTTCTGCACCATAATACTTGCAGTGAATTTCCTTGGAGGAAAAATTAAGTGTATAGTCAGGAACCAGAAAATAGTTTTCTTGTTTGATAGATGGATCAAGTTCCATTTGGTAATG
Source organism: Pampusana beccarii (assembly GCA_013399365.1). Lineage (NCBI taxonomy): Eukaryota > Metazoa > Chordata > Aves > Columbiformes > Columbidae > Pampusana > Pampusana beccarii. The sequence goes on along the minus strand of VWYH01006860.1, from coordinate 977,198 downwards.
AAGACAAGGCTGGATGCGAATAGCAAACTTTCCAGATCTACACATTTCAGCATAAATTTGATGTAGGCACAGTTGTCAGAGGAGTCACCTCATGTGCCACTTCATTTAACCTGAGTGGAATGAGACCTCCTGAATTCAGTTCCAGTACTGACTGGTACACTGATAAAGGTAAGAATTGAAGAAGGTGGGGAAAAACAGGTGCTTGAAGGAAGTTTACAAGAGGCAGAACGAGAATCTGAGGTTTGTTTCATTGGTTACAAGACTTCAGTTCAGACTAGAAACTGAAAATATGGAAGCTTATAAGGAGAATGAATGAGTTTCACTTTCTGGTGCACACTAAAAAGTGGTTTCAACGTGAGAATCTCATACAGATACTTAAATGCTACCCATCTAGCTCATACATCAATGTGGTTATGGGTTTAATGCCTGGATTTTAATTTCTTTCTTTATGCAATTCTTACTTACATCAACTGGCTAAATCTGTTACATGCCAGCAAGGGAGAAACTTATTTATATTATCATGTATAATATTTTGTTTCTGTGAATTCCCTGTTTTTCTACACATTAAAATGAATTAAAGTCATATAGAAATTTGAATCCATATTCACAAAAACTACATTCTCAATGTCAACTGCCTCCATCAACACTGAAGTAGGTTCAAGTACAGAAGAAACATACTTGCAGCAATACCTGAAGCCCATTTTAGAAAATGTATATGAGGTAGGATGTTGCATTTGGCATCTATGTTTGATTTCAACATAGGAGATAACTGAAGGGACACGAACACAGTAAGAACATGTTTTTACTGTGAAAAGATTTCACTGTGCTCACTGCATTTCCTCTGCAATATAGAACTGTTGTTGACTCCACATGTGGCTTCCTGACATGGTCTTGTTGTGGTCATTTTCATGATCATTCTGTTCCTAGGAAGAGGAAGATAAATTGTGTATTTCATTAAGAAAATCATATTCAGAGATTTGGCTCTTTCAAAATCTGCACATGGATTAGTTTGCTGATTTGAGGTCTTACTATCTATTTTTTTAAAAGGGATTTTGTCACTTTCAGGGAGCAGAATCAGAACTTAAAATGCATGAATTATAAAATAATTTAAAGATACCTATTTGCTTTTCAAGGGACACTTTAATATACCTTTTTTTACTCCATTTTTTTAGTTGGCTGTCTTTGTGTTGCCATTAATGTTTTAACACTTCTACTATAAAAGCCATCATAATCCAATTTGTATAATGAGTTACTTGCTAGCAATTCTTTGTAAAAAACTCCAAACTATGATAACTACCCTGTAGTAAGAACTCTTCACAAAGAGCAGAATTCCCATTCTCGTTTAGCTCCATCATACACTTCATCTTGGAAAGCCCAGCCCATTCTTCCATAGGAGAAGTCTCCTTTCTTTTTGATGGGAAGGTATACCAACATGATCTGTGATGAAGAGAGAAATGTTCCAGGAGAGTATGTGCCTCCAGAAGAGGCTCTGTGGCTTTGCTATTTTATAAATGTAAGTTCTTAAATATTGAAATGTATATTGACTTAAATTAGTGTGAAATTGTTCCGGTCTTAGAACGGGTCAGGAAGAAAAACAAATGAGCACAGGAATATATTATCAGTCAACTCAGCAGTCTTAATTGGTAAACAATAGAGCTGTAACTATTTTATTTTGATTATATTCACTAACAGAGTAATTATCATTTTAATTGATATGTATGAACAGGTGCTTACACTGAAAGCAGTTTCAAACTGGGATGTGTTATGCTTGAAAAGTAGCCTGGGTGATTGTTCTCATTAGCCAAACAGATGGCTGGACGTTTGCTTGCCATTTTATGGAGAGAGAATTATAATCTGACAATATTTTTACATAGTGTGAAGTATTTATAAATCAATAAAAGATGAAATTTATGCTCAGTATTAGTGTAGAGTAAATGCAACTCGTGCTGGGAATGGCATCTCCATGATAAATATCAAGCTACTGTTCTAATTAACTCTTTTGGAAGGTTTACTTTCAAGTGCAATGAGGCTAGAGCATCGACATGCTCAGGAGTGTGTGGAATCAGACCTTATTTTAAATGATGGATTTTAGTGCCCTTCTCTGCACAGCATACATCTACCTCTTTCATTCTCACCTAGTGCCTGGGTTTTAAAACCTTAGGGCTTTTTAGGATGAGCCTTGCTATGTATCTCTGAATGTTAATTGACCACACTCTAAATCTTGGCTTCTATATTTAGCCTTGCTGAAAATGAGGTTGTGTGTGGGTTGCCAAACTTTTAACCTAAATTTGCGTTTCGATTTGAGAATCCTCTTCCATTATCTTCTGTATAGTGTAGGATAGTTCTTTGTAATCTGTGGAATAATTGTGATGGATGTGTTGTGCTCCCTTGTCTGGATAGTAATGTCTTGATAGTGTTTGCTCCAGTATAATTTGAACTTCCTCTCAATTTGTTACTGTACTTGGCCCTGCAAAAGCATTTGATTTTGAATACTTCTGTTTTATGTCAAAATGAGTGTTTGTGTGAGCTTTTTGCTCCAAGAATGGAGAGAGAAGGTATATTCTGTACACAACAAGTGAAGGCAGTCACCTCTAGTTTTGGAGTGACAAACTAGAAACTTTTGCATTGTCTTATCATATTCCCATGAGTTACATAGACACTGGGCTAATAAATGTTCTTTGGTGTATACATTTTCTGGTTTTGGTTCTGGATCCGAAAGTCCTTTTCCAGTGAGCGTCCTGACAAGTCTGACTTGCAACCAAAACCAATCAAAACCTAAAAGAATAAATCCCAGAAATTAGTATCAGAGGCTTCATAACAGAGTTTGCTTTAGAGTTTTTATTTTTACAGTTACAAGGTATTTTAGGTACAGCTGGTTTGGTGGTGGGCAAACACCTGTTGAGTCTTTTAGGTATCATCTTGTGCTGTGAAATTCTGCACCAGAATGAATCTTCTTTACTTGGCACTGTAATACTTTCCAGAATGATGACTGCAAAATCTGAAAGAGAAACAGATGACCAGCTTGAGGGATCAGCAATAGGTCTTCACAAACTTAAGAGTTCTTGTTGATTGCGTTGCTTTAGTATAATGTTCCTGTTAACAAATGTCAGAGAAAAAAGGATCACAATACCGTTGCATAAATAGAAAACTTAGAAAAAATAATTCACAAAATATCCTAACATGCTTTTTATGCTTTTTTTTTAAAAAAAAAAAACATTCAAATGCCATACAAGCTCACATGTTAGATTTCCAATTATGACTTCAAACCTGGAAACGGATTTGGGGGAAGTAGGAGGGCTTTTGCTGAACACTGGCACTGAAAACAGGCTGTAGTTACCTGTCCTTTCTAGTTCCCCCTTATTTTCCTGCCTTTGTGGCCACATGACGAGCCTTTTTATTTTAGACTTTATTTCAGCCTTGGGATCCAGACAACCCTGCAGCCGCACAAACAGCCATGCTGACACAAAGGTTTAGCGTGTCATGGACTAAGTGGAATGTTTGAAGCTGGAGGAAAGCAGGACTTCTCTTGCTAACAGCAATAGCTTTTACTGCCTTAAAATGCTTTTGCCACCTTAAAATGTTTAAACTCCTGTTGTAGCTGGTGCCCTTTGTGTAGCAGGCTTGGTGCTGCCCCAGCTGGGGAGCCCTTCTCTGCAACACAGAGTACCAGACCAGAGGAACTGCAGCGTGCCGCCCCTGTTGCACCAGGTGCTACTCTGTTAAATAAGCACCTGTGAATGTCAAATGGTATTGAGTTGAATACAAGTGTTCTTTAGCACTTCTTTGTTTTCCCTTCTGCATGGGGTAATGTCCCAAGAATACAGGTTTCAACGATGTTCACAGCTGCACTTGGACAGTCTGTATTTTGGCTTGGCTAAGCATTTGAAGCTAAGATGTAGAATCTTTCACTCCAGACAGATTGTAATGCACAGTGGATTTAAAATAAGTTGTCTTCTCCTTAGTCATAAGGGGCCAAGTGACAAGGCATTTCATGCTAGTCACTGAAGGTATTTTTGGTGTCGAACAGCATTCCTCTTTGTTTGTTAGGGCTACGGGCTTCAGAACAGTAAATAACATCAACAAATTTTCTGATGTTTTAGCCATATTGTTCGGCAATCCAAAGACAAGGCAAAAGACAAAGCTAAAAAAGAGTTGTTTCAGTCAAAATATGATGAACAGCACACTTTGCTGAAACTCAGTTACAAATCATTCTGTCAACAAACTGAAATCATTTGGCTTTCCAAAGGAGGTGGTCACCATGGTAACAAAATATACCAGATACTTCATTTTCCTCAAACCTTTATTCATGTCATAAACGGAGTGGGAACCCATCCTTCTTTTACGGAGGGAACAGGAGAAATATTTTCATTGGTGCTTGTTATCTGCTGAAAGATCCTCACCAACTTGCACATTACTGGGAAATGTTTGCTAGGGCAGGTGTTCCTGCAGAGCATCTCTATGTGCAGAGAGACTCAAGTGTGAGTTGAGACCCAACTCAGTAAAGCATTGAAATGGTCCATAATGGCTGATGAATTGTCAGGGGAGGTGAGAGGAGGAGACAGGGAGAAGGGAATGTTTGGTACTACTTGTATATGAGTGCTGGAAGATAAAAGCAAACTTTCTCCAAAGCTAGTTATCTTTATTTCCCATGGCGAATCTATCATCTTTCAAGGGCCCAGAGCTCATAAACACACACCTGGCTCTTGAGTTGCGATTTGCGTATTGAAGCCTCTTGTTGTGAGGCTGCTGTACTGGCATAGGCAAAGTTGTTTTACTGTTATTGTAGATGCAGTCAGTTCATTCTTAATTTAATTTTATAAGCAGCTCCATGTATTTTCTCTGCAGCTCAGGTATACCATCTGGAGCAGTCTTGTTTCTCTTTCTTTTACTTTTATCAGTTCCACCTTGAATAGTAACTCTTCACTTCATAGTTAAATTATTCTAGAGAACATAATGAACCAGAGTGAGTCAGTTCAAACTGAAAATGTATCTTGAGCAAAGTTCCACATCCAAGACCAGACCTGAGGAAAAACAACAGGTTTGGGCCATGATTTTGCTTGAAATACTTCAGCAGAGTCTTTCACTGAAATAGGACACAACACTAGAGTAAAGATTGATGAAAAAATCAGTTGCCTCTTTTTTCTTCCATTTCTTCACCATTATTCTTCTCTGTTACAGCTTTATGGTTGGACTTCTTTTCTCAATGCTGTTTTTCAAAGCTGTTCTCTGCTTGGCCCTAAGCAAAAGCTGGAAACAGTCCCTGATGGAGTTATTTTATCATGTTATATAGATGTATTTTTGGGAACTATTGTAATGACAGAAGACTTTGATTAAGAGAACAAGTTTCTAAAAACATCCAAGCAGTTGACCTTCTCTCTGACTTCACCTTTCACTAGCTGTTGCCTTTAGGGAGATAGTCTATTTTTCAGGTTCAGAAATTTGTATAAACAACTATTTTAATTCCCAAATTCAGAGACGGTTTGAGAAGCAGCACTGTTTCAAAGTTAGTTTTGGAGTTTTTTTTTTCTTTTTCCCTATATCTATTCTATGTGCAATATTTTGACTGAAAGCAATAGATTTACTACAAAAATAAACCTGACCTCTTCTTCTATAATGTAATCTTCATTAAAGATACTGTGTTTATTTTTCATAGTAGATGTAATGGGATTTTCTTTCTTTCTCTTCTTTTTGTTCTTTTTTATGTGATTGTATGATGAAACATTGATCTTGAGGTTTCTTGTTTGCAGTCCCTAATTATAATTTAGACTTTAAATTGAGAGCATGGTATTTCAGGTTAAAAAAGAAAATAAGAGTGTAGATACATAATCATCTATAAATTGGCTTCTGTTTTAAGAAGAGAAACTAAATGCTAACCAGGAGAAATTTTCATTGATCCAAAGGAAAATGTTGACAGAGTAAACCTGATCACTTAAAAAGGAAGTGAAGGTAATTCCATTCCTATTTTCAGCTGAACCACAAAACTCAAACATTCTGAACATATTAAAAGTGAAGTTGTCTTGTGAAGCTCTTGTCTATCATTCCTCTGCTTTGCTGTTCCTGGTGATAGGTTCCTACTACCACTTCTAATGGAAATGTTGTAAGGTTTAGGAAACTGCTCATCTGAGATGCCACTAAATGCATTTGGCATGCTTTCAGCTATATGACTGATTCCTGTAGTTTGTTCTGCGTAATCAACAAGTAGACCTGGATGACATAATTTAAAATTATAAACCAGATTCATTCTTTGGCTATGTAAGTCAGTGAGAACGAGAACAGTTTTCATATCCTCGATCTTTAAACTTTTCAGAGTGTACTAGAATAGTTCCTGCATGTATGTAAGTATTTACATCTAGTGAAGACATTGTTTAGTACTGTCTGCTGGATTAATTTCACTTTACTTTCTGTTTCTAAGTAGTATCAATGCAGATATAGCACAGTCAAACTGATTCGATATTTGAGTAATCAAGCAAAGTTCCTGAAAAATGATGCTGTTTCCTTTTCCTATTCTGAAATATATGCTTTTTGCTAATGAGATAATATTTCTAGTGGAATTGCCATTTTAATTTATTAAGATTTCAACTATTTGCTTTCTTCCATGTCATTCTGGTTAAAAGTAGACTGTATAAAGTCTGTGGAAAACATACAGTGAAATTTGAATGTGTTTAAATAATGTGTAGGATGGTACTTTCCTTGCTCTTTTAGTGCTAGCAGGTGATAGTATTTAATGTATATGACAGTGAGACTGCGATATGTAGTACAGCTACATGCGCACACCACAAAGGAATATGTCAGAACTTTAAACTGTCTGGTGTGACTGTTACCAGTATGTCGTAGTTCCTCCCTGCCCCCAGCTTTACATGATGAGCTTTTACTCAAGTTGGGAGAAGAATAGATCAAATGTCATCTCAGACTATAACATATAATAAATTTTGAACTATGTCATTCCTGGAGGTTGCATTCAAGAAAATTTTAATACTTGTAAAATTACTGGCCAAGTAGACTGGTTAGGTCCAAGGATGTGAAAGGATGGCATATGTGATATCGAACATTTGACTGAAGAGATTTCAGTTAGTTTAAAATACCTTTTTTGAGGTGAGATGGGAGGGAGTGCGGACGAAAAACTTCACGCATGGTTATCTGTCTAGGGGAAGTATTTCAGTTTATAATAATATCACCAGGAAAAATTTGGCTTTTTAAACATCGGTTGATTTAGGCACTGGGCAAAGGTGGTGTGGGATCTTTGCCGACTGTCTAGGGAAATAGCTTTAAAAAAGATCAATGGAAAACATGAGAGAAATGCCAGCAACTTGGACAACTATATAAAGGTTAAAAGCCATGATCCCACAGTGCAAGGAATAAAGTTTTTCATTTTGATAATTTACAAAAGGTGATGTGTTTTTTAGTGAATGATTTTATAATGACAAAGAATACAAGATTTGGTAGACTGTGAAGTTTAAATAAGGAGGCATTATGGTGGGTAAAAAAAAATGGCAGATGCTCAGCAAAGTCTTGGAATTCATCAGATTGATTAACTGATAAGTAGTTGTTTATTGATTTATTGTTGATAGGGAGAGTGCAAAAATTGAAATTGTTCAGACAGCCTTCAATCTGATCTAGAAATATTCAATGCTGCTGAAGTTAGGTTGGGTGAGAACGGTTAGAGGGACAGAGAAAACGAGCTTTTAAGAAGACAGACATATAAAAATTTAAGATCTCCTGAGGGTCAGTCTAAGGAAACAGGCAGTAAGGTGACCTGCTTTCAAACAGATAACATTAACAGAATAATTCAAAATTACGTATGTACAGAAGGAGGACAACAGAGGAAGATTATTAAAGACTAACTTGGCTAAATCATAAACTCCCCACTGGCATTACATATAAAAGAAATTTAGTTAGTTTACTAAGAACAGTTATAAAAGAGTAACACTGATTTATAGAGAGGTACTTGGAAAACTAAGGCTCAAAATTAGACGCATTTAGCAAAAAACATTAAGGGTGACAAGAAATACTTCTATAATTTCTTCAGCAGCAAAAGGAAAATCTTTGGTTTTCTTTATCAACAGAAGGGAGATTTCTCAGGAGATGATGAAAAGAAGGCCAGTATTTTTAATGTCTTTTGAAAGACATCAAATATAAACAAGAGGTTAGCAAAATTAATGCTAACAATAAAAGGAAGAGGTATCTCCCAGCTTGGGAAAGAACTTTGCATTTAGCACTTTGGTAGTTAAAATGTTTTCACATCAGCCCAATATAAGATAAGTTTAAAACCTCCTTGAATAAACCTCAGCATCAGCAATAGCTTTCCTTTGGGAGCTTGTGGAGGGTGGCTAAAGTTGAAAGAAGGCACAGGTTTGCCCATCTTTATAAGAGGCCAAGGAGGAGAAGGACAAATGAATTATTAATTTAGGCAGTTTGGTTCCTACATACACTTCTGAAACACAAATGCTACTTGTAAACACCTGTGATTAGAGGAGAAGATAAGTAGCTGCCAATCAGGTCAAATAAGTCTGATTTTCTTCTGTGCTAGGAAGATAAAGTATTGTACATAGGAGAGGAATGAATGCTATCTATCTTGGATTTATTAAAACTTTTGCGACAGTTTTATATGGCCCATTCACTTGTAAGCTAGAGAAATGGTCTTGGTAGAACTCCTAAGGAGTTACTGCAAAGATCAAAACGTTAAAATGAAGAACTAATAAAAAAATACAGTATGTGCATATTTGTAAATTCATCATACATTCAACAGCTGTATTTTTCCTGAAGGAGGAAACCAACACAAATATATTTGAGTACATTTCCAATAATGTTGTTTGCTGTTTCCCTCCCTGCCTTTCATCTTTGCTACTGTAGAATTTGAGAACACCGTCCCAAGAGTCATAAGGTTACCTGGTGTCCTGGGCATACTCCTTCTGATTTCAGGTTGCTGGTTAAAGTGTTGGAATTAATAAAAGAGTGGTTTTCCAAAGAAAATGTGTGCAAGGCATGTCCAAACACAGCTATGATACTGTGTGGGTATTTGGGAAATGCAAGCTTCATCAGTAACGTCAAGGTTTACCTTTTGCATCCTAGAATCTTGACTTGTCAATTTTATAGCCACTTGTGCTGTAGTTACTTGAAGTTAACATTTCTATGTTACAGTTATTTTATATATCTATGTAATATTTTAACAGAACTTGAACTTGTTTCTTTTGGAAAAAAATTTGGTTGGATTGGTTACTTGGATAGATCAATGTTTCTCTTCCTAATGCTTTTGAACAATCTTTATGGTAAAGTTAGTGACGAAAAACAACTCCACCTAGATAAATTATTTTTTAAAATGAGTTATTTGTTTTTTTACGTAGTTGCATAGTATAAAGATGCCGGTACTAACCCGTTACGTGAAATAATGGTTAATGTAATTTGTAAACTTAATCTTGCTAAACTTTAGAAATAAACAGGCTTACTCCAAAACAGAATGAAAAGAAAAAATTGCATTTACAGAATGAAATAGTACTTCTCTGATAGAATGCCTTATTCAGTACTGGAGTGTACCTTAGATATACAGGGTGTTTCGAAAGGATGGAACAAATCTGAAATCTCAACACGAGGTGTTTTGGGTCCGTCTTTTTGAAACACCCTGTATAAGTACATATGGCTTTCATCTTTAAATATTTACTTCGCTTCTTGTGGTTTTTTTTGTTCTTGTTGTTGTTGAGATTATTTTACACTTGGGTAACTCTCACTAGCTTAACCTTCCTGTCATGTGTTAAGAGTGAAAAAATGTGTCTTCGACACTTCAGAGGAAGTTTTTTGTGATTAGAAAGGTCCTATACTCTTCCTCGCGTTTTACCACCCCTTCTCCTCCATTACTTTGTCAGGAATCGTGTTAAGCAGCTCTTGCCTGGTTTCTGTTCGTGGCTTACTGAGGCAAACACATAACCTTGTGTTTCTTTCCTCTGTGGTTTCATATCTTACTGGGAATCATGCACCATTCATTATGGTACTCATCCCTCAAAAAATCTGTAATTTGCGAAGAATCATTGTCTTTTGTATCACTCTGCAGATACACCTCATCCCTTCTCTTCTGTCAAGATTCTGTCTTTATCTTTTGATATGTTGGTTGAAGTAGTTGACAGCAACCAAGCAACAAACAAGCCTATTTACAAAGAGGTCTCAGAAAGCCTTTTGTGCTGTTTTCGTCACTGTGTTTGCCTTATAACAGAGACTGGGAAACAGCCTTGAGGAATTTCTTCAGCTCAATAAAACAGGTAAAAATTAGTAACCCATGAGTCTTTTTTTCTTTTTTTAAAATACTTTAACATAGACTCCTTAAAATAAAACTTAGTTTTCTTTTAATAGTCAGAAGAAATTATTGATTTGACAGAATCAAAAGGACCACTGATGCTATAGGTTGTCATTTTACTTTAAGGAGTCACCAAGAGTAATGCAGCAAGAAATAGAGGTCCCAAAGTGTGCCTTGCAAAATCTAATGACAAATGAGACTTTGATAGGACGAAATACCTATGACTGATTTATAATGTTTTTGTTTTCTTCCTGATTTCAACCTTCCATGAAAATATAGAGAAATTATCTTGAAGCACTTAAAAATTACTTTTCTATGAAATGAGTGCAAAGCTGTCTTATGTCTATGCTACATATGTGAATGAGAAAGGACACTTTTGAATTTTGCATAGTCAAATTTGGTATAACAACTGCAATTGATGGCAAATGTTTGCTGACTGATAATACAGGCTAGAGGAGGTGTGACACCCTACGTATACTCTACATGTAATGCTATTGTAAAAAAATCCCTCAAATTTAGCAATGGGCTCCATCACATTCTCTCTCAACACTAATGTCTCTACTTCAGCAGACTTGGAGATTTAGAGAGAAAGAGCTTGTAAGGGACATAAATATCCTTTTGTCTTTCTATTTAATTCTATCTCAATTGCATTATAACCTTAGGTCATAGTCAGACTTGTATTGCATAGAAAATACTATGTGATGTGAGCATGAATGTTCTCAACAGGATATTTGACCTGTGAGACCACGGAAAGATCCATATAGCCTGTACCTCTCCTTTCTTTTCCCTCAGGATTGTCATAATTACTCAGGAAGGGAGAAGAATTGTTCAGAAAGTTTATTCTCTGCTCCATTTTCTAAGATCCCATGGCACCTTGTGATGTGGAAGCATCATGTGTGTTTTGTGGACAAAATACAGGTGTCTCACCTTCTGAGACCAAAGCGGGAATTTTGTCACAACGTTGGCAAGTTGGCTGTCACATGTTGAGCGCTATGTAAAGACAAATGGGAGGCCCAGGCAATCATCTATGAACGAGGATATTGTATGGGGAATACATTTCCACATAAAATATTAGTGATTTTAGACTCAATTATCTTTAAACCCAGCTGAGGCTGCCAATGGCTAGTACACCCTCTACAGTCTGTCTTCTAGAGCAGGGGTGTCAAACTCATTGTCACCGGGGACCACATCAGCCTCATGGTTGCCTTCAAAGGGCCAAATGTAATTTTAGGATTATTTATACATAATAAAATTATATTTATACAGTCATTTACACAGTCATTTATACAGTTGGTGAAAATGAGTTTGACACTCCTGCTCTAGAAGGTTCTGCCAGCTGATGCTGCATTTCAGGCCGTGCAAGCTCAGATCACAGATCCTTTCTTGGAAAATGAGGAAACAACCATACAGAATAAAACCTGCTGTCTTCTTTATGTGGTATTTTTAATGGCCATTTTGCTAAAATTCAACGATCATAACTAAAATACTGCCAGTTCTATGGTTTGATGACATTCATTTAGGTGGTTGTGCAGGTTATTTTGTCAAACTTTTAAATTAGGATTGCATCCTAATTTTTCCATAGGACCCATACTCTCTTCTTTGCCCAGTGGGGTACGTGGAAGGTTGGTTGACAGCAGCATTTGTACCTGGTTACTTCTACTTTAAGAAGCAGAAAAATAAAGTACAAGTATTTTAAACATTACATTAACTGCTAGTCAATGTTAAGTTTTTAATAATGACGACACATGCAGTAGAGTTAGACACCTCTAAATTAAACTGCATAAATGTGTAGAACTAGGTATTTAATTTGAATTTAATAGTATAGTACTCACTTGTGAAATAAATCAGTTAGGAATATATATCTTAGAGATATATATTAACCACTGCATGAGAAGCAAATATCTTTCAACTGTTTAATGTGTTGAATATTTATATATCATTAACATAGCATGATAACATACTATTAAATCCTAGAGGATAACAAATTGAATTAGTTAAGCTGCACTTCCTTTCTTTCCCTTCTTTACTGCAACCCTACACTGTAACTGGTTAGCATTCATTATTTATACAATAAATGTCGCTAGCCTTTTTTCTCATATAGTGTCTCTGTGCTGCTTCCCTCCATGTGGCCTTGTTCTTCACTCCGTGTGTATGCTTAGGCTGCAAAAAGCGGTTTTGCAAACGCCTGTTAAGTGCTGTGTTCATGTGCAAACTCTTTCTTACCTGCTAACTGATTACTAAATATATGCATTGCACATTTACAGTTTTATATGGGTCTTCCCAGTAAATTAGAGTTCCTGACTTCACAGGTTGGAGTAGCATTGCTAATTGTTATCTATCCCCTTAGAGACTTAGTAGTTGAAAGTATAGTAGGGGACAAAAAGGAGAAAGAAAGGTGGAGATTAACCAATAAGGCTGTATTGGTTAGATCAATAGTATCTCAGAGCCTTTTTTACTCTCTGAGAGGTAAGAGCCTGCTGACAGAAGCTAATTGGCTTTTCTTATTTCAGTAAAAGGAAACATCCCTGTCCCTACTGCCTCAGGAGCTCAGGGGAGGCTGGGAGTTGAAGGTGGCTTTCTTGGCTGGCTCTGTCAGACTGAGGCACAGCTCTGTGAGCGCTGTGACCCTCCTGAAGTGACAGGCAGAGCAGGAGACATGCTGGTTGTGTCTTCTCTGACACCTCCAGGTCAGCATGGGGCCTCTGCGCCGTTGTGCTTCTCCCTTGTGCTTCCCACTCATGCCCTGGAAGTGGCAGTGGCGGATGAACAGGGCACCATTGAGAGCAGCGATGACAGTTGCAGCGGCCCTGAGGAACAGGCCATATGCTTTCCTGGTGGGCTGCAGTCTTGGTTGCCCGCAGGGTACTGCGTGACTTATGGGGCTGTGAAAGTGGCTGGCTTAGATTGTTCTAACGCACGTGAAGATGTAGACTAGCAGACAGTGTGCTGAGAGCTGTTCCCCATGCTGTGTGGCCACTCTGCTCTGAAGACAGTGGCTTATTTGTAGTCAGACCCCAGGTTAGAAAAGATGTAATTAGGAGGAGGGGAAGAGAGTGATGACTGATGGCTGAAGAAATTGCCTACTCCAGATGGCAATCTATGAGCTGAGCACAAGTGTAGAGATGAAGCCTTCAGTTGCAGTAAAGCAGGAAGCTAGAGAGCGAGGAGGAGGTTGGTGAGACCTTCCTCCCAGGCAGAGTGGGAGTTGTGGCCAGGTGTTCCTGGGTGCCCCTGGCTGATCTCTCACTGTGTCCCAGGGGTGGATACTGAGAAGGGGGCACTGCATATCACCCTGCCTGGGATTCTGCTTAGGACCTGCGTTGCAAATATTACATACCTGGATGTCATGCAGCCTCATCCCTTCCTTTATTGCTGCCTTTGAAGAGTTTTGATGTTTAGTTTATTTTTCCTGCCTCTTATTATCCCTAAAACATGAATAGACAATTTTGTTCCTCTAACTACTGTCAGCAGTGGGTGATCTACAGTTTTATTTCCTCTCTGCTTTTCATTCTGTCATTATCCAGCTACAAGAAGTCTATATCCTTCATCTCTCTTTACATTTTTTTTTCATGGGAATAAACAGATCATAGCAGATGTGCAAAATTACATAGTATACATATTTAAATTTTCTGTATTTGGGATGACCAGTCAATAAAATGGGCTAGTTCTACAGTAGTCATACTACTGTTAGAAATGTGTTTGAGTTCAGAATTACGTTTGTAATTTTAGATTATCCCATTCATCATATCGCCAAAGAGGCTACTTATCCGATCTTTTGTTATAGTAACACAAATACTATTTGATGTGCAATGCATTAGTTGTGAATAGAAGCAAGTTCTTTCTATTCTTCTGTCAAGGCAAGGAATCTTCTGGTCTGCGATCTTCTCAAATTACCTCCGTTTTCACCAGGTACAGGAACGTTCGTTTATCCTATGTTACGTAGCACACAAAATGATTGTTCTAGGGGGGATAGGAAAATTCTCATAGTTAATACTATAGTATAAAAGATACAACCAGCATTGTCCTTTTGGGAGGTGAATTTTTTTCTTGTTATTGAGTTGAGGTGGTGTTTCTAACCCATTTAGTCTAATTGAAGAAATGGTGATATCATACTAACTCTTACTTAAAAATTGATTGAAGAAGGCATGACCCTTTAGGGTGAAAGGTAAACTGAGCTATGGCTAAAGGTAAATCAAGTGCCTGTTTTTTTAGTTTAATTTTATGTTTTTATGTTATTTCAAAACATGTCACACTGACATGAAAAATAAATTGTACAAACAGGCTTTTATTAACTCAGCATAGGGTTGGTCTGGCTCTCATCTCTTTGATTTCTGAAATTGTTGGCCATCAGTTTGTCTTATCCTAGGATGTTTTTCTGATTTACGGGAGTGAATGTTTTTGTTGTCTCTTAGAATCAGAAACTTGTATATACTGGACTGTCACTGCCAACAGAATTAATGTGGTTAAGATGTGGAACTTACTTTTCCTTTCTTTGGAGAGAAAGATAGAGCTTCAGCATGTTTTATAGTATATTGCAGGTTTTATAGTAAAACAAAACAGAAGAAGAACTGCAACCAGAAATGGTGTGTGGCGTGATGAATAAAGTTGACACAAATCTGGCTTACCTTCTTGCTGGCATCTTAGGTCATTTGTTTTGGTTGTTGGTGAGAACAACATTTACAGAGGTGGGGGAATGACATCTGTTTTATAGATGCTGGAATAAATATGACAGAGAGGATTAAGACAGTCTTTGCCCAAGGTCATGAAATAATTTAGTCAAACAAGCTGTGAGTAAATATGATATCTACTACTCATGTGGTGAAATGTGACAAACTATTCCCTATTTTTTACATTCATTATTATTAGGCCTTTCTCCTGTCACTTCAAATTCTTTCTCTATCCTTATGCTTTTTTTCCTTTAGGCTATTTCTCTTATGACAGTTTTATGTCCACTTTATTCCATATACATTTGTTACTCTGGTGTCTGAACATCAAATATACAGATAAATACAGTTGGTCCAGAAAAACACAAAGAGAAAAACAATTCCCATCTTTGTGAAATTCTAGGAGTTTAACAAATTTAAGATTAATTTCAAAACCAAAATAAATTATTAATACTCTTTAAGAAACCCACAATATACTTCCAAGGATTCTTTGCTGTTACTTTAAAACATTTATGTAATAAACTATAAGTAAAAATATTAAAATCAACTTTCCCATTTATAAATTAGAAATTGCTTCTTCCATAAAACCTTTAGATTTTAACTGCTCAGCAATCTCAGATTAAAAAAAAATGCTGGAGAATTTGCAGTATGTCATCATTCTCCTTGTCTCTCCCATCAGGCTGTGTTGCTATGTGCATGTATAGCAATAGTGCCAGAGCATGGAAGAAAGATACCTGTCCTTCAGGAGGGCAGAGGCTGCTGAACTCTTGATGTACAGCCAGCAGCAACAGGTTGCTGTAAAGTGGGCTGCTGCTAATGCTCTATCACTGTCCTTTTTTTTAATTTCACTTCCTTGAACAAATTATGATCTTTGACAGTCTGAGAGAAATAAATTTCTCTCGTTTTGTACTCTGTTATAAAATATTTTGTTGTATCAATTTCTCCTTTGTTATGCTGGCTGCACCAATGTTCCTATTTTTGCTTTGTGACTTGTCTCTACTTGCATTTCATTATTGGTGACTGGGTATTTTTTGGAAATCTGTTGAAGTCTTTGTATTTGTTACGGTACTGGGATAGTTTTCTGGGATAAGATCACTGTTCGCATATGACAGCACATTTTTGCTCATCAGCATCTTCTGATGGCATGGCCATGCAGAGACAGTGTTGACTTTCATGCTCTCTGGTTGTATGTTGTTTTATTTTCAAGTTAGATTTGAAATGCAGAAAATTAAATATTTGTTAATACACTGCCCAATTTGTCTTCCCTTTATTTATTTATTTATATTTTTAAATTCAGAAGTTTGGTAAAGAACTATGTTATTTTCCTATAATAAAATGTTCAATATTTATTGTCCTAATTTTGATACTGGCTTTGTGCTATTTTATCCACATGGAAAAAATCAGACTTGAAAAATTTTATTTATTTAATGATTAGTCTACAAACGAAAGTAAAATGACAGAGTTCCATTCTCTCAGGAATGACCTCAAAATTTAAGTTCACATATTTCCAATTAAAAAAAAAAAGATACAAATTGAGTTTCAAATTTGTATTGCATGCCTGTGCTGCATTTTGTAATGTGTCAAGTGCCTGTAGCATCTTCCAAAAGAGATGATCCTTGTTACACTTTCAGCATTGAGAAGGTTTACTAGGTTTGGTTTTTGTTTGTGGGTTTTGTTTGTTTTGCTTTAACTTGTTCATACTTTCAGAGGCAGAGGCTCATGGGAAAGTATGCCAGTTGGGCTGGCGTCTTCACTTTCTGTATGCTTTTCTGTAATTTGTTCTGCAGTACTTAATTCCAAATCAATGTAACAAGGTGCTCCAGAAGAGCTGACTGAGACTCTTCCAGGCCCAGCACTCAAGGACGAGCTGCAGAGGACATAGTGTCTGTTCCTAAGGAGGTCAGAGTGCTGCTGCCCTGTCGAGGAGTGCTCTGCTTAGCCGTGCTTTCCTCTGGTGATTTACAAGCTGAAATGAAATGAATAGGAAGGAGCGGGTGTTGCTGAAAGGTAGTGGTTAGTAGTTAGTCCCTTAAGAAACTGTAACTTGATGGCTACATGGGTCTAATTTTGCCCTTTGTGCATACACAGAACTACCACTTCCATTAATGAGAATTACATGCAAGTGTCAATGAAGAACAAACCCTGTCTGTAAACCACTGGAATGAGGCTCCTTATTGCTATGCAGGAGTGAAGAGGCTAAGACTGACTCTCTTTTTTACTGGAGATAGTTTTGTGAAACCGAAAATCACCACTGGCAATCCATAAGTCAGTTTTGTAGCAAAATGTTACAAGCACCTATACAGGTTTAGGCCTTTCCTTGCCATCAAATTCCTAGCCAAATGTAAGGGATCAAACTGCCCCCTGGATCTTGGGAAAAGGAGGGTGCCTTTCTTTCCAAAGTGTTCTCCTTCCCATTCCCTCAGTCAGGTAGTGCTGGCATGTGGCAGTGATTCCCTTCTGCCTCATCTCGCGTGGGCAGCGAGCTTGTGCCACGTCTGTGCTGAAGTGCCACCACACTTGTCAGCTCTGTGGTATCATCATAACAGCTGTGTGACAGGGACTAAATCATATACTTTGTGCTATAAACCTATATAATCAAAGGAGAAGTTGGGAGGTTTGACGCAAAACCAAATATTTTAAGCCTTTTCCAGCAAAATGCATTACATTCTTTACACATCGTAGGAAGAATTCTAGTGATTTTGTGGTGACAAAACACTTGTGAGCTTATAAGTGGAAGTGGGAATTTAACAAGATCAGCAAGGTTATAGTGTTGCTCAAGGTACTGCTTTCTTGTGACACTAAGTGGCTTCTCACAGCTCGGTGACTACAAAGCAATGAGAGGAGTCTGTGTTTTGGCAGAGGGTGCCTTTCTTTCATGGTATGTTTTTGGAAGTAGATGAGGAGGGGAAATGTAAGGGAGGAAAAAATATTTTGTTTTTAGCAACCTAATGATGTTGATCTCTCAACTGCAGCTCCTGTGGGTAGCAACAGTGTGTGGGAGGTGAGCTTATAGCAACAGAAATCAAGCAAAAGTACCTCTTCACTGCTTTATTGATTAGAAGGAAAGTTCAGTAGTGATGTTGCATTACAGCTGTGTAAGTTACATTCTGGTGTGCTTCTTTTGGTGAAGTCGAGGAACGTATTTATGCTCAGAAAAGTAATTTAATGTTTATGAGAGATGGAGGGGTTGAATGGCAGCATGCTTCATGATCTTTTAATCTCTGCAGAATGTTACTCCTTCCATCTTCTGTTAAGTTTCCTTGTAGTTAGAAGCTCTCAAAGATGTACGTGTATTTGGAACACCAGAAATCATAGTAGAGTCTTCAGTAAACGTGTCTACAACCACTAATTTGAGAAGCTTTTGTACTGAAGCAACACAATTTCTTTATTTTATTCCCTTCTGCACTTGAAATCTTGCTTGACAGTAGTTGTCTCCAAAGAGAATAGCCGTATTTTTCTATACAATACCTGAAGAGCTGGACAACCCCAAGGATAGTGCACCTCTTGCTCCTTTCTCCGCTGCTTGCCTTTGGCTTAAATTACAGAGATTAGTTCAACACTGTGCTTAAAGTTGTATTTGCGGAGAAAATGGGAGTCCTGTAAACAAAATGACTGTGAAATGCACTCCTTCCAGTTTTCTTTCTCCATACTCTCCTGCCATGTCGAGTAGCCTTAAGCTTTGAGCTGTGGCAGTGGAAAATTGTTGTAAAAAAGACATTCTGCCCCATAATATACTGCCTATCTTTGCAGTTAACATGAAAGCTCTCCATGGCATGACATGAAAATTTTTATGTTGACAGATTGCTTTCGAAGAATTGTACATTTGTGTAACGTAGAAAATAATGATGTGGGGACGATATTTGTGAAGGCTGTAGGGACTGCTACTCTGTAGTTTACTCGTGAGGGATGTGTTACTAGAAGCTGGTTTTGGTATAATTGTGCCGTATGGTATCTGCCACAACTGCAGAATCACTAAATTCTTCCTAAAAACGAGGCATTTAGTTTTCAGTGAATCAATAAATACTCAGACAAATGTAACCAGTGATGTGGCTGTGACAAAACATTGGTTGTTAGGTTGTATTTTCAAGCTTGCTCACTCTCGGTCTTAGTCACTAAGCACAGTAGCTTTGCCCAGTGGTGCTGTGCTGGTCCAGTTCTGTTCTGGGATGGGAGACCTCTAGGGACATACCTTTGTGCAGGAGTGGAGTCCAATGATTACGCACCATTACTTGGACTTGTATCATTCCAGTTCTTTAACGCCTCTGTGGCAGGAGCTCTTTTCTGGGTAGTAAAGAAAATAGATAATACAACTACTTTGTGGTATTAAAAATCTCATAACGCAGTGAGAGTGCTGGCGGTTGCCACTTAATTTTAGCACAGTCTCCCCATTTGCAAGGCTATTTCATTGTCTTTCAGTGTTTTCATTATAAGGAATGCGTTAGAATACAATTATCTGGGTTTTGTTCTAACGATTATGATAGGTATCCTCATTTCCTGTCCTAAAATTGTGGTAATTAAATAACTTATCTGCACCTCAGGACTGGCTGAATATCAGAGACTCATGATGTGATTGCCAATCTTTACATGTCAGCAGTGTGATGGCATTTCGAGGTGCTGGTGCCCTTGTATTGTCCACAGTTAAGTATAGATGCTGGCTAATTCTTGTGCTATGGAGAAAAATCTCCCATTCAGTTAAGAAAACTGAACTAGTTCAATTCTCTACTGTTATAATTTCCCCTTTGGCCTGAGAGACAACAGTTTTGAAGGTCGCAAGTTATTTTGCAACAAAGGTTTGAATGCAACTGGTTGTATTTCAGTGTCACTTCTTGCTAAAAATCCACAGAGAAAAGAAAATAGAATAAAGTAATTGTTCTGTCAAGGCTAATAATCTTCATTAAAATCTAATCTGTTTAGTGACTATTTTTCAGTTTTTTAAAAGGCTGTTAGAAATCACATTATCAATAGTGTGTTATACAAGTCTCTTATTAATGCTGTCAGTTTGCCTTTCACAGAAAACTATATAGCAGTCTGACTACTTCTCCATCTTTTTACTGACTAGTGCTTTTTTCCAATGGAAAAGCAAATAGGTTGCAGAAATTGCAGTCTCACACATGCCTTCAAATCACTGGTTTTAGGTTGCTCAGTTACATTTCTTTATTTGGTCTGATTAATATGTGGCTTGATGGCGAGAATTTTGAAATGTTTTGTTGTCCTAATTTTGATTTATTTATTCTGAAAGAAGAAACCATGCAGTCAACCATGAGACAATATAAGATGAAATCTATATTATGTTCATCCCGACCAAACTAATCTTTGGAAGCATTCATCTGATTCATTTTGTCACACTTGACCCTCCTTGGTATGGTTGATACACAGAAGGTCCCAGAGAGAAAATCTTAATAAAGCAATAGAAGCAAAATGAGTTTGCAGTGTGAAAGGAACAATCAGAATGTCAAATTCTGAACAAATTCCTTTATTTCAAGAATATTGAAGAACACAGCTCACAGTAGTTGAACAGTCCCAGAGTTGTACGCAGTAAATTGTCAACACATTGAATGCTGAATTAACCTTGTCCTGTTTAGATTTTGTGTGTGTGTGCGTGTGTTGTATAGCAAATATTTTGGAAAGGAAAACAGACGCACTTGTTTTCCGTTTCTGTTAGCACCCGAAAGTGTTCAAAGACACAGTTGGTTAGGACTGGCTTGTCAGATTCTGCCCATCCATTTCCTACCACTTTGTGTTTCTGTGTAGTTTTTGTGAGTTACTTTCAAGTTCAAGATACTTTTGTGTTTTCATGGAGCAAAAAAATCAATAGAATTAGCTTGAACTGAAAAGAACTTGTGACTTTTACTGAGTTTTTCTATGAATATATAGATCACTTTCTAGCTTCCTGCCTGGCTTGGGAGATCTGTACAGCAGTGGTTGATGTTTACCTGGTCAGTAGCTGAGACTTGTCGTGTTATTCAGGTAATGTTGGCTCACTCTGCCTTTGGAACAATTAATCTTTTCACCTTACGCCTGGGATGAAAGACTAAGCAGATATGGTAGAATATAGTAAAAATCTAGTAAAATCGTAGGGTTTCCTTAAATGAAAGTTTAGCTCACCTAAGTTACTTTAACTGCCTAAAGAACTAATAAGAAATACTAACATAAAAATAATTGCACTTAGATCTTTTTGTTGTTGTATAGTTATTGCATTGAGAGATACTCACCAGTTCTTCAGATATTGTGCTCTCTCTTCTTTCTCACTTCCCTCCTGAAGATAGTGTGCAGTTTCTGCAGCTTCATGTAGGTCACCTGTTGCAATAGAGAGATGGAATGGTTGTTGGAAGTCACGGAAAGATTTAACAACATAGGCATGATGCTCCTCTAAGCTGTATTTGTACTTATGAATTAACTACTTGGCTACGTTTTTTTTCTAAGCCTCCTGAAGTACATGGCTTGTCAGGATATCAGAGACTTTAACTTACAATTCCTCCTTTGGGTGCATGGATGTTCTGATTTCAGATATTTTTGTCGTCACTATCTCTTTGTAAAAGAAAACAAAACAGATGAAAATACAGGACCTTTCACAGGGACTTTGAGGGGAAGTTCCTGTTCCAGTTTATTGCTTCTGCAGCTGAAGATTGTGATAAAGGTTGAATAAAGAAGTTTGTTTTGGAGAAAGATAGAAATATGATTAAATAGATGTTTTGTTGGAATGTGAATTCCCTCCTTTAAATTCAAATAAAAACGGGATTTCAGTCTTTAAACCAGATTTGGATCATCCAATAATTTTTAACTTGTTATTCTATTTTTTAAATATAGAACTCAGAGAACATATTTTGGTCAAATAGATGGGCATGCTCTGCAGAGATACGCCAACAGAATGACACTGTGAGGCTGTACAGATGCTTCATTAACATTTAGCATCCCTTTTGCTAAGTGTTTTTTTTCCAGTAATTGAGGGTTTTATCACCATGTCTGCAGCTTTCTGTGTTTATCGAACTCTCCTTACATTCCTCCTCATTTTCAAAGCCTCCCTCCCTCATTCTTTTCCAGCTCTGGGTTCTTCCCTGACACGCTCTTCCTTCCTCAATATGCTGCTATTCCCAACACACAGCCATACCCATTGCCACTGGTGTGCAGCTCCCTCTGCCCAGGACAGTGCCGTCTGCTGTGTCTGTACAGGGCCATCTGTGTGATTGCACTCAATAATAATACAGCGTCTTCCCTCCAATGATATTTCCTGCATTGGAAAAATACGATCAGTGAATAGTCGACCTTATCTCCTAGTGCAGGAATCACAAGTGTTAAGATGTGTTCACTGGTTATGTGGCCACCTGTAAAAGATCTCTGTTCATTTAGATATAATTAATGTACTTTTGACCTATTAGGGCATCAAGAGCTGCAGAGCTAATTAATTAGGAAATCATTTTCGTATGCATACAGGTGCACTCATTGAAATGTCACTGACTTAATTTAATAACACGCTCTGAGTTTGGACATGCTGCCAATTTGATAGAGTTGTTTGTTTCTTTAATTTATACTTAGTAAGATTCTTTGCTTTTTTTCGGAATCGCTGAAGAGTTCAGATGATAAATAATTTTCTTCCCTTATGAAAGTGAAGTATTTATATTTTTTGTGATTAAACATTTTTAAATAGTAATAATTGTTTAGGACAAAAAAAGCAGTTTCAGTATTTGGACAAGAAGACCACCAGCGCTCTACAGAGAAAATGTTTACCTTTTAGAATGTCTTAATGAAGCCTTAATAGGTGTTGGTAGGTAAGTTAACATTTCTTGGAAACATCTCTATAATTACTCATATATATACTTTCAATGATTTTTTCCCACTACTTTTGTGGGGGAAGCCATTAGTTGTACTGGTTGTGAACTAATGTTGTAGTGTGTTGCATATCTAGGCAAGTCACCTACACAACCTGATCTTCAAGCAAAGTGTTCCCTGCCACTCCTTCCTTGTCCCAGCACAGTTCCCCAGGCCAGGCTTAAGCAGAACAATTCCCTGGCAAACTGTGTAAAATACGGATCCCTGGAAGGAATCCCCTCAGGTGTGCTGCAGGGCCCAAGGACCCAGAGGTTGTGTTTTGTTGCTGTCCTGAAGAAAGCAAACCTTAATCATTGGAAGGAAAGAGAAATGACTTCTTGTTCTGTGGGCATAAGACTGACATTACAAAATCTAAACCAGTTCTGAGATAAAATTTTAAGACAAAAATAGTCAGTGTTCTTCATGTATATATTTTGTTGATTTATTGATACATTTGGTTGCTTTCTTACAAGTCAGTTCTGGAGGGTTTAGGGCTTTTAAATCATTCAGAGGATTAAAGCAATGCTCTTAAAGTCTGAACTAAACGCAGTTCAGTAAAGGCATTCATTTGCACAGGAAGACGGAGTGTTTCTCCTTCCAATCAAACTGCAAATCGCACTGAACTAAATTTCTCGCTGTTTTTCTTAGCAAAGGACTTTATTGCCTATCCTCTTCACAGAGAGCACGGTCTCTGTTACACCAAGATCTTCACTATCTTAAGTTTCAAGGCTTACACACTGTAAGAAGTATCAGCCAGTACAATGACACCTATTTGTATGAGGGAACAGTCCTTGACATTATCAGGGAAGAAAATCTGGGGTGTGGAGGGAAGAAAATTTTGCTCAATACCTTTCTCACAGTAACAGAAAACTGAGCTTAAAAAAAAAAAAAATTAACAATACCCTACAATAATCAAAGTGCCTTTTCCTCCCATCTTGAAAAGTATTTAAAGTGCAAATCCAGACGTGTTCAGTTTTGTAGTTCAAATATGCTAACTTTACAATGTCTTCTTGGAATAAAGTCTCTCTGTTTCTTCAGCATCTGCTTGGTCAAACCTATATCTGAAATATTTACTGAAAATAGCTAGGAGTTATTCAACTAAGGCACAAATCTTGTGTCTTGTACAGAGCCTGGGTGTCCCAGAGGTGCTAATGCCAATAGCCCTGGCTGAAACTGCCCTGCTCTGGACTGCAAAATGTCATTACAGCTCTTCCTCCAATGTTAATTTAGGAGTCACAGCTTGAATATCTGCAACAACACCAATACTCGTCCCTCTAACCGTCAGGGAAAAGCTACCTAGTGAAGTCACAAACCCAAAACGATTCCCAGACAGACAGCTTAGGCCAAATTCCATTGGCATTTTCTACTGTCATAGTGCTTGTCAAGCTCAGAACCACTTTGTTTCTTCCCAGTGATCCTTAGACTCTCTCAGCACAACTATTTTCTCAAGATCCTCCTTTCCAATGCTGCTCAAGTTACGAGTCATTTGTTCCCCTGATCGACTGACTGTTCTCTTTTCCCAGGCGTCATTTTTTTGCTCTTATTTTGTGTCTCTCTCTTTTTTTTTTTTTAAATAATATTTTCCTACCTTCCTCACTCCTATTTATTGCACATTCCCATTTACCAGTGGATGTCCTTAACCATTTTTTCATCCAGTCTTACATCAGATGTTAAGTGACAAGATCTAAAACAAGTTCTCTTATTATCTAACATGCTTTTCTCCTTAAAACTGCTTATGTTTTTTAAAATAGTTTAAAATGTTTTCATTAATTTTGAACATAAGTAAGAAAATTCCCCTCTCTAAGGAGGTATTTATGTAAAAGAGTAGCTTAAGCTCAGAGTCAATATGCTTCCTGAACAGGGTCCTTTAATAAACCCCAAAACTCTAGGAGAGAATTTATCAAGTTATTGTTGTCGAATAGATTTTGCATAGATTTTGCATTCTTTTTATCTTAGCATATATCAGGTATTGCATGATACTGTCTTTATGGACACCTGCTACTCATCAATCTGTTTCATCATTAATAGTTGTTCTGTTATTTTAACTACAATAGAGATTACCTTTATTTCATATTCCGAACATTTACTCAACATTTTTTTCTGCGTTTTCCGTTTATAGAATATTTTTTCATTCCTCAGAATAATAGCAGGAATCACAAAGACATGAAATTTCTGTTCTGCATTCTGTAAAACCCTAACATGTATGTCCATCCAAATTATAAACACTAGTATTTTCCAAGAACTTTTTATTAGCCCTTCATCAATGACTATTTCTAGACTGCTTGTTGTACAGCTAAATTGCCATTTTTATATCAGGTAATGGAAGGATATAAAATTATATGTGTAGTTATTTACTATGAAGTTTCACACAATTTAGGATGATTAAGCTCTGATGAACTTAAGGAATGAATAATGAACTTGTGGAATATTTGATTAAGTGACTTCATAGCTCACAATCACTGTAGTTCAATATTCATAGTAAGAGAAAATAGTAACCATGAAACTTCTGCTTTCCCACTTTCTTGCATTTTAGATTTACATATAACACTGTGTCATCTGTCATCTTTATTTTTTCTCTTCCAATAGTGACTGTGCTGTTGAAATAAGCAGGAGTTTCATCTGTGAAAACATGCAGGACCTTAATGGGCCACCTGCTCTCTATTCCATTTTTTTTTATACAGTTGGTTTCCGTCTAGTCTTCATGTTGCTGCCAGGGCACAGTGTCCAACGCCGCCTTCTCTACTTTAGTAGTTTTTTCAGTGTTGCTCAGGAGGCTATGAGGTTGGGCTGTGAATTTGGTAGTGAGTGAGGCATGCTGCTCTTCATGTCAGGTGAGGTAACAAAATGGGTTGGTTTGTTTAAGTGCTCCTAATAGAGTTTCTCCTCAAGAGGTTTCCATTTTTCATTATCCTATATTCTCATAGTAAATAATAAGATTTTCTTAAAGTGCAGTCTGAGCGCTTGTTTCGTATTAGCATCTGAAAATATAAACGCCATTTGAACGTAGAATTGAGCAAAGTAAAATTCAAAATAAAAATAAGAGCATTAGAGTTTTGCATAGTGGAATAAGTGTCTGCTGGTGGTAACAGCCTCTTTGCTTCATTGTTTTAAAATTGGAGAGGACACAACTATCAAGTTTTTTACAAGAATTGGCTTAGACTGGCTTTGTAATACGTTGCCTGCTCTGAAACATGCTTTCATTCTGCTGCAAGTTTTAATATGATTTTATATAAAACTAAACTGTTTCCTGTAGTGATAGTTCTAAGGCAGTGGACTGCACCTGTTGTATTTTATGTAAGAAAATTTGTTCAGAAGTCAGCTGCATAAATAGCTTTTTAAAGTGACACAATTCATGATCAAAGTATTATCTCTAAACATTGTGTTGCAGACTTCAGTATTTGAAAGAAAAAGTCTGTCTCCTAATAACTATGCTTTGCTGATGGTCATCTGTAACCAGTTACAGTGGAACGCTATTTTATTCTTTATGTCAGGAATTCAGTACTAGGGGAAAATAACTGATTTTTTTAAAAAAGTAGTAAATGTTGAAGTTTACTTTTTATAATGCAACTGTGTTCAAATTCCCTGTGGTTCAAATTGGGCCACTTGAGCCATTGGCGATGACAGTTACTGAAAAAGAACACACACTTTTTTTTTTTCCCCCAATGTTGGGACAATAAATGCTTGTTTTGAGATTTCTGAAAAGCTCCAGGGTTGCAGTTAGATTTCTCCCCTGATATGCTTCCTGTAACATGCCTTCATAATGATGCAGCCCTAAAGGAAAGGTTATGACCCGCTAACCACTGGGTAGTTTGATAACCACTTGCTTTTCTTCAAAAACCCATCAGTGAATTTGTTGCTTAGGTACCAGCGACACCGGCTGGAGTCAGTTGCTGTATGGGCAAGTTTTAGATGATACTCTGTGCAAGCTCCCCCTCAAAATTTTGCTCATAGGTCTCAGACTTGCCTGCAATGCTGGCAGCTATTCTGCATGAGACCAAGTCTTCAGCAGAAACTGTGAATGGTGTCACATCAGGCTGTGGTATTGTGAAATGCTGTCCATTCAGTCATTTCAGAGTGTGGATTTGTTCCCCAGGGAATGAAAAGTCCTCAGTATCTCATTGCACTGAGATACTCAATGAGTTGTACAGTGAAACTCTACTGGTCTGTTTTAGAAGAGATGTGTGGTTTATTGAAAGCTCACCTCTGGCTAGTCTACTGTTCTTTCTTCTGGAGCATTCGAAACAAATTAGAAATGACTTCAAAAGGGTAAATGCTAATAATGAGTCACTTTAATTAAATAGCCTCTGCTGTCAGGAAATTATGGAAGTGTTTTAGTTCTCTGCATGGGCAGGGTGCTTTCATTGTCAGGCATAAGCTTGTGTCCAAGGGCAAGGTCTGCGAACATTTATAGAAGGATTTCATAGGCATTCCATGCCTACCACAACTAATTTTAATTACCTTGTTTTAAAAAAGTAGTTTAGCTTGCAATAAATGCCATGCCATGTGTGAATACTAATGTTTTATAATTTAGTTCTTAAAATTTAGTACAGAATACAGATAAGATGCAATAGACTGAGGGCTTGAGAAGCCCAATTCCTGTTCTAAAATAACTACTACTTCTCTGTTCTCCTTTGTCCCCCTCTTCTGCCTCAAAAAACAAAGAAAAGAAACCATCACCATTATTTGGAAGGGGAGAACTGACTCACCTGCCATAGGGTGAAAAGAGATTCCTTTCAAAGTCTAGGGGAGATACTGGTCCATGTTGTTATTACCTTTGTGTTGTATTACAAATCATACCGATGTCATACTGCTAAAAGTCACGTACCAACGTGCAGATATGCTGTCAGCATGCAGCAAACTCTGTAGAGCTGACCAGATTCTCTGGGGTGTTTGCTTTATTGAAGAGGCGTTTCATTACATGGTGCGTTTCTATTTTGTTTATTTAAAAGAAATCCTAACCACTAATTATTGTAAGCCATTTAATATATACTGTGTGTTTAACACAGGCTGTACCTCTCCCCTTGCTTTTGTGAGCTCTGTGCTAATGCGATGCTATTTCTGACTCTGGTTGACATGCGGTTCTATAAATGGAGATAATTTGTTTTGCCTGTTGAAACACTAAGTTGTCTGAGCTGGGACTGTCTTTTACTATAAACAGTAGTTAAAATTAGGTGACTGTAACCTCAGCTAGTGTTTCTGGGTACTGTTGCATACTAATGCATGTAATATACATCAGCTGCCAAAAATGAAGGATTTTAGTTTGTTTTAAGGTTCCTTACTGTCTACTTTTCTCTCCTCTGTCTCCGAATGTTCCCAAGCCATTTGTGATTTTACCTCCTTTTTATACATTATTTTGAAAGTTTAGACCTAATACATTCACTAGTAAAAAGCCCAAGGCACTAGTGTTGCATAGGCAATCAAATATTCATGCTCTTTTCAAATATTTATCTGTGTAGTGTTAATAAATTAGAAGACAGGAATGTGACCTTTTCCTTCCTGTGAGGGCAGCTATCTGACATGTAGAAATTAATTTAATCCCTGGATTCAGATTGTTTCCTTATTTCTTAAGCTTATTATGATCAGTTGTTCCTTGTATTTATGTTCCTCTACCAAATAAGTGGGAATTTTAATTTGATTCTCCTAGGAGTTGTGGCTACACATGTGAATGTCTTCCTTAGGATACAGTATAACCTTCAGGACCTTCATTTGTTTTCAAATCATTATTTTTTATTTCATCAGGAGCTTCAGTTTAATGGGGCTTTATTGGATATTCTGGAAACTACAGAAACACGCAAGCATGGAGCATGTATTTAGTAATCTTTTTAGCCTTTTTCTAAACCTAGTGAGCGCATACTGCCATAAATACTAATTGTTCTAACAGTGTGTTCACTATACAGATGTCGAATCAGAAAAGCTATATTCATCCAAAAGGTTAGAATATTTGGCATTTTGTGAGTTGTTGGGAGGACAACATGAGAGCTGTACAGGGTTTAAGTTCTGGTTTATCTTCCTTTTTGAACTCCCTTTCTCTGCAAAACTAAAGTATGGGCATTCTTCCCCTTCCTTATTGATTATGGGGAGAATTTTATCATACATCAAGTTTTTGGAGTATGCTCTCAAACTTTGCAGAGATGGTTTGGATGTACCAGCACCCTGGAGTGCCACACAAGATAGGTGGAGACCGGTGAGCAATCTGCCACTCGAAGTTTCAGTGGCATTGCTGTTCTCTTGTAAAAGATTCTGATTCAGGTCAGTTAGCTTTTTCTTAGCAAAAAGTTTTTGGTTTTGGTCAGTTCCATCCCTTCATCTCTTTGTTTGCCTGGTTTGTTTTCTGAGCACCAGTGTGTTAGACAAGTGTGTTTTCAAAGCAGCTTTTCACAATTGACTTACGCTTTTGTTTTTCGTTTGAATACTTCTTCGTATGGCTGAAACTTCAGGGTTATGTCAAGGCTCATTCTGAAGCGTAGCAGTGTTGGTGAACAAGCCTTGGGGCAACCCTGCCAAATACAATTTGCGTTGCTGCAGTCTCTGCATGTTTACACAGTATTATTGTTTTGACAGTGTCTTAGAGGATATGTTTTTGTTGTTAAGGATTACGACCAGGTAGTCCCAATTTACCTTCAGATGGTCACGTGTCTGCCCTCCATATTAACTTTTTATTGACAACAACATTTTCCTGTGTGCCTTCAGCTAAAGGATGAATGTCTGTGTGACAGAAGCGCAGTCTAACTTGTCAAAGGAACTATTTGTAGAGCAAAATGTAACTCAGAGTAAGGTCAAAAAAGTCCTTTTAAAAATTATTTTCGATAAATACAGCACTTTAAATCTATCAAATGTATCCATCAAATAATTTACTTTTCATTAATGTCGGTATGATATTTGTGCTCTTTGAACATAAATAGAAATAGTAGGATATCATTTTTCCAAGCATCCTTGATAAGGGTTTGGAGTAACTTGATAGGAAAAAATTCTTAGGCGTGTGGGATTTTTCCTTGTTTGTTTGTTTCATTTTTTAAAAACAGAATTTTATTGTTTCATAACAATACTATGCCTTTTTTTCTTCCTTCCCTCAAATGTGTCATTGGTATCTTATAAAATGAAGCATTGTATGCACACTAAAAAATGCAAATTTATGCAATGTCACACTGCTTTAAAAACCAAAACTAACAATAGCTTTTCTTGAGCAGAGAAAATTCCCCATTCCTTCAGGATTGCTCAGGGGTGTTATTTTCCCATCTTCATGGCCAAAAAAATCAGACTTGTTAGCTGAACGGTGAGATCTTACCAACAAACCCATTTTCTACATAGCAGTGAAGATCTCCTGTCTTAGTGTCAGCTACCAGCAGTTCCGCAGTTTCATGGGCTGTTGCTCTTCATCTGTCCCTGATTCCATTTTGTGAACACAGCGGTTTTTCTTTTGTTTGAAAAAGGTAAAATATAAATGTTTCCTCTTCAATAAAAGCTGGGGTTTAATGTGGTTTGGTGTATGCTTCTGCTCCTGATTGGAACAGGCATCTGCTCTGTGTCTCTGCTGTTGTCCTGGACAAGAGGAGAGCTTTCAGCTCAGCTCTGGTGGTGCTGCTGCTTTTCTGCTCAGTCTCTGCATACCAGGCTCTTCCCTGAAGGCCGAGTGACCAGCAGTGAACCTCCAGAGAGAGTCCTGCTTTCAGAGAGAGAGAGCCTGCTCTCTGAGCACAGCACTAGATCTGTTGTCATTTTACATACTTTCATACCTAAAGTAGTAGCTGACCTACTTTTTGGCTGTGATTTAAATGTATTCCTTTCCTGAACAACTCTTCTATCAGTAGTTACTATAAGTTCATCCGGCAAATCGCTGCAAATGCAACCCCAACTCTTTCTTTGGATTACGTCTGTGCTGTACTGATTTTGGTAATTTGTAGCTTTATTTTCAGATATTATATTTTTTACTTTCCTTGTTCCTGCAGAATTGTTGACAGGGAGCAAACATACAAAAAAGATCTAAGATTAATAGAACGTATCAGCAAACACAAAAGCTTTTAGAGAGAGTAAGTATAATTTAAGTCTTCATGTCCCTAAAATTACATTCTTGTTTTTGACTAGAATATGCTAAGATTCTAAAATAAGTTTAGAGAAAATGTAAGGCTCTGTAGGAAAATTTATGTTCCACTTTCAAGATGATTGTCCAAACCTTTATTCCTTTTTCTCCAATGATTTTTTTTAAGAGACAAGCCCACACCTGAACATACTGGGTGTCAGTGATGAGATACAAACCTGGGAAATGGAAGATTTGAATTAAAAGGTGGATCTGATTTTTGTGTGTGTCCTGAGAAGAGGAGAATGATGTTGAGCTTCCTATGACCCGACAAAGTGCGATAATCCTGATGGTTTTTGGAGAAAAGGCATCTCTGTTTCTAGACATCTCAGAAAACTTAAAAACCACCAAAATATTTTTAAAGACAAAAGCATTGGGTGAATTTTCCAATTACATTTCTTCCCCCCCACCACTTTCCCTGGCCCTGTTATTTAAAAAAAAATAAAAACTGAGAAATAGCTCTTCTGACCTCCTAAATTTAATGTGTGTCATTCACAGAGATGTACGTATGTACATATACCAAACAATGTAGTTTCAGAAAACAAATAAGTTCTGGTGAGCAGTTTATAGCCAATAAATTGCAAAGGTGTTATTTTTGAATAGGGAAGGTTTTGTCGTTGTTACATTTGTTACTAAATTTTATGAGCAAGATTTACAAACTTAACATGGTAGAAATGCCATTCTGTCATAGAAAACACAGACTCTCTCTGTATACTTACTTGATTCAAATACCCAGCCTATTTGTGCCTGAGGATCTTATATTTAAAATTGAGTTTTATGCTAAGAAATAAAATTTTGCTATATATTTTAATATACAGTAATGAAAATAATTCAGTATTGTGTCACCACTGAGCAAGTTTCTCTTAGGAATTTCATTGTAATTTAATTTTCCTTAATGATAATCTACCTAAAATAAAGTTAGTGATATAGTAGTAGCAGGCGCTTTGCTACACTCAGTCCACGCTTATTTGTTGTTGAAAACAGATTGTATGATGATGATAATACGAAAAGAAATAGATACAGTATCGACAAATTAGCCTCAGTTGTGTTTTCACTCTTCAAGAATGGAGAATTAAGTCTCCCAGGTTGCTGGAGTACCTGTGCAGCACAAGGAGTGCTGTGATTTCTTTCCTGCATGGCTCCTTTGGGCTGAGCACATTCCCACACCTTCCAATCAGCTGCATTGCAGTGATCTTGTCCAGCTCCACAGAGCAAACTGTGTGCAAGGCTCAAATATCACATCCTTGGAGGTGGAAGAGACTACTGAGATGTTGCAAATTGCAGACACAGCCAAGAGACTTTGATTTATAGGCTTGTTGTTCTTTTGGCAGTGAGACATAGAGGCTTCATTTGACTAAGTTCTGTTTCAGATTATGAAAGCTGTGAGGAAGATAGGTGGTTTAAGAGACAAGGCACTGAAGTTTTTAATCTCCAGGTCTCTGTTCCAGATTCTGCATAAGTCAGAATGACTGTGAAATCTTGCTACCAGATTGTTGTTTGGCTAGCAATCCAGTTTCCTGGATGTTTTTTTATCCATGTTACTGGCTTGTCTCTAGTAATTAATATGCAGATCAGAAATTTGAGCAATAACAAAAGCCGGTGTGAATATGGAATCTACTTTTCTAAACTTAAAGATACCTTTCTAAGTTGACAGCAGTGCGAAATGGTCACTGCAGGAAGCTTGTGCTTATACTGTCTTCTGAGCACAAGATTTTATTATCTAGAGCTGTAAAGCTGGAATTTTCTGTTAGTTTCTTGTGAAAAATGATTAATAAAGTCTTGACTATGTGCAACTGGATGTATTTATGTTAAAGTCTGTTAGTTTCTATTTTCTTCAGTAATTTAAACCTATTTGTCTTGACCCACTATATTTCTCAAAGAGATAAAAATCCATATTCTATTTTTCCTCATAGATGAAGAACATGTGAATTGACTTAGAGCAAAGCCTATATAAAAAGCCTTTTCATGGTGAGAATGGGCCAACTCTGAATGCCATGGCTCCCTCTGAAGTGACCATGTTTGGTTTTGTGTGTAGAAAAGATTAAAAGAAAAGATGTTTCAGAGAGTGAGATGCTTTCTTGTTAAAGATGCCCCTTTAGAATTTTCCGTCATGGTAATGTGAGGTGTGGAGACACAGCAAGTCCAGGCTGTACCAGATGGAACACTCTGCTAATTGGTTAATTCTACTTTAGTGCCTGGCCACCACTTGGCACCGTGGCACAGAGAATTTTACATAGATCCAGCAGGGAAGCTTCTGCTTTTTATTATCCTGAAATAAGGAAATGGTTGTGATGAAATGAACCTTTTTAGTTAGATTTTCTCAGATTTTAGCATGTCCTCAGACCCCACTCTTTAACCTTGTATGTGTGTCACCTTTTTGAAGTTGAAATTAAACCCGGGTCTTTATTTTATTTTATTTTTTTTTCCTCAGTAGGCTCTGGTAGTCTTAAGATCATGGCTAGTGATTTGGAAAGTGAAAAACTGCATTTCAGTAAATGTGCTAATAATAGATTTTGCTTATGGCCTGTCATAACTACTGACTAATGGGTCTGTGGACAGGATGAGTGCACTCGGTTCTACTAATGTAATAAAGCAAGTACCTTTCTGGATAGCGGAACAAATTTATTCTTGGAATTACTCCATACACTTTAATGCACTTACAGCTGAGCTGAATTTGCCCCAAAGGTCCTATTTGGAGAACAATATTCATCATTTGTTCAGTTATGATCACAAAGTACAGAGGCATCTTTTAATTTTTATTATTGTATTTAAAGACACCTCGAAGTTCATAGTAACATAGGAATTCCAAGCTCTGCAGATCCTACAATGGGAACTAGATAGTGGGAAAGAAGGAATTATCTAACTTCTGCAGATGTAAACCTGCAGCACACGATTTATGAAAGAGGTGACAGTTACCTAACTATTTCTTGCCTTACCTTGGCCATTCCTTCTGAGCTTCAGGAATGTATGTTTTCATTATTTAAAACGAAGACGCAGGCTTCCAAAAGGCTTTATTAGGAATGACTTGGGACTGGCAATGAATAATTTTAGAAGAAAAAATTCATTATGACTAGTGTACTTCTCAGCTACTCAGTATAATTATGATAGACTTGTAAGCCTGTCTGTTATATTACACTTAAGTGAATATTGCTAGAAAATAAAAATTGTTAGAGAATTGAAAATGGAAGTGTATAGGAACACAGGCTAGGTTAGCTTCGTCCATAATGTAGAGCTTGGGATTTGGATTGGATGAATCCTTCTTTGTCAGTGCCATTTAAAACACTGCATCCAACAATCACAGAATCATAGAATAGTTTGGGTTGGAAGAGACCTTCAAAGATCGTCTAGTCCAACCCTCTTGCCATGAACAGGGACATGCTCAACTAGACCAGGTTGCTCAGAGCCCCATCCAGCCTGACCTTGAATGTTTCCAGGGATGGGGCATCTACCACCTCTGTGGGCAACCTGGGCCAGGGCTTCACCACCCCCTTTGTAAAAAATTCCTTCCTTGTGTCTGCCCTGAATCTCCCCTCTTTTAGTTTAAAACCACTACCCCTTGTCCTGTCACAACAGGCCCTGATAAAAAGTCTGTCCTCATCTTTCTATTAAGCCCCGTTTAAGTATTGAAAGGGGCAACAAGGTCTCCCGGAGCTTTCTCTTCTCCAGGCTGAACACCACCAACTCTCAGCCTGTCCTCATAGCAGAGGTGTTCCAGCCCTCTGATCATCTTCGTGGCCCTCTGCTTCAACAGGTCCATGTCCTTCTTGCGCTGCAGGCCCCAGAGCTGCACGCAATACTGCAGGTGGGGTCTAACCAGAGCAGAGTAGCGGGGCAGAATCACCTCCCTCAATCTGCTGGCCATGCTGCTTCTGGTGCTGTCCAGGACACAGTTGGCTTTCTGGGCTGTGAGCGCGCATTGCCTCCTCTTGTCCAGCTTTTCATTCACCAGTACCCCGCAATACCATTTTCTTCTGTACTTTAGCAATGACCAAAGAGGTATTGCAGATCTCTCTCTCCAGTGAGATTTGCTATGAGGAGAGCTAAAGGACTCTTAAAAAACCTCACAGAACTTTTAGCATGCCCAAGTATGTAGTATGTTGGGAATAGTTTTAAAAGTAATAGCATCAAACATCAAATATTTATACACTATTTGTAGGCAAGCATTTCATTTCACATTAGGTGATTTTGTTTCCTCTCAGCTGTGTCAGTTGTCATACCAGTAGATGATTCCACCTACAGTGTATCTACATTTTCTAAAGGCATTCCCATTCTCGGTTTCTCACAAATATTTTCCTGTTTTGATAGTGGTGGGAGGAAGCAAAGAACCTCTA
The DNA here is from genome assembly GCA_013399365.1 of Pampusana beccarii. Taxonomy (NCBI): domain Eukaryota; kingdom Metazoa; phylum Chordata; class Aves; order Columbiformes; family Columbidae; genus Pampusana; species Pampusana beccarii. Next base: position 942,041 of record VWYH01006860.1, on the reverse strand, counting down.
GTCCCGTGGTGAAGTCAGTTTAAAGATGTAAATAGCAGATTCAAACCAGAAATGAGACACTTAAAGCAACCTTTCAACAATAATTACTTTCTGCAGGAAGATATATTTGTGTTTGCGTAGGCATGGGTATGAACACATTTATACCTCATCTATATTAGGAAGGAAAAAAAAAAAAAGAGAGCACACATCAGCTATTAAGAGCTGTCTTTGGATTGTGTGTCCAGAAATTTTTTAAGTGCTCCATATTGTCCTGTTAGCCTAGCCAAACGCTATCACTGCATATCGTTGCCTGATCACTGGCTGACAGTTAGGAAGGTTCTCTGGAATTTGGGAATCCCCTTTGGGAATCTCCTTGCCAAAGTACGCAGTCATGATAATAACTTTATTGGGACCATAAAGCTTACTGGAGACAGGTTATCAAGCATGTATTAAGATAACACGCCTAATGCTTTTGCCTAATACAAGCTGGGTTCTAATCAGCTGTCTAGGAGGCATGCAAAGTTCATTTTCCCATCCCAGTCTGCTGATTTACCTGTTTTTCTAGTTGACAGTTGTGCTTATGTTATCTAGAAATACTTTATATTGAATTAGTTTTGTTTTGTCAAGTGTTGAAATAGAAAGGCATCTTGCCTTCTTTCCATGACACTAGTAATTCGAATTAATTTAGAGTAGTCTCTTCAGTTTAGAAAAGAGAGCGCTGTGGCAGCATATGACTGAAGTCTTTAAAATCTTGACTGACATGGAGAGGGATCAACTGCTCACTGTTTTTTCTAATGCAAGCACTAGAGTTCACCAGGTGAAACTAGTAAGTGGCAAGTTTGAAACACATGAAAGAGTTAAATTTTACATTGATACTGGTAAATCTGGAAAAGTTAATGAAAAAGAGAAATGCACTGAGAATAATTAAATGCATAGAAACTACATCCAGGTCCCTAGTCTGAAAACTGTTGGCTTCCTGAGCTGTGAGTCTTAGTCGAAGTAAGGAAGTTTACCCTGCTCTTATTCTCTCCTGTAGACCCCTAATCTGGAGAAAAGTGCAGATACTTGAGAGAGTAAGGGCATGGGTAGCAGAAAATGTGTCATTTCTACCTGGAAGAATGATCATCTTGTTCATGGAAAAACTGGTGATGAAAAGAACAGATTTATTGACCGTATGATTTGGAAGATATTTATAAACTTTAGCCAGGCAAGATTTTAAAATATTTCTGAGATAACAGTGAAGTAAAAATAAATAAATAAAGTCAGTTGTCTGTAACCTGTAATCACCTTTCCTGTTCTGTAGTTCTTGGGCATAATATACCCATGTTTTCTTTCCTTTCTCAGGAAAAATGAGATACAAAGCATGCTTTTGCCAATCAGTAATTAAATGCTTTGTTATCTATACCTTCTATATCTGTTTCTTTAGGAAAAAGCAATGGCAGATTGAATTAACTGAAAAATGTCACAAAGCAGATGATGTTCTAAACTGTTTTGATCAAAGTATTGCCAGAGTGAAAGAAGATTTTGGTTTAGTGGCGTTAGTGAGATGGTGAACATCTGAGTGTTTTGGAAAAGGGCTTTAGAATAGATTTAAGGGTTGGTTATGAATTAGGATGCATATTTGGCTAATCCTTTGGAATTTTAAGCGCATATTTCAATAGTGAGATACATAACAATGCTCAGGAGAAGTGTTCTAGAGATCAGTAAATGGAGCTGAGATTCCAGTGTAGCGCTTGGAAGCCTCTGAACTATGTCCTGACAGAGCCTGCCACATATACAGCTGCTTCTGCTTGTGTTGTTCCCTAATTTACAGAAATGTCTTATCTTATTCACTTTATTTTTTTAAAATTTGTCCTTCTCTTTGTAACTTAAGGAATCTTAAGAGACATTTGGAGGTCTTTTCCATGCTCAAGAAAGAATGAGAAAGGACTCTGCTGCAAGAAATTAAATTGCTGGTGCAGCAAGTAATGAAACACCACAAGGTGCTGCAGAGAGCCTCAAGAAATAGTATAAAACAAACATGCCTTGAATAGGACCCTGTCAAAGTGCTTGTCTACTGTGAGGCTGTGCAAGAATTCAGATACCAGAGGGAAGAAAGCTTTGAAGAGTAGCTGTTTATCACACATGCTTCTCCTTGCTCCTATTTAGAGATACTTGCAGCTACTCTCCATTCAAACCATACAAGATGCATAAAGAGAAGCAGATTGCTTACAGGCTCGTAGCATAACACTTTTTTTAGCACAGAGAGTGCTGTATCAGTTCTCTTTTAATGCTGTGCATGTCAGTACCTTGCCTAGCTAATATTGCCAACATGTTTTCCCTGGAAAGCTTTAAACAATATGAAAAAACACTTTGGAAAAGCTTGTAAAATTCAGTCAATTTGTCAAAATGTTTTACAGTTTTATCACCTTAGTCAGTAGAGACAGAGTGCTGCATATCAAAAAGAAAAGTAACAAGCTGGAACCATTGCTGCTTTTACATGTTATCGATAGTCTCTGACATGCAAAAATCATGTTAAAGTGCTGCCTAAAATTGACTGTGGCAGTAGTTTCATCAAATACTACATGGCAGATAGGCCACCTGAAAACAAAGTATCTGGAGGTGGTTGCTCTTATTTTTCCTGGTTTTTGATAGAGAAGATTATTGTTAGATGAGTCTATCTAACTTCTTTTGAAGGTAAGCAAAACAAGTTAAGCAAAACAAAAACTGTGACAGATTCCTTTAAACACACGCACAAACAGATAAGGTGAGATGATATAGCACTAAGCAAATTATTTGTGATAACTCTTAGAAGTAAAATAGATGACATGAAATTTTTGTAAAATTGATGCCTTTCCTTTTAATGTTAACTGTTCAGCAGACAGGCTCCTGTAGCCAAGAAGGATGTGGAATATGGAATTGCTGATTATAAGGGCTTCTAGGATTTTTTTTTAAAAGATGGATGTGGTTTGTATGTATTTATATGAAAGTAGCATCACTTTATTAGCCTAACATAAAGCTACAGACATGAAGCAAATGCCATAGTAATTCTCATCTAGAAGAAACAGTATTGAAGGGACAGTGTCTGGGTGTTTTTTTCTTATTCTGAATCCACCTTTTCAAAGAGTATTTGGTTTTATTTGGGTCTCAAGTGGGCTGGCCCTCCTCATGCTCCAGAGTCCAATAAGACCCTAGTGGGAAGCGGCTCTTACTGGAAGTCAAGAAGATAAAAGGGAGGGTGTTATATTGTGACTTGATTTAGATGAAACAGCAAGATGAAGCAATGCCCAAGGGAAACCCTGAGTGTGCAGCAGAGCAATCCAAAGATAGGCTTCAAAATTCAGTTATCTTATTTTTGAAACCATCATGCTTCTTATCTTTTGTCTTAGCTGTTCAGAAAACACTCCAAACAAATTTTCCTTTATTTTTTTCCCAATAATACTAATTTTAAAGTAATGTATTGCATCAGATGGTCACAGGGTGTTGTACTAAAATTCTGCTGCTGTTGTGGAGCAGCTAGTCTCCCACAGCTATCTGCCTGTATTCTGACATCCTCTTGCTGTACTTGTACCAGCATTTCCTTCTTTGCTTGCAAACAGAAAACTATTCCAAGATATTCTGCAAAGAAGGAATGTCCAGACCTTACTTGATCTTGACACAGTAACATGTCAATCTTGGTGTTCAGGCAACACTTGGGATGTGCTTGCTCTGCAGCTGGTATTCCACTTGCTGTTACAGCGCTTGGTCCTCTCCCCTGCCTGTCTTCTAGTGAGAAAGTAACACATCTGTATTTTCACCATTTGCTAATTCTTTCCAGTTTCAGTCAGAAATGGAAATTCTGTTTGAAGGCAGGAGATGTCTGCATATACGGTAGAACAGTGTATACAGGGGTTTGTGGCCACAGAGCAGCCAGTTCCCCAGTCAGCTGTGTAAGCTGTATGAAATACGCTTGTCAATCAGTAATCGATTAAGTGATTACTCTTTTTACAAATGATAATACATTTGCTCTTGTTGCTTTTGTTATTTTTGTTATAGTTTTGTTAATAACCTTATCTAGAAATCAAAGTGGCATTCAGCATAAAACTGAGAAATCCCAAGGGTAGGAAAGGATGAAGCAACTATAAAAATTTAAAAAGTATTGCAGGAAGGCGTACTTCACTTCAAATGTTGCTCATGCTTTATTTTGAATATATTGTCTGTGCAGCAATTGTCATGGAGAGAAGAAAACAGTATGGAGTGATAATAGTTATCAGGGGTTTTTTTTCCCTATTTGATTATTGATGGCATTTAAAAGATAAAAATTAACAGCTCTAAAAAGAAATAATTGATAGGCACTGCCAGTATAATTATATTATTTTTGGAAGCTCGGTGTGGAATAACTATGCCTTGAAATTAGTCTGGAATTGGAGATGAATGTGTCACTGGGAGGAGAAAAAATAGTAACTGAATGTGTTTTGTGAAGTTAAATATTTGTTAGCATTGTATTCCACATGCAGAATAAAAATGCAAGGATGCCAAATCCGAACACTTGCAATATTTCAGCACATTTAATGTATAATGATTACTGTAGTTGTTTAGCATAATGACTAAAATAGTTGCACAAAGTACTTTATTTATAGCAACTGTTGTAATTAGGTACTTGAACATTTGTTATTTCAGACAGGAATGTCCTGTAGAGCTAATCCATGTGAAATTAATTCTCCAATTAGTGAATTTATATATCATGCCTATTTCTATGAAAAGTTAAAAAAAAAAATCTTGGCAATTTTTGTTACTATTAATTTTGTTTTTAGGGAAACAGTATAATGCAACCTCCTTTGTCTTATTTAATTATCTAACTCAGTGATTGTATCGTCAGTGAACAAATATCACAAGTATTTTCCAGTTGGAACTCCCCAAATATTATTACTTCATGGGTACTACCTGATACACTTATAATCATAAAGATGCTTTTTATTCTTGTAGCTTTTCACTCTTTCTCCTTCAAGAAGAAAAACCCAACAAATACCTAGTGTAAAAACCCTGCGTATAAGATATTCCCCTAAATTAATCAAGTTCATTCTTTGCAAATTAAATATTATCAAGTCCCTTAGTACGTTTTCTCTTTCTTTTAGCAATGTTAAATTAATGTCAATTAGCAAATCAGAGATGATTGTGCCTTGTGCACAAGAAACAGTATGAAGACTATTCGAGTGCAGCAGTTTAGAGGCCAGTAAAGGTGTTCACAGAACATGGAAGCTTTGCCTAAAAACTCTATTTAAGATTGAAGAAAAGTCCTTTGCCACCATTTTGAGTACCAAACATAGGAAATGAGTTACATATTTAGATAACATAAGATTCTCGCATCCTCTATTGAAATAGTTTTTAACTCCGTGGAGGGGCTTAAGTTTTCATATGCAAAGGTCCTCAGTCTAAATTTCCACCACCGTTCACACACAGGACATTGTCTCAGCGGATGGGAAACTTGTGGTCAAGTGCTAATTCCTCCACTTGGTTTGGTCAGACTGCTGAACCTGGGTTTCCTTCTTCCCAAGGGCTGTTATGACAACTGATCCATTGAGTCAAAAGGGATCCTTCCTGGCTTCCTTCATTTGTTTCCATGGGACCTCGCTGAGGTAGTCTGTAGGTTTAGTTTGTACCTGTACTCTCTACAAGCCCCATAGCTTTCGTGATTTGCGTTTGTGGATGCTCAAGCTCCTCTTGTGCAGACTGAAGAGTCTGGGTGCTGATCCCAGGGCTCTGGGTTCCTCTTGGTGAAGGGACAAGTCTGTTGCTGATGGCTGTGTCCCTGGAGGGAGATATCTTCATTTGGTAGGAAGGCTTCGTTCACCCTTGGTACAACAGAACATCTGATTTGAAAACTGTATACTGTGTGTGATAAATGTCTTGCTGATTTAAATGTAGTTTTCTACTTTGTTTGGGTGAGGGTGATTGCCAAGGAAGAACCCCACTATTCCAAGCTTTTCTTTCAAGCTCTGAAACACCTCAAAAGAAATAGAGAAGTTGTGAAACTTAGTGCAGGCAGTACTACCTAAGCTCCCACTTCCATGTCATTTTACCAAAAGTGAAGGGATGAAGAATTTGTCACGTGGAGATAAGAAGTAACTGTGATTCTGGGATCTTACCTATTGGACTGGCTGCTGGGGAAAGTCAGTGAAATGCTGGTAGTGCTCCACTTTTTAATACATTACTAGATTTTTAGTAATAATGATAACAATGCATCCGTGTTCACTATGGCAGTTTGTATGCTTTTATTTAAGGGGGGTAGTGACCCAAGCCAAGTTAGGAAAGTAAATAATATCCAGATAAGCTTGAGTCTTAAGTATTTACTACTACCAAATAAAAATATTCGTGCCCATTAGCACTCAGGTTACAAAGATGTGTGTTTGACCTGATGTTTTAACTGTCACATACTGTTGAATACTAATATATGCTTCTGTTTCCAAAGATACTTTATTCTTTTTTAAGAAATTCTTGTTACTCTTATTTTTCTGAAGAAGAGGTGTTTTAGTACAGCAGTTCACACTTTGCTGGGAAGCAGGGAAACAGAAGCTGTTCAAGTCCTTTATGTCTTATGCTCAAGCAGCTGAAGTGTTTCTATAGCCTCTTAAAAACATGAGTAAAATAATTGCTTTTGATCAGAAAATACCGATTTGTTGAAATGGTACCATCAGGAGTAGATACCCAGTCCCATAACAGAACTTCTTGATAAGAAGACCAATTCTGATTTCAGAGAAATGCATAGTCTGCTAGTTGTGTCTAACCGTTGAGGGAACCTATGGCTAGTTTGTTCGCTGTTTTACTGAACATGGGATTTGAAATCAGGCTATTTCTGGTTGAATATTTAACCGTTTGGCATTGACCAGTTACACAAAGGCTTGGCATCCTTTGGGCAGGGCACCTTTTGGGAGAGGAGACCCTGGTGTTCTCAAATGGTCAGAATAAAGCTGATACATAGATAGATTTGAATGCTGTGATCACTGGGCTACTAGCTGATCTCTGCATGCCTCTCTCTGTCTTGTAGTTGATGAAGGTTTTCCCCCCGAAGAACAGAATTTCAAAAGTACTTGGAATGTAGGGCATAGGTTTCTTATCCGATCTTATTAACGTGTGAAAGGCTAAATGCCTACTGATATTTCTTCTTGACAATCTCACATCTCTCACATTTGGACCTCTCAATGGCACACCAAAGGCAGTGTTGTGGTAAGGAGAATATGGTAAAGATTTTTGCCTGGCCTATATGTGCCCATTTTCGTTAAGCTGATGACCTGATTGTCAGTTCACAAGAACTTAAAGCCCTTCTTTTTTTTTTTTTTTTAAATTATATCTTAACAGCCTATTTTAAAGGCTGTGTTTTGGAGAAGGAACACTAGATCCATAATGTAACGTTTTAGTAGGCATTTAAAATGTAAAGTATGAACTCTGTGAAATATTCTTTTAGCTTACAGAACAAATTAAAAAAGGTAATATTTCAAATCCATTACATTTAATTCTCTATGTTTTTCCCATGAGCTTTCTAATGTTCCTGAATGTTAATCTAGAACACATGCTCTGATTTCTAAGAAAATATATTTTATTAAAAATTATTTCACATTTTTAAGAAGTGTCATTTTCTTTTAGACTACAACTTATCACAGCGTGATTGCTTTTGAAACAACACAAATGTACTGCCAGGTAACATAACTAATGCAAAACAGTCTGATGTGTAATACTTCCCAATATTAATACTTTTTATAAGAAGTAAAAATGCAAATGCAGTTTTGAAAGAAAATTAACAAGTAAAATAATGTGAAAGGGATGTCATTTAAGTGTTACTCTTTGGAGCAAATAACGGCTGTTCAAGACTTGGTAATGTATATCTCACATACTTGCAGACTGTGCAGCTGGTGCCGTGGATAAAGATAGTGAAGGAATTGATGGCAAAACTGAAAAAAGGGATGATAAACTTCTTTAGTTTAGAGAATAAAATTGGGCACTGTTTGAAGATAGCAAAAAAAAAAAAAAAAGTAGTAGTTTTGCTGGAATTTGTTGTTTATGTTTAAGTATCTCCAGTATGCTGAGGTTTGTTTGGAATGTCAGGTTAACAGAAAACCATTTATGCTTTTACCCAGTCCTTGCGATTTGGCAAGTGATTTTGAAAACTATCTTGTAAAAAGTAGAAATATACTTGCAATCAGAGATTTCTACAGGGGAAAAAGAATCTGTGTTCAGAATACAGGATCTTGCTAGCTATATATTGCTAATTATGTCAGTCTTCTGGTAAAACAGATTATGTCAGTTCTCAACAACAGCACCTTTGGCATTTCACTTAAAAAATTCCCAAGCCTAAAAAAAAAATCATCTGGATTTCAGTTACCCCAAAGGCAAAGGTCAAAACAATCCAGGAGAAAAGCTGTGAGTGGTAAGGAGAGGGTGGGGAAAGGCATTATTATGTACAGTTCCTGGAAACATCAAAGAGCCTGGTCAGATTGGATATTCTTCTACCTCATATCTGTTATATGTGATGTGATACATGGATGAGACTTGGAAAGGCCTCTGGAAGAGCAAATGCCCGTGGGCTTTCTCAAGCCCTGCAGGCCTTGCCTGGAAAATCTGTCCAACTCCTTGCAGTGTTACTGATCTGGTGAACTCTGTGTCTGTGGGACTACTGTGGGAAGAAAAGAATCAGGACTGGGCACCATACTAACATCATACTAACACAGTATAATTCAGTTCAGGCTTGAGAGCTGTTTTTATCCTAAACCTTGACATGTAAGTGTTCTTCTCAGTCATCGCCTCACACCATAGAGTAGCCACTTTCAAGGCAGATTTTTGTTCTCATGGATTACTTCCATGTTGTAAGAGTGTGCTTCGAATATTGGTAAACCCAAGAGCATCACATGCAGATTTGAATAGCTAGTATGTCACATTACAGATCAAATAGTGTTTAGAAGCAAAATACCTACCAAGTAAAGGTAACTTCCATACCCCTAGCAGCTTAAAAGTGTACTTAAATAAGACTTACCTTCTAATAGCGCCAGGAGACTGCTTTTAAGTACTCAAGGGAATTCAGATAAAAGGTTATCTTCTCTATTTTAAATTCAAGCTGTTTCAAAAAAAGCTTCACAAGTGTGTGATAACATTAGGTATTACCTGCATCTGTGGAAATGGCAGCAAATTTAAAAATTGGAGTGCACCTCCCAAGTAGTCATGCTAATGTAACAAAACAAGGCCTGTGGTGGGAGGGGTACTCTGGCTGTGATTGTCTCAAAGACTGTGCCCAGCTAATTAGTATTTAGTAGTTAGTTATTCAGACATATCAAAAATGGTGGGCTCTGGAGCCAACACAGGACTATGCTGGCTATGCAAGTTCATCAAGAGACACGTAAACTGATCAAGAAAAATGCAGATATGTTTCTGCGTTTGCCTTTGTGTGTGCATGTCCCTAAATGTGTGCTGGGAAGCAGGGTCTCTTCTCCCTTTCCCAAGGACTCCTGTCTTGTCTGTTCGGTAGTCGGATAGCTACAGTCGTTTGCAGACAATGTTCTCCTCTGCTGCAGGCCTTAGGTCAGCAAAGCCCAGAGTTCTGCTGAAATTAGTAAGGCTTAGAGATACAACTAAATGAAATGTTCCCCTGGGTGTTTTGCTGACTATGGTGCATTTTAATCCTTAGCATTCTCTATATGCTACATTCCTGTTTAATGTGCTATGCACCAGGATCTTCTTGTGCTGTTTGTTTCTCTGAGTGTCCCCTGTCCCTGCAAGGGTCCTGCTCTGCTGCCCTCACTCCTGTTGCCCCAATGCATGGGAAAATGTGGCTCGAAATGTGGTGGGGGTCTCATCACCGGTGCCAAAGAAGGTTGTTTCACTCTGCAGCTGGCTGAATACCCAAGTGTTTCAGGAAGCCAGGAGTGCATGGCCGTGTAATAGCACTTGGCTGGACAGCAACTACATAAATAGTAACATAAAAGAAAGATTCATAGTCTGAGCCTCTTATAGGCTGTGTGGTCCTGCATCTCACCAAGGGTTCTTGCCATCCAGCCCCAGGTGCTTTCCAGCTGAAGAAATCCATATGGTTGCTGTCTGCTTTTTGTTCTGTGAATAAATTAACAATCACAATTACTTATGCACTTATTCTGGCATCTTCAATGCATGAACATGCACAGTGAGATTTTGTGTGTGCGTATGTAGTGAGAAGAAAAATAGCTTTAAAGTGAGAGAGATGTTATTTTGATGAAACATCTGTCTTTCTATATTAGCATTTATACTAAATAGCAAACCTTAGAAAATCATTTAACTACCTTTAACTCTATATTTTCATAGTTAACAAAGGATGCAACATCTGCTTTTTGCTTTATACTGTTGGTCTCTTCTGTATCTTTTGTAGAATTTAAATGCACCTCATTACTGTTCTCAGTTATTTTCTAGAATGTCTTAATTTAATTCTCATCCGTTCTCCCCTGTGGCCTCCAAAGAAAAGAAAATAGGTGGGGCAGAAAAATTGGAAAGCAGGAAAATACTCTGTGTCAGCTTTTCTGATTGTGTCAGGTGCACCGAAGAAAAAAAAATAATCTACTTCATTATCTCCTTGTTCAAGTGGAATACTAATCAATATCAAGGACTGAAAGAACAGCATTTGACAAATACAGGATGCTACTGACAGTTCACTTTTTAAAGTGATCACTCTTTTTTAATGGCAACCTGCTGTTAACTATTGTTTTAAGTGATTTTTTTTTAATGGTTATGACTTTAAGAGTGCTATGTTATCACTTATGCCCTTGAAAAGCAGACATCTTGAACTGTCCTTTTACCTTCTTCTACTCTCCCTCAAATTAAAATGAAACAAAACCAAACCAAAACATGTTAAAATATCTTTTCAGGATCAGGCAGAGCAAAAACGTCTTTCTCCTGTAACTTGTTCATTTAGAGAATGATCATAAGAAGTTCTGGACCAAGTTTTTCATATGCTTGTATTCATTAGTACATGATATGTAGAGAACGCAGTAATATTAAAACAAGTTACATAGGATGGATTAGGTAGCCTCAAATATAAAAGACAGTGCAGATATCATCAGAAGTAGTTTCTGGTTAAGATAACGTATACCACTTCACTGACTGATATGTTCTGAGCTAAATGTGGACTCAAGAACTCTCTTTGGCATATATCTCTTCTGTTTTCTTCAGCAAGGTTATAGAAGGAGGGTCTTGGTTGTATTAGGAGATTTAGGCAGGTAACAATTCATCTTCTTATATACGTTCTTATTGTAAATTTAGTCTCTTCAGTGCACAGGGATGTCACTTTCCCCTTTAAGGCACATTACTGAGGAGCAATGTTTTCAAAAGCTTAGTTCCCAGCATCTGATACTGTGACAAGTGAGGTCAGATAATTAGTGTTGAAATACTGCTCTGGGCTCTTTTTTTTTTTTTTTTTTTAAAAAAAAAAAGCATGATTAAAAACCAAAACAAACAACTGCCTTCTTTATCCAGTAGTGGGAAAGAAGACTTGAACCCAATTTTGAAAATTGTGACCACACTGTTTCTGTAACTATATTCTGTGGGGCAATAGTATGTAATTGAATTTCCTAGGGTAGTATTTTTGTGTGATAGACAGTGACTGTCTCTAAATGGTTTCTGCAGACAGCACACAGAGCAAAAGCCATGCAGTTACAGACGCTTGATATTAGAAGTCATCTTGACACTCAGAATTGAAGCATGTGTCTTTTGTGCAGAGGCTTACACTCCTCCTCTGTTGGCACACCTGTGACAGCCATCAGGAGCTGACTGTGCTGTTTGGTCTTGCTGCTCCTTTATGGATCGTTGGTCAGCTGTAGATCTACGTGCTCCAGGACAACCTTAGAAAATGAAAATAAGGTCTGAGTGATTTGAGTGGTGCTCTTGTTGGGTTTGTGTGTCTGTCTGTGCCTGCTTTCCACTTAACACAGTGGGTAGGTAGCTGTTGGTGTCCCAGCCCAGGATGCTCTGTTAGTGACCCTCTGGGAACATGCAGCATTGACTTAAGAGCCATTGTGCCCTCAGTAGTGCCACAGGGGCCAAGTTGGAGCTGCCGTTTCTCGTTTGTGGATGGGAGTTAAGAGAGAGCCCCATGTGTCATTAATGAAGGTGCCAGCAGGTTCAGGAAAACATGAAGTAGTGATTTCAGACTTCGATATGCCTGTTTACTTTTTTGGAGGGAGGTGGTTAGGAGAAAGAGAAGAGGTTGAAGCTCTCCTCCTGTTTTATCTGTTCCATTACACTTCATGCTGCTTTTTGTTCTTCATAAAAAAACCCCCAAGTTATTAAAAAGCAGTCAGTGGAGTGTCAGGCTGGTCCGTTTACCACATATGTGACTAGAAAGGAGTATAAAATCCATATTACTTTATTACATAATATCCCTCTTTATTGGGTGAAATTCCATTCTGCCCATTCTTTAAAAATTGTGTAAAATTTGTATCCTCCTGCATTTTTTCTAGTACAAGTTAAAGCCAGGAAGGAAAAGCTCTTCATGCCTCCTCCTGAACTCTTGAAGAGCCCTCTATATAAGATCACTCAACAAGCCCAAACGTTTCTTTCTTAGGACATATTTCTCCCTGTATCTGTCCTAGAAGGAAAGATGTCTGCCCCTTCCTTCTCAGGGTATATTCTGCCTCAGTCAGAGGTGTTTACTTTCACTATAATACCAGCTTCACATGGCTTAATCCTTTCTAATGACTGCAACTTGCCTGTGTGCCATGAATCCACCTATGTCTGTAGACTTCAAAAAAACCAAACTGAGAAGAATATTGGAAATCTAGCCAGAAAAACCCTCTTTAACTTCTTTGGCAGAGTGCCTGGAAAGGAAGAGAGAACACAGAATCAAAATAAATTACAGGATTCAGAAGCGCATTACATTAGCCCTAAGAAATTGCTTTCTCCTTGTATTAGTGACTAGTGATAATTTGAAACACTTCAGCTACGGTCACTTTGTTATTTTAAAAGAAATGGAAACAGAGGTGTTAAGAACAGAAAGACAATGGTTACATTTTAAAGTAGTAACTTAAATTAAAATGTTTTGGTTAAGAGGAGACACCCTAGAAAAGAGTTAATTTTAAAGGGAATAAGAGGAATCAAATAATAATTTAGCCTTGAGGGAAATTCTCAAGGTCCTTTTGTGTATCCCCTTCCTCAGAGCAGGGCCAGTGGAGACAAGGTTGCTCAAGACCCTGCCAAGTTAAGTTTTGAGTATTTCCAGGGCTGCAGATTCCGCAACCCATGTGAGTTTTAGAGGATGAGGTGCACATTTCTCATCACAGATGAGAGAGAGAAGAGTTTTGAATGACAGGTTGCTCACACTCTTTATGGGTGCCTTCCTCACCGGTTTTGACAATAGTGCATTTTGATGGAGTCTTATCATGTTATTTGTCTTTTCCAAGGTTTAGGAATCCCCCTGAAGACATTATGTAAGTTCAACACAAAGTGAACACTGTCAGTGTATGTGAACTGATTCATCCACACAAATCTGATCAGGTTATTTGGCTGCTTTGCTAATTAACTTTAAAAATAGTTACAGCTAGGAGTTTGAAGCTTGTCTAGATCAAGCACACAGAGCTGCTACGGAGCTCTGGATGCAAAGGTCTTTCCACTAGGTTAGACTGCAACTTCACTCTATTTTTTTTGTTTAAAAAGTTGACCATATCTATAAAGTAGGAAAAATAATTCGGAAAGGACAATAATTACCATAGTTTTCTTCATGGCTCAGTGGGAAAAAAAGACGCTATGCAGCACAAAGGGGCTCTCCTCATTTCCTGTAGGTAAAGATAATCCTGTTTTTATTGTGCAAATGTACAATCCCAAAGGTAAAGATTTGCTGCAGAAAGTGAAATATTCACCTCAAAGCAATAAATGAAAGGATCATCACTCCTTAGAGTTTTTATGCAACTGTTAATTTTAGATTCATTTATAACTACCAGAATCATCGTTCTGTTTGTGCTTTGCTTGTCAGTAAATGCTTAAATGAAGATAATTTCTAAGGATGCCCCATAAAGGCTTTAGAAATGTAATATTAAAGCTTTTATCCCATTGGAACCTGATAAAGGCCAAGGGGGATAGATCTGAAAAAGACATTCTTTGGTTCTTTTCTGATGTCCTGAGTATCCGAATTTCATCTATTTGTTTATTTATTGGGTCCTATACATATTAAAATGGTTGTGACTATCAGAGACGTCTTTCAGGATTTGTTTTCCAAGATCTATCTCTTTGTTTTCCTTGATGGCTTTATTGTAAGGGAAAGAAAACGCAGTCTGTTTTCCAGGAGTTTTCTGGATCAGTATCCTGTTGTCTTAGAAGTCAGAGATGAACTGAGTAATGAATGCAGAGACACGACGGAAGAGACAGATGAGTGAAGGTTATAATTTTTTTTTTTTTTTTTTTTTTGAGCTGAAAGAAATAGTGTAGACATGTCTGTTAGTAGGGGAGAGAAACGGATCTCTGAAGAGTAATTCAAAGGAAGTCTTTGGAAAAGAAAGGTGGCACATTCCCCTATAGTTCATAGGAAGCAAAAAGAGCACAACTGATACTCTGTCACATCAGAGAGGATGAGTAAATGATGAGACCTTACTTCAGGGAGGTCACAGGCTGAGACATCCCTGGTTCTTTATCAAGGATATCACTTTGGTGCAACTATGGATTAGAATTATTGTAGTTATTATAGGACAGTTGTTCTACCCTGTGGATTTTTTTTTCTATAATATATGCTTTTTTTGCTTTTTTCTTTTTGGGGTTTGTTTTGCATAGAATGTTGCTGGCAATTTCTGCAGCTTGCTAGCCTTTGTAACTAAGAAGTATTAGCATATGTCAATGTAACTTACAAATAAGTAACTTGAGGGAAGAAAGGATTTGAAGTTTGTTTATACGAAAAATAAATGAGAGATTATTTGCAAAGAGAGATACAACATAAGTTTAATTGAATATATTTGCATTTAGAATGTAAGGGATTAATAACTGTAAATTTGAGAATTTAATTTGCAGTGGTAAGCTGTATTTCAATAAGAATAATATGTTGGAGAGATTCCTGGAAAAAGAAAGCCTACAAGCATGTTTTCCAGTATTTCTTTGGAACGACCACAATGCTTTTGGAGTTTTTATGATATTTTATTATAGTTTGCCTCAGAACAAACTTCTGAAGTAGAAAAGTGCTGTCCTTAGCAGAAAAGCACTATTCTTATTTTAAAGGTGGGGAACTGAAGCACGAGATAGACTGTGGCTTTCCTAAGTGCAGGAAGATGTGTGAAGCAGAGCAGAAAGTGGCAACTCAGTTTCCCATGTCCCAGGCTGGAATGCCAGTTCCCAAATATGTCTGCATTTGAGATTGCAATGGAATGAGGTTGGCTGGGTTTAAACAAGCTGGCTTAGACGCTGGTAACAATTTCTGTGGCAGAATGAATTTCAGTGCAGTCTAGGTTACTTTGCCTCTCATCTCTGCAGGTTATATCCAAGACTGCTGAGCTTCATGAGAATTTGGTTTCATATTGCTAGTCTAGCTAGCATAAAGGCAGTTTTAGGGTCTACCCACTACATTAGAGTGTTGTATAAACATACCCTATTGTATAAATGTACCCCATTCTGCGGAGTGACAAAGCACACTCTGGTAGGTTAAGTCTTTTTAATTTACTGAGTTAAGCTCAGAGACTTGGTAGTTCAACCAGAATCTCCCAGTTCTGCCACAGATACTTGGATATGTAGCGGTGGTCAGGATACTTATTCACTGTGCCCTGCGGTTTTGCCTCTGTAAACTGGAGGCAATGTTTCCTTGCCTCTGGACAGTGCCGCAAGAATAAATTCCTGTTTGTTAAATGCCAGGAGCCGGGGGGGAAGACAGTAATAAAAATACACATCTAAGTACCTTAGACCATTGAGGCTTTGCAGTTCTGTAACAGCCCAGACTGCTTTATTGCTGTTAAAGAGAGAATGAATATTGTACAATGTCTACATCCTGTCAGTGGCTAGAAATGCAATTCTGCGAGAGAGTAGGAAAGGCTACAGCCTGCTCTGTGCCTGTCACTGGTGCAATTTTGCAGAGAATAATGTCAAATAAATGTATTGCTGAGTTTTCTACCTTTCCTTAAATCTTCATCATTATACTTTGTTGCTAGAAATTCTTTGTTTCTTCTGCTGCTATAAAAGGAACCACAAAAGTTTTGAGAGTAATGCCCTTGTAGTGCAACCACCTGGATGGCGGTTGCCAGAAGGCTGTGTGCGTGCATAGGCTCATACACACACAAATAGACAGATACACAAGTGGCCAAGGAATAGAGTTTTAATTGAGGAATACTCTGCAGTCAGGAGCTAAGGTTATGTGACATTTAGTGCTTCTCTGACTTGGAATAACTTAAAATGGAAGCAGTGCTGGAGCCTCCTTCTCTCTACCTGAGCTGCCTAAAGGCTCCAAGAAAGATAATTTGCAGACTACCTTGTTTCGAACAGAGTAAAGCACCATTTTAAAGGATTAGAGAATAGACAGATTTTCTTCCCCTTAAGCCTTGTTATGGATAATCTTTCTGGAGTCCAAAAACCCTACAGAAGTGATGAAAAAAAATGATCTGTGACTGAATGGCTGAAGTGATTGATGAGAATGTAGGATATTTCATATTTCTGTCATTTTTTAATCCAGAGCTGGTAGGAGGGTTATGGTCTGAAAATTGCTGAGCAGTCTTTGTGAAGTAAAACAGTGCATGTTTTACAAAATCTAAAATATTTGTGAAGAGTTTAGGTTGTGTTTTAGGGCTACTTAGTAACACAAATATTAATATTTACTGTAATTTCAATGAGTGAGGGGGATTCTTAAGGCCAGACTTTTAGAATTAAGAAATACTAGTCTGAAATTAGAAAGGAACCACTAGTATACCTTATGAAAATATACTTACACAGTTTCTAACAACAAAGACTTAATAAAATAAAGATGTTGCAGAAGGGCTAAAAATAAGACAGACCTTCTGATGTAGGAGAAAGTATTTTATGAGGAAGTATTTTCTCGCTCTCCCAAGAGACTGAGTGAGATCATTCAGGAAGCTTTTTCATGCTTCATCAACAGATCTGTGACACTGTTTTGTTATCAGCTTTGTGTTTTTCTAATCTCCACTGAGAATGAGACGGTTGCATCTGAAAGCTCATCATCTTTCATTACAATTTTCGTACAGTATCCTGCATAAGACATTCTTTAACCTACAACGCAAGATGCAAATTAATCTAATAAACTAGTCCATCGTAGAGCACAAAAATAACATATATCTGTCTTATAAACCTGAAGTTTGTGAAGTCTGCCAGCGCAGGCACTCAGATCAGAATTTTGCGCTGATACTTGTCATGAATTTCCAGGTAGTTGTATAATGGAGCAGAGTCAGCAGTAAAGTTTTGATCATGGTTAGTTTACTTTATTATTTTGCCTTAATTACTAAGGTCAGAATCAAAACCACTTGTGAGTATATGTGATATGTTTTGCCCTAGAGATATTCTTTGAAATTGCCCACCATTTACTTTCTGCGTGTTTCCTTCCTGTACTACAGAGCTGTAGCTTAGGAGGCTTCCTCAGAGAATCACCCTGTAATGATTTGGGTTTTTCTTTCCCCTTGAACCATATCTAGGAACTTTAAATCTCGGACTCTTACAGACTGGTTAAAGTATATTTTGCATTTCTACACCTCTGGCCTTGATGTCAATGTTTGAAAGCAAGAAAAAACTCTATTAGCTTAATAGATTTACGAATGAAAAATGCCCCAAACCAGATATCTGAACTGGAGTTTAAAGCCTTCTAATTATCTGGGCAAGAGCAGAAATTATGCTTCATGAATCATTCAGAACAAGCATGCTTATAATCTGCTGCTTGATTATACTTTTCAGCTGTTATGCTGGAAACACCCTCCGTCCTCAGTTCATTTTGTCGCTGATGAGTTTGTCTGCCAGAACTGGAGCAGAGCTGCTCCTTCCTTCCTGGCTCTGAAAGGTTCATCTTTATTGGTTTGATTTGTTAATCATGGCAAACCTGCATTTTTTTTTAATGGAAAGGCAACGTGTCATCTTAGGTGTTAAAGTGATGCATGAATATATCACTATTGATTTTCAGGGAGCAAAACGTTTAATTTAACATATTTATATTTATATGAAGTGAATTTGAACTTTTGCTGTACATAATATGCTGGTGGCCTAATTACACAGTTCAATACAATCTAATAATACAGGACAGTAGAAGATTTTTCTTAGTGATTTAGCTGGCAGCAAACACTAATCTTTGTGGTTGTTATCGGAGAGAGACATCTGAATCTATAGCAGTATTTGTCTTTTCCTGGCACTCAATTCCTGCTTTCTGTGTGTGTCAGACTTTTGTTTATCATTTCCGATTGTTCTGGGCTCCTAACATTCATCTTCATTTACGTGGTTTTTTCCTTCCCCTCTGTGACTCACGGCAATAACTTATTTTCCTCTGAGGTTGGTAAACAACATCTTGATGTGTATTCTGAATCTGATGCAGGACGTTTCTGTTAGATCAGAAGCAGTGACTCAGCTTTCGATAGCCAGCAAGTGGCCAGTTGCCGAGTCACTTTGGCAAGCGTCTGTTTTATGGTGAACGGTGATGAATCTGATGGTATTAAAGGAACTCCTGAATAAAAGTACTGCTCATTTTGAATGCTTTAGAGGCTGATACAGGCACAACTGGAGGGAGAAAAAGTATGTTTCAAGAGTCACCTTGATCATTTAAAGGAGTACATTTTGTGATATAAAAAAAGCTTGGTTGCTATTCCATTGTGAGAAGATACCTAATAAACCAAATTCATTCTTGGCATGGCTGCTGAATAGGTAAATCAGTAATGAAATTATCTTGCTTTGCTTTATTACCGTACTTCATATATTTATATGAAAAGTTACAGAGAAATTCTTTTTTTTTTTAATGTGTGCATATTTTCTTGATTCGTAGTACAAAATGCTATTTTAGCCTGCATTAAAATGTCCTTACTAATAAACCTGAACTGCTAATTACTACAATACAATCTCCCCCCATTCCTCCTCCTTTCTTTGTCTAGTCACTAAAAATTGATGAATCCAAGTCATCAGTCATCACTAACACAAACCTGTTATGGTATAATTTTGTATTTCTATTCTGCTGTTTCTGCTGATATACTTTAAATGAATGCCTTACTAACAACAGACATAAAAATAAGGGGAACCAGAGTGACTTCTAGAGACAGATGGTGTTAATTGATTTCATTTTCCCCTTCACTTGCTTTCTTAAACAGGAAGACAATAATCCCTTCTTATCAGAATGGAATTTTGCTTGTCACTGATATTTAGAGAGGTTAGTTTTAAAGCCTTGTACGTTTTAAGATTGTAAATAGGATAATGCTGTAAGCGTACAACCTCAATACATGTAGATTGGCAGGACTAATCAGATAAGTAAGAATGTGCTTTTTATGCATTTACAATTTCTTTTTTTTTTTTTTTTTTTTTTTAACTGCAGAGTGCTATGCTGTTATTAGCTTAAAGTGATTGAGTTATAGTTAGTCAGATTTTGTGGTAAAGGTAACCTGCTAGGGATGGCAAACAAATTTAAATAGAGGAAGAATGATTTTTTCATTAAAAAATAGGGGTTTTATTAAACAAGAATTGGATGGTATGCGTGGATTCAGGATACAAAAGCTGGTAGAGTCAATGTAACTGAACTAAGCCAAAGTTGTGCTATGATCCAGACTTCTTCCTAATTCTTTTTTTCTTCTTTATTAAATCAAGTAAACATTTCCTAAGGTAAAAATGTGAATCTATACTTGGACATATTTCTACATCTGTGGCTAGATTATTTGGTCTGCTATACCAAGTATTCGCTCTTTCTTCCCTTGTAAATGGGTATTGGAAAAGAAGTGTCATCTAATCTATGTAATGTTGCATATGCAGCAAGCAGTCTTTACTGACGTCTGATCCTCTTGAAAAAGCCTTTTATTTACAGGGGAGAAGGTCATCCAATCCCATCCTTTAGAGAATGTGTTGGAAAGCACCTTAGGAAAATTTTGCTATACCACGCCATTACTGAAGCCTTGTACCTTTTCTGAATTACTGTTCGTTCCTGAAAGACTTGTGGAACACTTTGAGTTTTGCCATTCACACTTCTCACATGTTTACTTTTCTGGCTAACTCAGTGCCTTCTTTCTTCATTTTCATACCTCTACAATGGCACTCGCACTGGACAAAACGGAAAAGAAATGAAAAGTGGAAAAAAATACATAAATGTGAAAGTGACGAAGCATGTTTGAGTAAGTGCAGCAAGGATCACCTAATAAACTGCAAAATAGCTCCAGAGCAGTGGGAGCATCAAAAAGCATCTTATGATGTCCTTTTCTAAAGTACGTATCTGCGGAATCCAAACAACTGAAAGCTATTGTGGAGTACAAGAATTATCCTTTTGCAATTACATACTGTGAGGTAAAAATAGTAGTGACCTGGTGAATTGAAGAAATCTCTATCCTTAAATTTAGATTTTTCAGAACTACCTGTAACTTTTCTGGCTACGTGTTTTATTTATTCCTTATCTCACGGAAGTGAATTGATATGTCAGATAAAACCAGCACCACTTGACTGAGAGCTAGTGAATACCTATATTTTGGGGAAGTTAAAAGCGGTGACTGTTTTTGTTTAGAATAGTTAGATGGACAATCTATCATTTACTTACTGGTTTCCTTCCACCCTTCTGTTTCTCTCAAACAGCTGTTTCATTTTGTCTTTCATGTGTTTTACTGGCTGTTACACCTTGTGAATTATCTTCACGGGGAATTGTAATTTATTTTTTCTGTACAGGACCTAGCACAAAAAGGAACCAACCTTGTCAAATCTCTAGTTGCAAGCAATAATATTAATAATTAAAAATGGCACAGGAAAATTAGATTGAGACTGGAGTTTGTATGAAGTGCAATATTGAATATAATAAAAGAGAGTCTTTAACATATAAATGGGTTTGAGAAGATACAGTGTAATCAAATTCAACTGCATTTTTTTAGTACTTTTCATGTCATGTCTCCCAAGGTGCTTTACAGCACAATAATCATGATTAACTCTGGATTTAATCAGTGAACTAGTACAGTAATCCACGAAGTGGGACAACGAGTTAGACTAGCTTGGTATTGGTGAGGACCCTAGTGACCACGTTATAATTTGTGCAGAAATGTCAGTGAAACCCATAAAGTCCATGTATGTCAGAGTACTCGGGTAATCAATTCTGTATTTCAGAGAAACAGTTGGAACAGAAGTCCACAAGCATTTCTTAGATAACATAATAATCTTGGGACGGGAAGTTTGGGATGTGGGCTTTGTTTTAGGATGATACTGACAAATCATAAAAGGATTTAAAAGCCCCCAGGTCCCAGTCCTTGCTCCAATCTGATGGTGCAATATGGGGCAACGTTAGTAATTTGTGTTGCATGTGTCGTGTTCTTAATTATCAAGATTAATCTGAGTGCCAGTTTCAGGACTGTGTTTATAAGAACATTTAAATAAAATGATATTTTGAATTCCACAGGATTAAGCAAATGCAGATGGTGGGGGGAGGTGAGGCCAGCCCCAAACTCAGTAATTAAGGTTGTGTGAACTTATCACTTTCATCTTCTCTTCTACTGTTCCAATTTTCCTCTTCATCACGTTTTACAGATTCTTTTTAGTCTGTCTCCTGGGTGATATTCTTTTTTTTTTTTTTTTTGGAGAGAGAGAGTGAGCTTGTTGTGCCATTGTGACTGGTGGAATAGCGTGCCATTTATTCTTTCCTGGCACTTTTTATTCACAAAAGATGAACTGTGATTTTCGCAAGTTTTTTCTAGTTTGAGAGCTCATGAAACCTTTTTATGGTTTGGCATGCCTGGTGTCATTTTGCTGTGGGGCTGGACTATACATTTTGCAATGCCCCAAAGCTATTTTCCCTATGAGAGACAGGAATCCAGCATACTGGAAAAATCATATATGCCGATGCTATCACCATTATTTTGGTAGGTCTTTCATAAGAGCTTTCACGTCTTAAAATAACATAAAAACTGTGAAGGGACTACTAGATGAAAATACACTCAATCAAAATGTAAGACTATGTATGCTCATTAGAAGTTACAGTAGTGTATTTTTCGTTAATGATGCATTTTGGATGCAGAACTTTTTTTTTCTCTCATAGGATGTTACCAGTTATTGAGGCAGTAATACATGGAGTAGTGATCCTGGGCGAAGTAATTCAATCTCAATTCCTTTCTTTAAAAGGTGTGTGTGTTGTCGTGGTGTGTGGGTGTTTGTTTTTTTCGTCTTCTGATTAACGTTTTTTCTTGCATAAGATGACTGGGTAATTCAAAATGTTTTCAGGCTTAGGTTTTTTTGGAGGTGAAAAAATTCTGAAGAGACAAAAGGGGCAATAGTGTACCTCCTTTTTCCTTTTATATGTGAATATAGTCAAAGACACATTTAAACATAAATATATGCACATTTATGCATATAAATGTGAGGTTTAAGACAATTTTGGTGGGAACTTGTAGAATACACCACATACTATATGTTTCTGCTTTATAAATACACTATGCTCTACGCTAATTACTAGCTAAGAGAAAAATTTCAAATTATGTTTACCATTTAATCTTGTTTTTGAAAGGAAATTTGCGTTTGCATGTGTGTTTCCTCTCCCCTTGTAGTTTCTAGTCTTGTTTAATTCCAGCTGAACTTGACAGAAGGGCAAAATCAGGGGAGAGGTGGCTGGTTTGAAGAGATCCTATTAGCATTCCCTGCTGGGAAGGAGCCCCTGCACTTGGAGGAGCTGCTCCCTTTTCATTATGACAACAGAAATTCTAGATAGGTAGACAGTCTTGTATACTTCTTGGCCATGGAAACTATTGTATTTGTTGAAACTGTTCATGCTTTAGATTCCAAAATCAGCTCCTGTCAGGAGACAAATCCATGAGAAATGACACCTAACTAGTTCTGCTATTTAAATAACTACTTGTTATACTTTTTTTTTTTTTTCTGCTTTTTTCCCACCCCTCTCTCCCCACGAAAGAACCACAGAACAGTAGAGACTTGCACTTGCTTTCAGAAAAATAAGTTTTAGAAAGTGTGCTCTGTTAAAGCAGTAAGTGGACTGCAACATCTGATTTGTACAGACAGCATATCTTCAGTTAATTAGGCTTTTTGGTAGGTCATCTTGCTGTATAATTTCAGAACAATTGGACCACACTACTTGAAGCAATAAAAGCAAACGTGCTAAATGTTGCTCTGCTTCAAAGCTCTTCTAGGATACTTCTAAGTCATGAGTTGTTGATACCAACTTTTTACAGCTATTCTGTATTTGAATGGTGTGATAGTTTGCCATGGAACTAGATGGAGGGTGTAGTAGCCTTGTGTGGTATTTGGTGTTGAGTGGCATAAGTTAAACAGCAAAACAGTTTTCTTCTTTGGAAGGGACGTGTAGCTGGGGAAATAGTCTGCATTTATAATAAACATGATTTACTTCTACTTTATAGTGGACGGGGTTGAAGTTTTTAACTTTTTGGAAACCAGTCAAGGAATAAGCATTTCTGTAGTACTAATGTATTATTCAAGCCAGGGAAAGGCTAACCTTCTCATAAAACAGCAGGGGAGATACTGAGCTGCTTATCATTTCATGGAACAATGTATGAGGCAGATTACAAATGTTTCAGAGTGCTGGGGAGTCTTGGATGCTGAGCTGTTTGATAAAGTACTCATGAGCATGACAGCGCCTCGAATGTAAAACATCCAGCTGTTATATGCTGTGAACTGGCACGTTCCAGGTACCTGCAAGCTGTATTTAGAGTTAGTGCTTTATGAGCAACACATTACATCTTGGATACAATATTGGAAACTAAGCTGTAATGTTCTGCACATCTCCTGTATTCTTGGGGAGTGAATATTGAGAAATGGATAATTACAGTTTTTCAACTATGATGGATAGGTCTCTGGCAGCAATTATGGAAAGAAGACAGCCAACCACAAATATTTGCTGTGTAGTCTGGTCTGAAGGAGCAAAGGGTTTTTTAGGGTACTACCAGAATTACGTGTTTATATTTATGTGGTCCCTCAGCAATCACCATGGAAGATCTTGGCTTTGCAAATATTTAAGCACTTAAACTACAGTTATGAAAATTGTTTATCATGCTTCAGACAGAACACGCTGATATTTGAGCATGCGTTTATATCACTGTCTTTTGATGAGGTGGTGGATAACCCGTAGCATGTAATTCTCATCTTTCATCAAGAAATATAAATAACGCAATTTTAATTGGGTCTTTTGGGTAGTGAATTTACAGTCTTACGTGCTTAAAACTTAATTCTGTTCTTTAAACTGGATGAGATATGTTTTGGTAGATTGAAGACCTCAAGTACAGTGACTTCCAGGATAGTCCATGTAGTAACTGTTCAGCCGCTGAGCAGGCACACAAGTCATGGCCTTGTGTGAAGTCAACAGGAGACTCATGTCTCTGAGCTTAATGTTTGTCTAGCTAACTTTTTGAAACTTTTCCAAGAAAAGGAGCCCCAAGGGGAAGTATGATAGAAGGGGGTGGGGAAATACGCAAATACTATGGGGTTTGGATCCAAAAATGCAATTCTGAACTTTGGACCAAACTTGACTTAGGAGAGTCCTATCTTTCTCTCCCTTTTCTTTTTTGATTCTGTTGATCCTGTAAACTGAGGAGGGAAAAAGCTACATCCCTTTTTTTTTTGAGTCAAAAACTACAGAGATTGGCTTGAGGTAGCTTTGCCAGACTAATGAGTAACCTTGGTTGATGTATGGATTCATGAAATTGAGACAGAGAAGACTTGTTTGGAAAAAAAAAACATTGAATTTCTAAATATAATTGTCACTTATCTGTTCTATATCTGCTCTTTACCACTCAGTTTCCATGTGGGTGGAGAGCAGTGCTTGATATCTTGCAATATCTGGGCTTTGCTGATTATTCTTTCCAAAGAACTTGTTGCTTACCTGGGTATACCAGGACCTTTGTATGCTTTGTTTTGGTTTTTAACAGTGGCTATGTTACACTTTATTACTAGAGATTTGACTTCTGTTTTACTCAATTAAAAAGAAAATCAAAACTGGAAATATTTTCCTCAATATCTTGTGCTGTAGTAAGTCACTGCTCTTCTAGGAGTATGTTTGCTTGTGCGAAAATTGGTCCAGATTCCTGCTCTTGCAACTGTCACAAAACTCTGTTT
The DNA here is from genome assembly GCA_013399365.1 of Pampusana beccarii. Taxonomy (NCBI): domain Eukaryota; kingdom Metazoa; phylum Chordata; class Aves; order Columbiformes; family Columbidae; genus Pampusana; species Pampusana beccarii. The sequence continues at coordinate 916,898 of VWYH01006860.1, read as the reverse complement.
GTGTGAATGTTATTTGCCCATCTTTGGTATGTGGAATGCAATTGCATTTACATATACTGTAGTTTTTTCCAAATGCTAAGTCTATTTGCTTTTGTTGGGAAAATTTATCTTTTAAAACTACTGTGCTTGATTAGAGATGCATGACATGGGTTAAGCTATTCAAATCAATTTGAAAATGTAGCTTCTGAGAATCGTCTGAAACTTAGTGAAAAGTGGTTCTTAAGTTCTTTGTTTGAAAGATAAATATATAAATATAAGGGTAAGTTACTGCAGCTTTTTTTAGGTAATAATTACAGCAAGTATTTAAAAATAAGATGCTTTTAGTATCTTTACACTTGTTGAACTGTTCGTTTAACAAGATGGAGATGAATGCTGTAAAAGACAGAGATGAATGCTGCCTTAGTAAAATAAGGTAGCTAGGATTTTAAAACCAAGGAAGTTAATAAGATAAAAGCATAATTTTTGACTACGAAGATTTATTCTTCAAGATAAAGTAAGTTTCTTAAACTTATCTGGAGACTACATGTTATTAATAGTAAAATATTTATTAAAAAATTGTAAAGCCCTCTGAGGAAAACGTATGATTAAGTCAAAGATCCTAATCTGTCAGCCTAGCTTAGAGCTGGTTTGATCAAATTTGAATCTCAGTAGTGGTACTTTATTATTAAACTGCATAAAGTATATTTATTTGAAACAGTAGTTCTTAATTGGTATTTGTGCTCCTTCCACCATAAATAATCTTAGCTGCTTAGTTCAAGTATTTTAAATACAAAGCAAGATGAGAATAAGAGAGAAACTATTCTAAATTTCAGAACAAAGATAGTTCATATTTCTGTGTTTGGGGGTTTATTACTAAGTGTGGATTTTCTTCTGTATGGCAGAAATAGTGTGCAGTACTTCATGGCTTTGAAAAGCGTAAAGCTTTTGTATAATGTTGTGGGATCAACTTTTTTGGTTCAATTTTTAATTCTTCAGAAATCTTTGGTTATGAAGTAAAACCTATTTGTTAAACAAAATGTTTGTTCTAAAGTTGTTTCTAATTTGAACTATATAAATAGAACGAATTTTAATGTTGGTGTCATATCACGTAACATGGACTTTACATGGATTCACAAGTATCCAAAGGAATCTTGAATGATTAAGCACTGTGTCACACCGCACTCTAATGTATTCCCTATAAGCAGCATCTTTTGTAGAACGAACGAGTTGAAATATTCAACAGGGTTTTTTCTGTTTGTTTTTAATCTGGTCATTTTCTTTTTCTTTTTCCTGCTACCCATAAAGCCTCTCTTCCTTAATAACTGGACTCCAAGGGAGGGGAAAACGAAAACTTATAAATTTTAAAACATCTCATAAAAATGATCTAAAGCAGCCTTGCGATCTATAAAAATGTTACAGATTGTAAGTCATGTATCTGAGGACCTTCCAGAGCTGGATGCAAGTGCTGCTGCTTATTGGGAAGTTCTCATTTCTAATTGTCTGGGGTTTTATGATGCTGGAGCTGTAACCTGTAAGTGCAGCAAGACTGAATGGCACCTTTTTGGAGCTGAGAACAGTTTTTATTTATTTTCAAATCTGGGGCAATGGCCAATAATTAAATATTGGAGTAAAAAAACCCCAAAATCTCTGAATCCTTTCGGTGACTATGAGCGTGAGACATATTGGTATGAATATTGCCTCCGTTGGATAGTGTATGTGCAGAAATCAGTGTTATAAGTGTTATGAATGTTGACAGAAGCTTAAATGTTTCAACTCCATCAGATACAGGATTCTTGCTTTTTGCCTTCCTCTATTGGTTTAATAGAAACTCCCGCTCTTGCTTGCAACAGCAGAATCTGATGTTTTCTCTGCAGTTATTGGGTCCACTAGCCCTGTTTCCTTTCATTTAAAATGTGCTACTTGTTAATTTCTAGCTTTATTGGTTTTTATTGCATTAACTTTTGCCTTCTGTAGAAAAAGTCTTGATTAACCAATGGGAAAATCATAACCTGCAAAGCACAAAAAGATGTAATCTCAAAGTTTTGTCAATGAGCTTTACTCAGTCCTTGGGGAATCACTGCAGGAGAGACGAGGTCACTTGCTCACTGGAGCCCCCCAGTCTTCAGCTTTTTTTTTGGAGAGCTGGTTATAAAGGTGACAGAAATAATGAGGGTGTTTTTCTATGCATTTGTGCTCAGAGCAGTTAAATGCGATCACCCACCCCTTCCAGACATGTCAGAGTAGCCTCTAGAGTTCAAAGTTGGTGAGATTCTGGTGTTGGTGAGATTCTAACTGTCAGAGCTTGGCACCTCACAAGATCAGACACTGGAGAGTAACAACCTTTGTGCAGTGTTGACTTGGACAAAATTCAAACCAGTGACCTATAGCAAAAATAATTGGGGTTTTTTTTGTGGAATTTGTACTGCCAAGGTTCTCTTTAAAGCTTGGAAATCCTGCTGTCACTATTTGTTTTCGCACTGCAGGAACAGCATCGATCTTCCCTTGTGTGTGTGATGCAGGAACAGAACAAGGCATGCAAGGTTAGTGGCTGTGTTCTCCAGGACAACACCACTGGCTCTTTTTGGACATTAAAGCTTGAGATGACTAGAGATTATGTGCAATTCAAATCAGTCAAGTCTTAGTTTGAAAAAATCTTGTATTTTTCAGAAGACTGCATCCGTGTAAAATGGTAGGGATTCCTGATTTTAATCAATGGAGATTATAAGTTGATGGAGAAGAAATTTTCACTTTGACAGGCTTTTATATGACAAATTACAAAAGATTGTCACTCTGGGGGGTGGTGGGGGAGGATGGGTGGGAGTGAAAGAGGAGGGAGTCTGGATGTATTTGAAATCCTACTGTTCTCACCGCTGGGTGCACTTAAAATGTCATTGTTATCTAAGATAAAAAGGATACTAAAGAAAAAAGGACTCTTCTCTGTTGTGTCCTCTGAAAAACTACCCATAGGAGGTTCTAGTTCCCTCTCAGCACAATAGGAATAGGGTTTAGGATAATTTAGGTAAGTGAGTTTCAGCTCAGTTGTTAGCAGATTTTCAGTCCTTGCTTGTTAAGGGCCTGGAGTGCTACATGGAATTCACAGGTCTCTTCAATTTTCCTTTAAAAGAAGAAAAGTTTTTTTGTGCTAGCAAGTCCTTGGCCTTAACTCGCAACTGCTAATTATCCCAGCCAGTTCTGCTGTCCCACTCCTTTGGCTGAGCATCCAAGGGGTCACTCTTGTCCAGCTGTGGATAGGCCTCCCCAGACCGTATACTGAAGATGACACTAACCCCAAGTAACTAGTTCAGAAATTCTTTTGCTGTTTCAGTGGATAGACCAACACCACAGAACTGAGTTTGTGCAATGGATTGTACTTTCAGCATATCACCATGACACAGAGAGGTTTTTTGCTTTTTCTTTTTCTTTTATTTTTATTTAGAACAAGATTTGGCCATATGTAAGTACTTTCTATTGAAAGGTGTCTTCTGTTGACATCATGGGAAAACAAAGTAGAAGGGTAGTAATCTAAAGGACTATGCAACAGGATTATATCTTGATATTATGCTCATGAAAATGCAGAATTTTGAGTGTTTTCCTCCTCCTGCTATGATTTAAACAATAGCAGTCTCACTTAGATTTCATTGCAAGCCTATGCCTGAATGGTCTTCATCAGATTTCCACCCAAAACTCCCTTTGGCTTTTGGTGATCTAATCTATTCCTGCAGTGAATCAGCCAGTTATGATGGATTTAGATTTAAAAAATTCAGGGGATTGGTTGGATAAAAAGCTGAGCTTCCCATTTCCAAGCGTATTGTTACCTCATATAGATAGCATTGGTTCAAAAATGGCTATTGCAGCACACTTTTCATTGATATGCACCTGTACCAGTTGCTGAAATGTGACACAAAAGCTCTTCCTGTAATAAAGAACTCTTTTTTTTTTTTTTTTTTGATTAATTTTTGCCTTTTGGAAATAGACTCTCTATTCTCACATCCATGCTGGTGATGGTTCAGAACACGAATATACTTTATTTTCATCTCATAGAGAACACTGAAGAATACTGAGCTGATGAAAGTACCAGTATGTGTATCAGTTAGTTTTTCATTGATGTGACAAAGCTGCATGCTCAGTTGCAAGCACAGAGAGACAGACGAGCCCAAAAGGTTAATTACTTCTCATTTTCTTATCCTTGTGTTTATTTCAAATGCTCATCTCTTCCAGTGCCTGAAGGTGGCCAATTAATCTTATGTACTTTTGTTTCTACCAAAAGAATGGTTGTGGTGTGTCTCACTGTTCTTAATAAAGGCATGGAAAGTTCTGTACTGAGGAAGAATACCAAAAAGAACAGAAAACCATTTTGCTTAGAAGCCTTTTTGAGGGGCTGTTTAAAGCTAGAACTTGTAGTGAACTTCGCATGAAAGTTCTTCCATTAGGACGATTGTGGGTTATGCTCGGAGAGAACCGTGGCCTCTACCTTTTTTCAAAGTAGAGTTATTTCATTCCCTGCAAATTGTATTCAGAGGTAAGCCTTTCAAATAGAAACCCAACACCAGGGAGCCAAGCCACCTCCCTTAATACAGTGTCTGTGCTTCCCAGCTTCTGTCTTGCAAAGTGATTTGCATGGCAGTGATTTGTCACTGTGTGCTCTGATTCTTCCCCAGCTCTATGGAACAGGGGATGGAGGTCTGCCTGCTATTGCACTATTTATTATCATAGCTGCAGAAAAATAGGATAAATCAATGTTTCTCCTGTGGTGCCTTTAAATCTAAAGCAAGACATTTTTTAATTTTTAATTTAATTTTTAAATTCCCCATCCTCCAAAATGTTTCTACCAATTCTCCGTTGCAGAGTTGTGTTAGAGTTGCTCAGTAATCACTTTTACTGTCTGAAATTTGCTTCTTGGCTGTCAAAGAATCAGTAATATATTGGGAAATATACGTTTAAAGAATGTCAGCATGAAGTCACCGTGCTGAAAGTAGAATCGGAAGTCCAAGACGTTTAATTAGTATAAATGGTGTCTGGCAGATAAAGGCAAAGCCCTTTAGAGATGGACATAAAGGCTCCTGCAAAGGGATCTCTCTGTGATCATCACCATAAAATAATCAGATTTTTAAATATCTTAAGAGTTGTGTGTGGTTTATTTGTCGTTTGTGGTGTTTTGGTTTGTTTGCCTTTTTTTTTTTTTTTAATAGGAAACCTCTTTATTATTGTTCTTCTATCTTTTCCTTTGCAGTTAAAAGTATTATTCAGACCCAGTGATGGTGCCTCATTTAGGACATCTTCGTGTCCTAAAGGATGTAGAAGCTGAAAGACATAGCTGTAACAACACTTGATAGTCCTGTGTAATTTGTGCCAAAGCAATAGAAGCAAAATAATAAAATTCAGCTGCATTGCCTTTAACAGGTAATCTAAGCAATCCTCTCAATGTATCATACAGTTTACTCTAAATTCATTGAAGGGAACTCCTCAACTGGCTGGTTACCCACAGAAAGCTTTTTTGGTCAACTACTACAAAGAAATTTTGGGAAAATAGAAGTTTTGTGATGCTCTGAGTGATTTTCGTGAAGCCTCCCTGGAATCACAGACCTATTCCTAAATCTGTAATTGACACTGCATCATTTACTTTCTTACCGGGAAGGAGTGATTTCGGGTGAGGTAATACTGAATTGCTAACATGCAAGTATCTGGGAAATGTGGCTTACTCTTCTTTTAATCAGATGGAAGGCTATATCTTCAAAATTGACAAATACACTGTATGACTACTCCCTTCACAAGATGACGATATGATTTATAGGTTTTTTCATGATTATCCAGGAGGAAGGATCTGCTTGATACTGTTGCTGTACTGGGCACAGGTGGTTTTCAGTAGTTCTCAAATAAGCTTGTTGGTAGGTGAGAGTCTCTGGAACGTTTTTTGTGAAATACGTATGGTGGAAAAAGCTATTTATTTTTAAGCATAATACTACCTGGAAAAAAGTGGAATATTTCCAAATACAGTTTTGCTAGGCTTTACTTCTTGCCTCACTTTTGGAAACACTTGTTTGTCTCATGCTGTGATGCAGCATACCATGTTACAGGAGAGCTGGAAAAGAGGATGTTTCCTCCATTCTTTTCCAATATTTTGTTTGCTATGTGTTTATTTGAGTTGGAATATTATGGTAATGAGAAGTGGTTGGGGTAGTTTAGCAAGTAGAATACCAGACATGGACTCAGGAGATCTCTACAGCTTTGTCCCTGCTTCTTTCACTCTCCAGGACATGTCCAGTTTGCTTCTTCATTGCTCAGTTTCTTCCTCTTCAAAGCAGTGTTGTTAATACTGTTTTAAACTGCTTCAAGATCTGTTTGTATAATCTTGTACAATGAGACCTATTTATTTCCCCCCCCCCTTTAAAGTTGCAGTTTAAAGGCTCTTTCTATTCTTGTTCTGTTAAAAAAAGACTGGAATTAGAGCTTTTTTTGATTGCTTTCCCTTTGCAGCCAGGTCATTTCGCTGGACCTGAATTTGATCTGCGGCCTAGAAGAAACCTGAATAAGCAAGGCTAAGAATTAATGATTTCTCTGCTTATCAAGTTGTGATGAATGTCCTTCCTTACAAGGCTTGAAAACACCTAATTTTTAGAAGAATTCTCCTTGTGTGTTTTTATGCTCATTCTCATTCTGCAGTAGAGGTTAAGACTTTAGAAGCAAGACTTCTCACATCCTTTATTCCTGCAGACCTCTGGTTCTCAAAGCATAGAGCTTGTGTTTACTGGACAGGATTTAGACTGGATATAATGAAGCTGATAGTCAGTGGTGAAAGACTTCTGTAAAATAGCAAAAAGAATGGCAAGAGCATTCATATGATATAGGGTATCATCAGCCACACTGGTAAAGGAGATTGCTAGCCAAATGAATGACAAATAGGAACTACATCAGATCTTGCAAATGAAGTTTATGAAAAAGAGGAATGATAGTTTATTAAAGTCTCCTAAAGTTTTTAAGCCTGTTACAGTTGTGCATAATTAGCATGCAGAAGTCAGCACATATTTATTGTAAGGTCTTCAGCTCCAGTACTTTTAAAAATTGCTGTTTAATGCATTGTGATTATTGTATTCAACTTTAATTAAATGTAAAGTCATGCATATTGGAAACACAATTTACATGTTTTACAGAGTGTAATGATTACAAATACTTTTTTTCCTGGGCATTTAAAATGTTAGTTACGAAAGTATAATAACTCATTTTAGTCTAGGTCTCTTGACCCATCACTCCTCTGTCTTTCCTACTATACAGTAAGATTTGTAAGTCGAAAAAAGCAAGATTGAATTGTTAAGTTCTGCTACTCTGAAACCCTGCCAGCCTGTACTTGGTAATCCCTGAAGAATTAAGAAAAAAGGAGATGGACTGTGTCACATTCGTGCACATCATCTTAGCGTGTCATTGGGTCACAGGCTTAAGGCAACAATTGCATAACTGTGAAGGCAGAGACGGGCACTCTCTTTAAGGGACTGTGAATCCCACAGGCTGCTTGTGTGTGTGTGTGTGCAGCCCTTGGGACAGTGCTAATCACTGACATCTCTGTGTGTTGAGGGTCTTAAATTGTGGGATCTGTGCACACTGAAGCTATGTTTTTTTTTTTCACTCTACTTTAACGGAATCAGAAGGGAAATTCTTGAATACAGACATCAATGTGAAACTCTTCAGCAGCACTGTATAGGTGGAAAAGATGCTCTGCACTGAGGAAGCAATGTTGCTCCTGTTGGAGACCCTCTTATCACGCCTCCTTTACTCCATGAAGTGTGACTCCAGCCCTGTGCACTCTGACCTGCTGTACGCTTCCCTTCCCAAGACACGAGCCTGCATCCTCCCCTGGAAGAACACAGCTTGGTACCTGGCTGCTGTTGAAGGAGGGGAAGGAGACTTTGTTCTTGCGCATTATGAGGTTTCATGTACCTTCTGGCTATGTTGATGTGCAGACAAGAAGGTGCTCGATGCAACTGTGTAGGCTCTGTGGTCGAAGTGGATCAGCTGCGGCCCTGTAGTGGGGCGGCAGCAGGGCTGGACTGGAAGCTCCAGGGATGCCCCATGAGCCTCAGACTGTCTGTTTTCAGGGTTGACTTTGCTTGTTGTGTTCATTCACAAGCTTTCAGGTGTCTAACTGAATTAGTTAGAATAAACAAAACTGTGGAGACCCCCTGGGAGAAAGGGAAGGGATTCTCATTGCAACTCTGAACTCTAATTATTTGCATCTATGCTACTGTGAACTTCCAGATGGCATGTTGCTCTGTTTTCTTCCAGTGTGATGCACCCTTTGGGGAGTTTTCCTGAGGAAGAATGAAACATATTTGAATCTGCGTGCCATCCTAGTACCCTGTGAATGCCCTGTAAGCAAGACTCCCTTGTCTGGCAAAAAGCGTCTGTGAATTAAGAGCAACTTGGGTTAGGAGTCCACATGCCAAATTAACTTAGTTTCATTCAGCAGCCCCAACAGATTATATTTAGCAGGCAGTCTGTTCCCCATTTGGATGATCTGCTGACATCATGTGCTTCCTTCCTCTAAATCATCCAGGATGAAAGCTGTGATTTTATCATGCATTGAACATACGCGTACATTTACTCCTTCTAAGCTACTAATGCAAGATAGAACGAATCTATTTTAGCTAAACCAATTCTTGACATGTATGCACACAAGTGTTTGTCCTAAATATTTTCTTTGAAGAGTCTAAGGCATAGAACATACACCAGCATTCATATTTACGAACCCTCAGGCTCTCATTGCAAAATTAAGGAACAAGTCTCCTGTTATTTCAAATATTTTTGATAGTGATTTTCTTGTTTAAGCTTCGTTTCTCCCACCTTTCTCTTTTCTTTAGTTTCTCTTTCTGTAAAATTTCCAGGTACTTTTAATGCTTATTTCTCAATATAAAGACATGATCTGCTCTGCATGATATCACAACTAATGGTGAGGCTGTAGCTAATCGTGGTCTTATAAGTAGATTTTTTTTTTTAAATGAAAAAGGAGTGACTAGAACATAAATTCTTTAGTAATGAATAGCCTATTTTAATCTGTCATTAAAAGAAATTAGAGAAGTATGTGCAATAGTGGCAGCTTTTATTTGCAGGCATATCTCCATTGATTGCTTTTTTCGGTTTATGATTTGAAATCAACAGGCTCTATAATTGTTTTCATTCCAAGAAAAATACATGTGCAACATCTGCACTCCATAGGTGAAACTGTAGTTGAGGTTGTTCCCCAGCCATAAAACATTCCCTTGAACAGAGGCAGTAAGGTTGATGCAGTTGTGCTGTCTCTAACTTCCTCTGATGTGCTTTCCTGTCTGCTTACTGTAGCTGCGGTGATAACTTGATTGAAAATTTGAGAGGATTAATTTATTTTATGTCAACATAGGTTTTAGTTTCCTTCACTGGACTTGGTTCCCTGCTTTAAAAGGGCTCAGAGACCAATATGTTTGTTTCATAACAATACTTGAGGAAGAGAATTCCTCTTTTTGTGAGAGGATTTCCAACCATGTAGTGCCTGGGCAATAGAATTACAAAATTGGAATTATTGTCTGACTAGTGAAAGGATAAGTCCAATTTAAAATAGGGGATTTGTGCTTGTCCAGATGTGCATCTACTTTAGGACTTCCAGTTACTCTGTCCAGTAGCAGGCTTCTTAATGATTTGAGAAAGACATTTTCATGGTAGGAATTGCACTCTAATTGTCCTATTTTTCAGTACGTACAAACTGCTTACCATTTACATTTTTAGTTCCACAATACAGATAATTTCCATTTAATAGAAACAAAACCCCTGTCACTTTTCAAGGTCAGGCCTTGTCATGAAGGTGAAAAATTCTCTGTTGGTGTGAAGTTATAATACTTTGATGCTGGAATGGAATTGTTAGAATATAAGAATTATTGCTTACACTCTTAAGCCCCTTGAGTTTTAACAGACATACAATGCCTTCCAAAGTCAGTCCAGCCCTAGTAGTTTAAGACCACCTCTTGGGTGATCTAACTCATTAGAGCAAAACCTATTGCTCATATGTTGCTTGAATTATGTACACTGTAATGTGGGAACTATAGGTGAGAGGTTGAAGTTCAGTTCTGGTTTCACTTGGGATCCAATAAAAATTTCAGAGAGCTTTCTTCCTTCTTGGGCCAGGAAGGAACCAAAAAAGTGTACGGTATGAGCAGCAGGTGAGAATGTAAAACATCCTCACTGCTGTTGAGATGGACATAGTCTCTGGTGGGGATGTATAATAACATTTTTGCATGTAGGATGCAGTAGGTACCCAAAGATGTGCTCTTTCTGAAAGTGTCTGCTGAGAGATATGTTTGGAAGTAGGAAAAAAGACCAAACACCGTTCTGTCTTATCTTCCTTGGTTTTGTGCAGGAAGGCTGAACAACCCTGCCTTTGGACAAGGGGTAATATTTCCACAGCTCAGCCTCTCAGTTACTGGGTCAGCCTGTGATCCACTAAGGATGTGACTTCATGCATTTGTCACACCCATGTTTGTCCTGTGGTTCTGACCTGACTTAGGGAAGGGCTAGCAAAGTCCTCCTAGCCTAGGAAGTTGAAACTGTGCTGTAGTTCTTGCTTCATACATAGAAGTAGACTAGAAAGCAAGGGAAAAATTTTTTCTCTGTATGCATTTCCTATCTCCTGCCCCAGCGCCCCCCCTTAAAAAAACAAAAAAACCCCCAGAAGTTGTTGAACTCTGGTCTCATGACAGTGAATACTGAATAAAATGAAAATCCTCAAATGTGTTTGCAAATATATAGATGACGATTGGCTGCTGATTTTCTCTCTGTATAACTTATTTTGGGACCCATGAGGTCTGATCTGTTTAGGCGACTTAATCCATTTCTACTTTGCACATTTTATCTGTGGGTTTTATGAACAGCTGCTGAACATTAATCTAAATGGAATCTTATCACCAACAATGTAAACTATGTATATTTTTCAAAGCTATAGTTGAAATGGAGGATGAGTTATTAGAAGTAATATCTGCTAACAAAAAGTTTTCCTTATTAGTTCCTTGCGCATTAAAGTATAGTAGAAGTGCAAGAAGCTGGAAGACCCTCTTGCCCAGCCTCACTTGCTCAACAGTAGTAAGGCACAGAATTGAGTTGCTCTAGGTATGTCCAGATATTTCTTTCAGTCCTGGATTTACACAGGTGCGGTTCTCATCCTCACTGGTAGAACTGGGAGCACTGAAGCTTTTCTGCCTGCTTGTCACTAATATCTGGTGACTGTGTTTTTTTTTTCCACGTGTAGCTTTCACACAAAATTGTGTGCTACTCTGTCAGGGATAAACACTTCTGGTTTTGAGATGCTTTGTGGGAACGAGTAAATATTGCAGCTTTTATTTGATATAGATCATAGAAACCAGACTCGCAGATGTGTTTCCAGACTTCAGAAACAAGTCAACAAGTCTGGTACGGTATCTGCATGCTATACACTTTCTGCTCTGTCTGTGAAGCACCAAGGGCACCTGTGGCATTGCATGCAGAACAAATGTGGCATAGAAAGCACTTTGTAAATGAAATTACATGCCTTTTCTTATTGCTTGTACTGAGGATGAATTTGGGATAGCTAACTAGGAAAGAAAAATTGTTTCTTGTTTGATTTGTATGTCATCCCAAGCAGGGTCTACATATAAACAAGCATCACTGCATAATTACAAGATAAAATGCATGAAAACTTTGAAAAATATAAAATGCTGTTCTTTATTGGATCAAAGTAGTAGCAATTTTTTTAATAGGCATATTACTTCTGCTATCATTCATAAAGAATCCCTCAATTCAGGTTTTTTTTTTCAATTTTTATGCATAGTCCATGGAAGAAATCAGCCTAAAACCTGCCTGCAGTTATCAGTACTGGTCCGTTTTATTTTGCCTGTGGTGACTAATGCTTTTGCTTACTTGTCATACAGTGCTTAAGGAAAGGCCACAGTTCTTAATCAAGATTCTGAGTCTTATCTCAATATACATAATTCAGTAATTATTAAAATTATTTCCTTCCTGCCTCATCTATTTGTTGTTGTAATTCACACTTAATAATTTGAGAGGTTGAGAGCTGTTGGCAGAAAGTCAGTGTTTACATGTGTTAATTTACTGGTTTATTATTGGTGTTCTGTGAATTCCGGTAGTCAGTTCTGCTCCTTCTATCATGGATTTATAATAAAAATTAAAAAAAAATATTACCTATTTACAGATATGGATGTTCAAGAGATCAATGATGTGACACAGCATTAAACAGTAATATTAGGATACTAACCATCTGACTGGAAAAGCCAACCAGAATTAAAAAGAAGTATTGTGAGAGAGGCTGTTGAAGTAGTAAACCAAGTCCTTACAAATCACATTATTTTGTATGAAAAGAGGTAGATTTTTTTAGTGCCTCATTTATTGTTTGAACCTCCAGTGTCTCGTTTCATTGTCTATGGGGGAGGGAGAACGCATTGGCTCGAAGCTTTTGAACATGATACAATCACCCACCCCTCTTTCAATTTCAAACTGAAGTATCCTTGTGGAGCTTAGTGTGGAGGTTTTCCTTGGTCTTTCCTCTGCTCTAGGAGGCAGGCCACTGCTGGAATAACTGCGTGCTGAATGCATGGATCAGAAAGTATACACAGACTGCATTTCTTTTAAACTCTGTATAGCTCACTCTTGTTTGTTTGTTTGGTTGGGTTTTTTTTGTTTTTTTTTTTGTTACTGTTGCTATGCTCAGCGATACCTGCAGCATACACCAGAATTGAGACTAGTGCAAATGCCTTGCCTAGATGAATAGAAATGTACTGTGTAAGGGGAAAGAAAAAAAGCATCTCCTTTCCTCCTTTAAAATGCAAACCAACCTCAGTTTTGACTTGGAAGTAGTTTAGCTCCATCTGGCTATGGAGGTCATATGAGTCAGTCTCAGTATTGAAACAGGTTGAATCCTTGAATTTGGAAACTGCTACTTAAAAGTATTTAAAAAGAAAATAAAATACAAACTCTGCACTGTACTTGTCATCTTGTGTTGTAATTGGCACGTAGAACCTTTTGAAAATTGCGTATTCCACCCAACATCCATTATTGAGATAATTATTTTGTAGGCTTTTTTTAAACCCTGAGATGTCACCAGTTAGAATTCCTGGGGTCCTTGTGCATCCAGACCTGTAAGTCTTCCTGTAGGTGTGTGGCCCTCAAGCAGGCTGCCACTCTGGGATAGAGGAAGGAGTTGTGTTAACCAGGTGGTGTGAAGAGCTAAGTATTTCAAACTGTTTGGATTTTATTAATTTGAAATTTAAATCCAGACATTGTAAGTGTACACAGGTTCCCCAATTCTTCTGATTGTGAGGTGCAAACAATTTAAAGTTTCCTGTATTTGTTTTTTCTTCAATATCGTGTCTTACTTAAACTATGTAAGCTCAGATTTTCTAACACATAATAGCAGAAATTAGATAATTCAAGCCATTTAAAAATACACAGACTTAATTGGAAATTTTTGCAAAGATAAAAAGAGGACATTTGTAGCTTATGTTAAACTTCTGTTTATTTCCCCACAGTATAAAGCAGTACAGGATGGTATTGCTGCTGTATATATGTAGTCAGGTGTTGCGTTAAAGAATTTGGGGACTTCCATGGTGTTAGTGGTGGACTCAGTTATAATTTGAGTGGAGAAAATATACAAAAAACCCCGAATATTTCAAAACCTGTAGATCCAGGTGAAACCAAGAGAGGTAGGAGTAGAACGGACTATTATTGTCAGTGCTTTCCAAATCTTCTTTCTTAAGAAGGGTTGATGAGATTATTGTAGGGTAGAAGACTTGAATAGTTTTCCTATGCTTGCCTAAAAAGACCCTTGGGCTTCTGGATCATGCCATTAGTTGCTAGGCTGGCCAAGGGCTGCAAAGGTTTCCTAATTTCCATCTTGAATGACACTGTTTTCCAAGTAGTAAAGGGAAGAATGCTTATCTGTTTTAGCAACCATCACACAGCAAAGGACCCGTTCTGGCACCTCAGTTTTAAGTTTGAAGGAATCTATAAGATAAATGAAAACCACAATTTAAAATTACAAAAGGAACTATAATTAACACAAGGTGGGGACAGTATAAAATCTGTGGTAAGACGGTAGAAATAGTTAAAATAAGAAAAAGAGGCTATGGAACAGTGAGTCATTTTGCTAAGCGTAGCAGTCTGATGTGCCCTTTCCTTAAGGTCATTTTCAAAGGGGTGCAGCTGCTGTGTAGAAGGGACCTGCAGGAAGGCAACCTGGGGACAGAGTTGCATGTACCAGGACATTTCCTCGAACTGCGAAACCTGTGCGTGTATTTGCATTTGTTTACGATAATGGCGGCTTGAAAATGCTACCTGCCACTGTTAAAATTTCTGTTAGCATTTCAGTTGTGTTCTCTGAGGCTAGCTAAAGGTTAGAGAGAAGAAACTAATTTATGTCTCATTAATTAGCAGTACAAGAAACATTTGAGGTCTGAACTTCAGGATTATTTATAAAAGCTGCAAAATTAATCAAAACTCAGGAGGATATCCTCCCAGGCATGATATTCCCCCAGAACTGCCTTAAAATGTATAACTTAGGGTTAAATGCTCTGATTTTCATGACTTGTTGATATTGAATTTTGGGGCTGTTTCTGAAGGGTGGGTAGGGACATAGTGGTGCTTATACTGTAAAGTTTATTGATTAAATAGTAGAGCAAGGCTCTTTTATTTCTGTCCATATTTCCAAAGAGTGCAAAACTGCTTTTTCAGCATCTGTATTTTAAAATGAGTTTGTCTTTTTCGGTTTAAAAAAAAAAAAAGAAGAAGAATAAAAGCAGTTTGGTTGCCATAGAGATCGAGTCCCTTGTGCTCAGCTTGTTCCATACCCCGAGGCGTGTGGAGCTTACAACTGGGCTACTCTTGCAAAGCAACAGGTTTTGGTTCCTTTCCTGCTTGCTGGCCTCAGAATGTAGCAGCAATCCAATTGTTTTGAGGTGGAGCTCTCCTTTTTCCCTTTCCTCATTCCCTAGTGCTTCTCCATGATGCCCAGGGACTACTGTTTCCCCTGAGAAAACTCCCAGCTCAGGTTAAAGAAATAATGTGAACTGCTACTATGGCAATATGCAAAGACGTTAGAATGCACAGAAGAGACCTAGTGTTGAAATGTGAGCAAGTGCAGTAAGGAGGCTTGTTTGGCTCTTACAAACAAGATACAGAAAGGGGAGAGTGATCATAATACAAATAAAAGTCATGGCATCATCCTGTGTTTTCTCCCTTTGCCATGCTGTTTAGCAACCAGTATTGTGTCAGTGCCTTAACCAATGGTAATTTTAAGATCAGCTCTGGGAAATATGTTTGTTTGCCTGAAAATGACCATGTGCTTTTCTTATTTGTTACAGAGAACAATAATTTGCTGCTTTAGAGCTGTGACTCAGAGAATGTTCCTTGGGTGCTTTGTAGGTACGGAATGGGAAGCTGGTTTCCATGAAACCTGTAATGATGAGTCTAGTCTTTGAATTCTCATGCTCTGGAAGAGTTAATTCCAAACCCTGCAAAGTAAATGCAAAGATCCTTGTGCCTTCTCAGGACTTGGCAGCAAGCTGTTGAGTTGAGGAGTGTATATGCTTTTCTACTGACAATCCTCCGTGAAACATTTCATGAGGACTTGTTTCTTGTCTTGATTCCACAATCACTCTGCACTTTTTAGAAAACAAAACAACAAGCACCTCATCAGACAAACCCTAGAAAATGTGTTTTCTGGTAATGTCCATTTTTACACTGAATGACATTTAATAAGGCAAGAGGAATAGAGTTTCCTCCAGGTCTAGTGTCGACAATGGGTGCTGAAGAGTACGTGTGAGAAAAACTTAGGCAAAATTGGTTATAGTAAGACAGATACTTACGTGGAAAGTTTTTAGAATGGTGGGAGGTTTACACCTTACAGTGTGGCGTGTCTTGGACCTCTCTTGAACAGACACATTACAAGCCCATCAGTGTTAAAAAAAAAAAAAAATTCACTGAAGTGGTACAAAAAATAATTTATTTACTGATAGTTTGCTTTGATTGTCTTTCTGTAGTCCATTCTAATTTCAAGTTAATTGTATACAGTTTGATGACAATATGCTGTGTCTACCAAATGCAAATTCTCCAAAGTCTTCAAGCAGCATTTCATCTTAATGAAAATGCTATTTGGAAGGGAGAAATGTAGTTTAAAAGCAGAGGTCAATTTTGGCAGCTAATGACTTGGCGTAGATGAACAGAAATGTCTTGGTAGGGGACTTTTTTCTGCAAAACGTGTTTTTTCTCAGTCAGGTCTTTCATTGACTTAGGAAGATAAGATCTTATGGCAGTTTTTGAGAAAGTGTACTTTGGCAAGGCTTTGTGATTCTGGCTGGTTTCTGTTACAAATGAGAAGTGCCCCTTTTCTTATAGCCAAGTATCTTGTTGGCCAGAAATGTGAATACAGGGGGTGGGGAGATGAAAACAGCAGAGTAAGCAGAATGGAAGCTTATGTGAGTGTTCTGAATAATCCATGGGGACTGATTAATTATGTATGACTCTTAATGAGATGTACATGTCATAATAGGATTCTTCTGAAGCAAGAAGAAAACTGATGTTCAACAGACTGAGAAAATGTAATGTGAAACTATAGTCCAGTGCTAGCTTTGTTAAAAACCTACTACAGTGCTGAGTTAAAAGCATTTAAGACTTATTTACATGTCAAGGAAAAATAGCATTGACTGAAAGGGTGGTGATTTTCAATTCACCCATGGGAAATTACCTTTCTGCATGCTTTCTCCTCTTAAAAAGAAGGGAAAAAAAATCTCTGTTATTCTGTATGGTTCTTCATCCTGTGCTGCTCATTTGTCATTGGCCAGGAAGCAGGTAGGATTTGAACATTGACTCAGCCTGGACATAGGGACAACTGGTTTTCAGTTACCCAAATGAAGGGGAAAAGTTTGTATGCCAGTAGCAATCCTCAAAGACTAAAGCACCATAAAGTGTAATCACTTAACAATGTGTGTCTATAGTATTAAGCACATTTGAATGAACGCAAATGAACGACTTAGAAAATATAACCAATTATGAAAGTCTTGGGGCATATCTGAACGGTGTTTGTTTTCAATTTCAGAAACAAACATCAAATAAAAAGCAATGAAAATGGATTTATACAGTTAATCTTTTCTCCTCTCAGATGGAAAGTAATTTCCTCTTTTGAAGGATTTTTTTTTACCACAAGCAACATATTCAGTGAATGCCAATGATATTTGATTGGTAAACCTGTGCAGAAAGATTTTTTTTTCCTGGTAGTGAAAAATTATTTTGTATGAACATTTAGGCTAATGCCCTTTTTTCTTTCTAGCTGAAACTGTGAGGTCTGGTAGCAAGAATGCTAGCATCAGAATACAGATTTTTCTGAAAGAGAACCTTTGGCAAATGATTGAGCTGTGACAGGGAGATTTTTCAAGTGCCAAATGGGAATTAGGTGCCCAGTTCTCACTGACTTTTAGCATCCAATTGCCATTTGTTCTTTTGTTAATCTTTCTTTTTGATCTGAAATAACTGGCTTCTGCCTATGTATCTTTATCTCCTTCTGTGAGGTATGTGTGAGGAGGATGAGTGTTGTAGGGAGATTTGAACTGTTCTTTGAAAAGAGCATCCTCTGTGTGCTGGCAGCGAGTTGGATGTGACAGCATGCTGAATGTGGATTGCAGACCTGCAGAGTGAGAGAGGATGAGAGCAGGGTTCATCCTCTGGTGACCTTATTATGCCAGCAACTAAAAGGAGTTGCTCAAATATGTAATGACCAGGTGGAGGCTGGATTCAATGGATTCACTGCACACTGTGTGTTGACAGCCAAGGTGTGGCTGCTCTGGCCCATAACCTCAGACACTGTCCCACTCCCGGTATCTGCAATCTTCTGGACTTGGATCTGAAATAAGAGGTCTCAATTTTGTTGCTCTTTCAAAACTTAAAGTAGCTCTTCGCTGCTTCAGAATGGAGGAACAAAAACCCCAAACCAACAACCTCACCAAAAGGACTGAAATACAAAGATCTCTGAAGAGCCTTTGAGTGTGAATGGGGGAATGCTAGTGAAGTTACTTAGAAGTTATTCTCTTCTGTATTGAAGTTTCAAAAACATGACAGAAAAGTGTGTGTAAAGCCTTTTTAGTGCATTTGTTGCAAAACTCCAGTGTGTAATGCTAAGCAAACTGTCTAAACCATACTTTCTGATATAGATCATACTTCTTGGGTTGTTCTTGGGTTGTTCTACTTGGGTTGTCACGGTGTCTTAGTTTGACTTGGAAAGCTCCTGATCGTTAACAGATGTCAGAAATATGGCTAGAAGCTGAGCTAGGTGGCTATGCAATAGTTAATAATGAGCACCCACGTCTGGGCTGATTTTACTCTTTTTGAACTGGGTAGCCAACATTGTATATATTTGTATGTACACCATCCCATGTGTAGAATGGACCCAGTGAGTGGAATGTTTTTCTAGCATTGGGATGCTAAATAAAATTAACACCATAGAAAAAATCCTGGTAGGAAGTGAACATTTGTGTTCAAAGGTAAAACTGTGAAAAATAAGAGGTAGGCATAGACACTCTTTTTCTTTGTTTCTCAGTCTGCTTATTAAGTGAGTTTCATTTTCTTTTCAGTGCCTTGGGTGGCATGGGGAAAGGTTATGGAGAGAGGTAGTATTGTATAATTAACAATTGTTCAACAAGGCAAACAAGGCTGAACCAATTCTTGTTGGGCAACCTGTGCTGTGTAACTAACTTTTTATTGTAGGGGTGTTTGTGGAGGTGTGGGGGTGTTTGTGGAGGTGTGTGCAATTCTGTTGCAAAGCAAATAACTGTGGGTAGTTTATAAACATTAATTAAGCCATGTGGTGTTTTTATAAGTGAATATTGTTCGATAGCTAGGAATCAATTACACATTTCTTTTTTTCAAAGGGCATTCAGTGGCACAAGGTAAGTACACAGAGAAACTCCCTGAGTTCTTGAATCAGTCACAACTGCAAGACAATAGTTCTAAATAGTAACTAAGTAGTCTTCTGCTCTTTTAAGGGAAGAACAATTCATTAGGTTTCCCTATAGTTCCTAGGTAATATGTATTATATGGTTTTATGTAATTGTATAATTAAATTAAAAATCTATTAAAATTTATTTAATTACGTACATTAAACTACACAAGTTATGCATGTAGTGTTTTAGGTCTACACTGGGCTTTTAGAAAATTGAAAATTTGATGGAGGAGGCTCTCCTTTACAAAAACATATTGATATTCAGAATATATGATTGTTGTACTGTTTATTATTAGCTAACTTTAGCAATTCTGAAAATGAGGGAAGAAATCCCTTTGGATGGGCAGAACATAAAGATATTTCTTTGTGATTTGAAACAGCAGAAAAGGTATTTGGAGTTTAAACATTTTGTTTGGCCCAAATAATAGTTTCATGGCCATGATGCATTAAATATATGTCAACAGATGTAAGGCATTGTAAAAGGAGCTTTTATTGCTTTAAAATTGATGAGATATAGGGATTTAAAAAAAAAAAAAATTTAAGTGTTTTGTTAGAAAATATCAACAAAATTTTGCCTTAAAATGTTCAGAGAATTTGAATTTATGAAAGGAAATCTGTTAAAATTTCTTTCATCACCATATTGCCAAATTCTGGTGTTACTCTTATATTCTCTTGGTTTTCTGAGTTGAGAGGTAAACTTGGACTGAAAGATTTCACCCAGCCTCGGCTTTGTATCCTGTTGAAGTAAGCAGCCATTGTGAAATAAAATGCTGGTTTGGGTCTTAAAAAGCCCAGAGAATCTACTTTTGCTGCTGTTAAAATAGTCTCGGGGCTGATAGGCCCTTGGCAGCTCCATGAGTGTGTAGCTAGTCTTTCCCCTTTAGCTGCTCGTACTTGATTTATTGTTCGGAAATGGAAGTTATTTTCAGATTGTGCCTTACCCTACTTCACTGCTTCATCCCCTGCTTGGCCGCCACAGCATTAGAGTGGCTGAAGTTATCGATACCAGAGGGATGAGCAGGTTGAGGCCGGCCTGTGGCACGGGGAGGGCTCTGGGAATGTGTCTTGGAGCCTGTCCAGGAGCTCGGCACAAAGCGCCCTCCTACTTGCTCACGTTTTGGAGCTGCCCTTGACTCTCTTCTTCAGAAAATCAAAAAACTCCTGTAGATACTGATCTCCTGAGCTACTGTACAGCCTAAGAATTTATGTACTATTCCAAAAAAATACCTGGCTCGTAAGGTGCATCTGTGTATTTGGAGGCACTGAAAAACTGACCGGAGATAAAGTCCAAACTGCCAAAAGGGTATCTGTGATTTAGAAAAGAAGGTAAAACATGCACTAGACCTATAGTACTCAACTCCACTGCACAAAAGAGACTTTCAAGCCTTCAAGTTCCTTGTCTAAGGGCTCTGTTTGGTATCTGATGTGCTGCAATGGCTGAATGTCAACTCCTACAAAAGTGGTATAAATACTGCCAGAATAAAACTCACTTTGCTAAGATCTGGGACAGGCAGCTCCTGCTGTGCAAAAGCCACAATAAGAAAAGTCTGTTGCTAGTGATGAGAAAGCTGAGTAGGAACCCGCTTAACTCAGATGGAGGAATTGCAGCTCTGCTGAACTGGGTCCAGACAATGTCTGAAAGTTTTTACTTTTCTGAGGAGGGAAAGCATTTTTTGGTGTGGGCTTGCTATTGGGAATAGGATGTACATCTCTGGGACTTTCGGACCACTCCTGTAGCATCAATCTAACTCATTGTGGTGGTTTTTGTTGTGCTTTAATGCCTTTGTCACTCCATAATTGTCTGCTGCTCCCTCTAGGGACCCTCACCTGTGAAGCAAACACAACTGTATATACTGACTTATGAAGGGCTTTAGACATTACGAGAGTTTAGCTAGAAAAAAAATAAGGACAAATAACTACTTTGAGAGTCTATTCATTGGTAGATGATTTTCAGTTTCAAAATTTTGGTTAATCAGTATTTTGCACAGGAAGAAAAAGGAAGAAAAAAATCTTGGCATGGGAAACCATTTAGAACTGGAAGTGAACACCTGTAAAAAGTCAAGAACTGTTTGCAGTTCTCTGGACTGCTTGTAATTCAGGGCCCTGATCCTAAAACCCCTTATGCCAGTGAGTAGTATTTACTCTAATTTGGGAAAGGATAGGTAAAGTTTATGCAAGTAAAGATTTTTCAAGTCTGGATCCATACTGTGGCTTATGCCTGCTCGAAACTCCTCCTTCAACAGTACTTTCATGTTTTGCTGGGACAAAAATTGGTAAAGTAGAAATCTGAAGTGGGAATTCAGTCATCAAACTTTGTATTAATTTCTCCCCTGTTACTTCCAAAAATGGCTGGACCGCGGGAGAGTGAAATGAAACATCCCTGCATTTCCCGTCATTATGGGATTCTGCTGGCAAGACCAGGATAGTCCCTGGGTGCTCTGAGACCTGCCATGGCTCTGCTCCTGGGCTTCTGATGCCAGCTAAGCCAGCTGTGCGTGGCATCACTGATGGGTTATTGGCTTATGGCTGAGAGTGACTCTGTGGCCAGTATCCCAAGGTCCCTGCCCTAATCTGAGCCTTATAATATCATATTAACAGACAAATGTGACTCCTGACCTACTTATTTTCAGAACGATTTGGGAAGTGCTGTGTGTTGCGTGATGTACAAATCTAAGGTTTAGAGGATTACTGTAGAACATTAAATTGTTGTGGCTGGATCACATTCAGTCTAAGAATAAAGATTTATTTATTTTTTTCCCTGAAAGTTGATATGTAATGTCATTTTATTCTTAGTCATCACAAGCTTCCTGGTTTTTCTAATATTTGGCTTCTTTGCAGAAGCCAATAAGCTACTGACAATTTCTGACAGCTTAAAAATCACAAAGATCTAAAGGTTCACGAGAATCTAATTCCTACTAAAGACAAAGGCTTTTGTTCCCTATCTGATGAGCATTATCAGATCTTGTGTCACTCAGATGATGGGGGGTACATGGGAGTATCTTCTTTGTGTGGCACAGCCCCTTCCCCTGTGCGCTCAGTGGGCCACTGGAGAAGGGAGCCTGTGCCTATTACAGTAATGCAAGTAGCAGCTGGAGGCCTAGTTATGCTGAGACTTTAACTCTGAGTAACTACAGAGCTTAATCACGTTAGCAATGCAAACGTTTCCCCAGCATAGATGGCATCTGTGTCTTTAAAGTGAGTAAGGTTTAATGCATAGTGGATAACAAAGCTATCCAAATAATACCTCCCTTTCTAGGTCAGTGATTTCTGTTAAAGTGCACTTCTGTTCTGAAAGGCGATCAGTACAAACGGTCTGGGATCTGTATGATGCTAGTGTCATGTTTTCACTTATTATATATGTTACAGTGCTATGTATGACATTATATCTGTAAAAGCTGTGCTGCAAAAGTTGTCAGGCTTCAGATAACGAAGTGTGCTCTTCCCTCAGGAGGTATCGCTCTAATTTTAGACATTTGAAGAACAGGATATAACAGAAGTGAAGTTGGGGAGAAAAGGTGAGAACTGGATGTATTAGATCAGTAAACATTCTGAATTTACTCAGTAAAAGTTGAGCGCATAGAAAAAAAGGTACATAAAAGAAGGAATGACCTTTGTTAGCTCATCTTTACAGTTGTCAGCATAAGAGGGGATCTGGAGGAGATGTGAATCAGGAAAGCAGAGCAGATGGGTGTGTTTGAGGGTATGTTGTCACTGAAGAGTAGAACTGGGAAGAAGAAGCAGAATTTTAAATGGGAAAAGTGGGTGCCCTGTGGAGTCAGATGATCCTGAATATTTGATCATGTTTAACTATGGACCTGGATGAAAGCGAGAAAATGTACTTAGATATACAGAGAAGCCAAAAAGGTCAGGGCTAAAACCCAATCTTTCTCCTGTGTGAAGAGTATTAGTAGAGGGACTTAAATTAGTGGAATAATCAAGTCAAGCAAATACAACTCTTAGGAGCTGTATTTTGTTGGGAGTGTGTCCTTGTGTCTTGGGTGCACAGAATGAGAAGGTTTTGCTGGTCAGATCTGTGTGATGAGAGCCTGGATGAGAGTTTTAGCTGTCAGAGCTGAAAGAAAAGGTCACTTCCTAGACACTGTTGTCTTTGTCCTTCTAGTTTTGCTCTTAGGGAAAGCTCTAAATGAGGTAGTACAGGATGAATATGTGGCCCGTGAAGGGTTTACAGTGGAGAACAAACTGTATTAAATTGAAATATGCATAAAAACTAAATTAGACTAGCTTATAAAGTGAAGTTGAAGCCAATTATGGAAATTAAGCATGATGTAATAGTTAATGAAACCAGTGTAGCAAGCACAGTGAAGCTATGCTGATTGCCAAGAACATCTTGCTTTTACAGTACTTATGTAACCACCAGGAAAGGCCTCAGAGTATTTTTAATAACAATAAGCCTTTTTAATAACATTTCTTTTCACTACTTTTTTTTTTTTCTTCCCTGTGACATTTTGTGCTGTAGGTCGAATATGGGGAGAGCAGTAAGAAAAGGAAAATGTTGTTTGTAATTTTCCCAAGCAGTATTCCACGTTATATTTCTATTTTTATTGCCGTTGTGAGCTAATGTGAATTGCGTGCGTGTATTTCATTAACAAGGAAAATTCTGGCTCCTTAGGACCTCTCTTGCCCTTACAAGCTGAATAGAAGATTTGTGTGGTTGTCTGCTTTGGTTTTCTTCTGTCTTCAGCAGTCCAAATTTAATTTCATTAGAGGAAATAAATACCCAGCAAAACGCAAAGCAATGTAATACTGTGTCAGTTCTGTGATAGTAGATGTTTTCCAAACTTTTGTGCTATTAAAAAACGGCATAACATGAATCTGAGCATTCGAGTATTTGATTTGTCACTTCTGAGAATTTCTCAGCCTTATTCCCTCAATAGAAAACGAGATTTCACTTCACAAATCCTTGCCTGACTAAAGTCAGAATAAAATAAAGTTAATGAACAGGAGTCTCTATTTCAAAATAGAGATCTATTCTAGTATAGGCTGATAATAGAAATTTACCTGCTACAGATTGGCTTTTCTTCAGCATCAAGCAGGTTTTAAAATTTGTTCTGTGATCTACAGATATATGGTAACAGCAAACTTACGACTTACTTGTTGGACTGGAAGCTGAGATCATCTCTTCATGAGCTTTGTACAAATTCTTGGTTAATTTAGGTCACACATACATCAGCTTCTTATATACAAGGTAAATCTTAAAAACAGGTTAGAAGGTTTAAAAACGTTTTCTGGATTGTCAAAACTAACCCCTTGTAGAAATGCCAACATTTGACCAAATTTTACCTGAGAGGAACAACATTAGAGTAGGACACATACTTGGGAATGGGAAACTGAGGTGCTGAGCTCTATTTTGTCTAAACCTTATTACTGGTATCAGAAGGGGACTTTACTGTGGCTCCGAATCACAATTAAATGATATAGTGTGGTGCTTATTTTTCAAAATACCCAAAGCATTCACGCTTCTTCATGTTCAGCTTTTTTATACTTGTAACAAAGATCCTCTGATTGCTTTAGTCAGTATCTGGAGATTGTTATTGTGGTTACCCATTCTGCTTCCCTGACATGGGAAGGCTAAAGGAGAACATATTCGTTTTCTTGCATCATATTATCTTCTGACTTCTCCTTCCACAGCTGATTATCTGGTTCATCCTGTATTTTTCTGAATTAGCCCAGTTTTGATGGGTATTACTGGCTGGAAAACAGGTAATCAGAACTAAACTACTGGGTGGAGCAAAGCACTTGCTAGATAACAAAGAGTATATTTAAATAGTCCATTCAGCTGTAATGCTTGTCTGTCTTAACAGGGCACCATGTACTCAAAAGTACTGTCGGTCCCATGAGAGAATCTCCATGTTATTGGCGAATTAAAGAAATAGGCTGTTAGACCTAACCTAAGAAGTTTGAATCAAAGCTCCTATCTGTGAGTTCTTGGTGAATTTCAGAGAAATGCAAGGTGGATTAAGTGAAAATGTTTTGTGTCAGTGCCATTCTTGTTTGCAAAACATTTCTTCACTGGAAAGTGACCTGAAATGTTGAAAAAACAGAAAACACAGTCCTTAGATCTGGTTGACTTGACATCCATTCTCTTGGGCATCTATACATCTGTACTTGCTCCATATCTCTATTATTCCAAGTTGTGGAGGAGAAGGTCTACAGAGGATTGTTAAAGAGTTTTGCATTGTTAAACAGGTCATAATCTAAAAATGTGCTAATATTGTGCAATAAAGAGAAACTGTTATCAAGTACTTAAAAGGTCTCCTTTCTAAGTTATGCACATGGTAGCAAGATACACCAGCTAATTAGTATTTCTATCATACTAAGACTAATATATTGTGATGGAATCAATTACTATTGTTTAACTGAAACAGTGTAGGTTACAAAATAATCAGAAGCAGAAAATTGATGGATGAGGCTGTGCTTCAAAGTCCAAGCTTTTAAAAGTGAAGTCATACTCATTAAAGCTTTGCTCTTCCAGGGATTATGTGGTATGTTTTTTATAATGGTACTACTGTGTTTGTGATCCCAAACAGCTTTAATTAATTTTAAAAAATGAATCAGATAATTTCCTTTTTTCTTTTCCCTTTGCTTAGGGAGTCACCAAAGCAAGTCTGAGTTATTTTGCAAATAATTTCTAAGCTCGAGAGCACTAACTCTGTTAGTCACGAAATATTAGAAACAACGCAACAGCTCATTGCATTGTGCATGCATTTTCCCTTTGTCATCTATTCTACCTCATAAATCAAAAAATCCCAAACAAAGGATTGGGGGAAAAAAAAAAAAAAGAAAAAACATAAAATAAAAGAGAAATAAGACAAGAACAGGAAAGGAAGAAGAAAGCAGATTCATATTTTTATTTTCTTTCAGAAAAATTGATTAAAAATGAGACAAATAGGTTTCTAAAATACTGAATATCACTTTCTTTCCTATATTGACCAAACGCAACAGTATTTTGTGTCTCTATGGAATCCTCACATGCAAAGAATTTGATGTTGCTTGTATCTGTAGCTGCAGTAAGAGTAA
Organism: Pampusana beccarii; assembly: GCA_013399365.1. Taxonomy (NCBI): domain Eukaryota; kingdom Metazoa; phylum Chordata; class Aves; order Columbiformes; family Columbidae; genus Pampusana; species Pampusana beccarii. The sequence continues at coordinate 890,890 of VWYH01006860.1, read as the reverse complement.
TTACTAAGAGTATCTTTTGCAGATTGCGTTGTGACTTCAGGTAACTAATGATTTTTTTTTTTTTTTTTAACTGTCTGGGCAAAATGCTTAGTTTGAATTTGACACAAGTAATACCATTTTCCATCCTAGTTAAGTACTTTGTTGTAAGACTTATCTCTCCAGAGCCTGGGGTTCTGTCTATAAGCGTATTACAAATATTATTGCTACTTATTTTCTGGAAGTAAGATAAAGTACCGTGTATGTCCAGAGAAGCTTCTCTTCCATTTTTACTGCTTGCTACATACCACTGCAAATTCAGCATGAAATCACTGCAGAGATAATTCATACTGTTCTCCAATATCTTGCATTAAACCAAAGGCACCTCAGAGACCATAACATTATCTCTGGGAATACAAACTATGTAAATATAGACTTGCAATGCAGAGTTGTGTTAGACTGTGTAATTTTCTTAATAAAAAAGAAACGAGGTCAAAAATGTGTCTCCCTTTTGTCCATGAGAACCAGTTTTTCAGCTGCCTCCAAATTATACTGTGGGAGAAGGAGACTTTTTTTTAAATTTTATTTTTTAGTATTAGTTCTTGATGAAAGAATGACAAAGTCAGTGAAGCACAACCTAGGCTGCACAAACTTTTAAACTGTGGAATAAGAGGCCTATGCATATGAGGGGAGTTTGTTCTGAACCCATGAAGGACACAGTAGGAGAAAATGGGTATCTGAGTTTGTCTCAGAAATGTGAAAATTATCCTGGAAAATTGTATAACCTCAGTTGTTTGCCCACAAGAGCTCTAATATATTTTGACTACACTAAAGGCACTAACTTTTCTGATTTGTTGATGACTAGACACAGGCTCAAACCATCATCAGGTCAGAGATTTTCAAGACAATGGGAAAATTAAGATTTCAGTTTACTGGACCGAAAGAAACACTAGAAGCAAAATTAACCTGCTTAAGGAGATTCTTTTTATTTGACCTAAACTTTCTGACTTTCTCTCTTACACTGTGCAACATGTTGGACTTGAAAATAATAGATACAAAAAACATTAAAAAAAGCATCGTTAGTCCATAGAAAGTTTTCTGGGATATGAAAAGCTCTGAGACTGAAAAGTCTGCACAGACTGCCATTTTGTCCCTCCAGAAGAACCAGCTGACTTTGTTGTCCTTCTTTCTTATGTTCATGAAATACATCTCCAAATATCTGTTTTTTGTGTGTGTATATATATAAAAATATTTTAAAAAACCCTTTATATGTTGCTATATGTATATATACATTTAAGATGTGTATATATAGAGAGAGACCGCTCATACATAAAATCAGAATAAGAATTTTTTTATTCTAGTACAGACCTATCCTTGTTGACTATCATGAATGGGCTTACTGATCTTGATTTTTAACAACTTGGTTAATGGAGTTTCTCTTAGAAATTAAACTGCTTACAAAGACACAAGATAAGTGGCATGGCAGTTGAAATTTTATTTAGCTACTGTCTTTATCCACGGCAATATTTATATTTACCAGATATTTGCTCTTTTGTTCTATTTGTCGTTTGACGGATTTGGAAATGTTACACGTGAAATTATTGATCCTAACTGGGCCGGTATGGGGCATGGTCTAAGCTATTTAAAATGAGTGGAGTGACAATAGGAATGAATTGCATGGTCTGACCATGGCTGGCTTTCCTAGCCGTGTGCTAAATTGGGTTGTGGCCAACAGTCACAAGATGTCGATGAGATACCTGGTAAAGCTGTAAGACAGGAGTGTTCCAGGAGAGTTTCACAGGCCGAACATGACAGTGGTTCCTCCAGATGTTGAGTGTACAGTCACTAGTGAATGGGACTTAGCAGTTCCCTGTCAGTTTGCTTTTTTCTGTAGCTGACAGCTGGCTAACACAAAAGCAGCTGTGCCAGAAAAGTCCTGATAGGGATTCTGTGATTTGCCCTAGCATAAATGAGAGCTTGTGCTTGACCATCTCTTACATTGCATGGTAAAAAATCCCCAAGGAAATTACAGGGTTGAAACATTCAGTGGGCAGGGGTTGCTTGCCTGCAGTTCTTTGGGCATCAAAAGGCGTGGAACCAAGTTGACAGATTGTTAATTCCTTTTCTTACACATAGCACCAGTTACAAAAATAGAAAAGGAAGGAGGAGGTTTGGGCTTATTCCAGGCAGGATCCCAGTTTCTTCCATTTGGTACATGGGTGGTGTTTCCTCTTCTGGCACTTGGGGATTTGATTGTTTACGCAGGTTTACTTAGCGAGTGCACAATTTAAAAAATGATTTGACAGGAAAACAGACTTGTTTGCATGTGTGCACATGCACATAGAAATTTATAGGCTCTGTATGAACGCATGGCATTGGCAAGAAAGAGATTTCCTTCTGACAGGAAAGAGCTGGGTAAGATGGAAGCATTGGGGCAACTTGCTCCCTGCTCAGCCTTTCTCCAACAGCCCTTTGGTTCTTGATGTCTTCTCTGGCAGCTGGTGTTTGCTGGGGTGAGCAGGAAGGTGGGTATGGCTGGGGGAGAGGATGTGAGAGCCAGGGAAGGGTGAAGTTGTTCTTCAGGACAGGCCATTATTACTTCTTGCTGTAGGTACTTGGTGTTTGGGGGACTGAAAGCCTACTGGGGGTAAATAAAAGGAAGACAAAGCGAAGTGGGTAACAAAGTGTTTGACCGTGGCTTGCTCAGCTGCGTATATGCATTTATTTTACATGCTAGCAATAGTGATGTGTGTATGCGTGGCATCTCTATATCATCTGCACATGATGTGGCAGCTGTGCTAGCTGTTGTTTTATTATTGATTACATTGTAGACAATTTAGAAAAAAACTTAGAAATGCAGAACAATGAGCTAAAAATATTTGGATATTAATTGTATGTCTAGGAGGTTCTTTCATTTAAGTTCATCAGGACATTCAATATTGCCCTTACATGTTGATGAAGACCTGTCTTTTCAGGTTTTATAGAATACTTAAACTGCACTGTTTTAGTCTTGTTTTGTTTCAGTGATGGCACTTTTAAACCGAATAAAGTGTGAAGAGACAGCTGAATTTCTGCCATATTCACATAGTTAATCTTATGGTTGCTTAGCTTGTGTTTACTTCTTTGTAACAACTCCTGGCAAAAGCAAACACAGTTCAAATTTTCAAATTCAATATTAAGATGTAATGCAGGAAGAGAAGTGAGTACAGTACAAGACATGGAATTGAGAGAAGTCTTTTTAAAGCCTGGATGAAGTCTAATGTTATCTGTACCACAGTCTTACACAACACATTGTAAAATCTTTGGGTGTCACCTGTACTGCTGTTTTAAAATTAACTGATTTTCCTGTGTAGTCATACTGTTGTGTTATGTGAATTGTAGGCCGAGTGAAAGAAAAGAAAGGTATGACAATATTTCCTGACAGCTCCTTCTGTGATTTCAAATGAATCAGAATAGCACCTCCAGTTGTTTTTTTCTCAATTCACGTTACTCCTTGGCAACAGTAATAAAGAATAAAATAAATGGGATTGAAGGATGAAATGACAATTGTACAAAAAATTAGGACAACTTTTTCTCCCTTCTCAGTCCACTGAGAGCCAACATGGTGTTGATATCATTTTGCGTTGCACAAATGTGGTAATCAGGTTAATTAACAGTAGTGGAGGTTTTATCAGCAATAGGAAAGCAGAGAACATAGTTTTAAGACTTTCTGGATCCTCCTGTTTCCAGGTGTGAACAGGACACCTTTTGCAACTTGGATTCTAGTTCAACAAAGTCGGACCAGAAACACCTGTTCATTTCCGTACCCGCTGTGCTTTACTTGCCATTGGAATTCTGCTGCCAGCCAGGCTCCCTGCCTGCTGGGTACTTTCCATACTTTCCTCTTCTGTCTTCCTGATTTCTTTCTAAATCTCTGCCTTTCTCTTCCTGACTTACCACCACTAAAATTGATAGAGATCCCTAAAACCGATCTGTGCAGTTGATTGTGCAGCCAACAAGCAACGGCAGAGCCAGGGCTGCTACCAAGCCCTGGTGCCAGCATTGCTGGGCAATGTTGTAGCAGCCAAGAACTGGCTGGTTACAGTGGAATATTTTTCTCTTCAGTTTTTCAGAACTGAAAAATATTTCTGTGCAACCTGAAGAAGGCTGGCTTTGTTTTTTTCTCAGTTTTGTGCTCTTTTTTTAATAAAGTTGAATCAGTGGAACTTTCTTTAATACTGATCAGAGCAATGAAATGTAGTTAGATTGCAATTACAGGGTGTGGTTTAACTTGTGGAAAATAACCTTTCAACTGACAAACAGCCCTTGAAATAATGCTGTTTGACTTCATCAAATGAAAGGATAAATCTTGGGCAAACACATCATGGCAAAGTTCTTTCAGATTTCTGAGACAAGCAAAAGACTGTTTTATACTTGGATGGTGTTTTTATGTTGTAGGAATGACAAATGACAACCAGTGATTAGGAAACGCTTATTGTAGAGTTATTAGAGAGGCATTTAATAAGCAAGAAAAGCAGTTTAGAAAATGCTAGTGTACACTGAGGGTATAGTTTTAGAAGGAATGGCAGCATTTTCTGTGACCAATAACATGTCTAGTGTCCAGAAATCATTTGGGATGCAAATTATAAGCATATCTGGAAAAACTGTATGTGCTATTTCAAAATATAAAATTATAAGAGAAGAATTACATCTCAATATCAAACTAGCTCATGCATTTCTTTGACTGGAATGAGCGTTGGGCTGTGTCGTGGCGGCAGTTTGGTCCAGCTGAGTAAAACTGTCTTCCAAATCACAGCCATTTCCTGAGCTGGCTGCTCAATAATGCTTCCACCAAGCTGTGCTCCCTGTTAGTGCTGGCCCTTCTCCTGCAAACTGCGCTTCCTGCACTTCATTAGATGAGAAAAAGGATGAGCTGCTCCTCCATTTCTCTTTTCAGACTCATGTCTGGAGGGTCCCAATTCCAGTGCTCTCAGTAGCACAGCTCACTGACCTGGCTTCTAACCCGAGAGCATGCCTTCAGGGAGAGGGTCTGCTTTGCCTTCTCAGCTTGAGAAGAGAGTAAATACATAGTAAAATTGCTCCTGTGTTAATATCAAACCCAGTGTGACTGTAGTTTGGGGTAAAGTGGGGTGTTCCCAATGCCTTTGTCCTTTTGGTTATCTTCATAACTTTGACTTCAAATCTTCCTTTCCTGCTTGGAGTTGCTTTAGTATGTGGAAAAAGATATCAGCTTCTCTAATGGTGAAATGAGTCCTGGCAAATACAGTTCTCTGTGTATCAAGCAGCCAGAAATGGTTCAAATGTTCCAATACCGGGCAACATCAAGCTTGTCTGGAAAAGCCAGCTCTAATAGGAGCTAAGCTGGATCAGCTGAGTTCTTGGCTTCTCTAAAATGATGTGCAAAGGGTACTAATTAGTAACATCTCAGCAGGCCTACATTTGAGACTGTTCAGTAAACCACCAGTGATGACACTCGGTAGTAACATTTGTACCAGTCTTGTCAGTAAGGATTAAGGTTCAGAGACAGAGGTTGTTAAGGAGGTGGTATTAAACGGATCAGCTGCATTTGGTGTCTTCCACTCCACACAGCTGGGAGATGGGAAAAGAAAACAAAACTGTATACTTGCTGTGGCCACTGGGTTTTTTTCTAATTAAGGTCTTTTCAGTGTCTGCTGAAAGTGTTCATCTTGCCATAGAATGAATCTGTTTGGGTTACCAGTATTTAAATAAAAGCAGGCAGCGAAAGGCAAGTTGAGCTAGAAATTCTCTGGCGTGAACCTGGGTGTGCCATTTTCCCTGCTGCTGTGAGTGACCCCACATGCTTCTGGAGCTGTGGGACACCTCCTTCCCACTAATCCACCTTCGCTGCTATCTATATGTATTTTTGCCTTTTGCATTGTAACAGAATCTCAATTTGAAAGGATATTAACATACACACATGAGTAATTAATAACAGTAGACAATTACTTATCTTTGTTTAGAGAAAGGTATACGTAAGGACCACTCCCCTTTCTAAGGAGGATGCAGTGAGTAGCTTATTGCAACCAGCGAGAACAGGATTGTATCTTTTTACACATTGCTTTTGAGTTTAGCAAAATATTGGGGGAGAGTGGGAGGGGATCAACTTCTTTTGCTACGCTATTTGAAACCTTTAACTCTTCCCAGGTGGTTGTAATCAGTCCTTAGAAAAGCTGTTGTTTTGCAGGATTCACACAAAGTTCTGTCATTCTGGTGTCAGAAAGGTCAGATGCTAGAATTTGGAAAAAATTACTCACCTCAGACACCAAATGCTAATTACCTGAAAATAGCCATATGCCAGTTTGTTAGGGGTATGTGCACATGCTTGATCTAGTATGTTGCTTTGAATGCCAAATGTCTCTCTGAATGAGACGAGTAGAAGCAGAGTGTCAATGCAGCGAGTGTAATCCATTCTAATATTAGAACATGGGGCTGGATCCTGTGAGCTGGCCTACTCTGAACAGCCCAGCGGTTGCAACTGCAGCTGAGGGTGCTCAGGACCTCTGCTCCATGCACACGGCATTCACTGATTCTAATTATTTTCTTTATTTTTTTGAGAAGTAAGAGTAAAGGACAAATAATCACCTCACAAAATATAGTTGCACTAGAAGATATGGTCTAGTAGAAGTGGAAAAGTACGGTGTTGTGTTTTTATTTATCTCAGTTAGTGCACTTCTAGCTTGATGGACAACTCTGTCCATGGTCATCCTATTTAGAAACTGATTTTGCAAGTGGCAAAGGTAATACCATAAAAAAAGAAACAAAAAACCCTAAAGCCCCGGCTCTAACTTATGGCCTTCTCTGGATTTAGATGCAAAGGTCAAGGACTTCTCATAGTGATACTGTATGCAGAAGTAGCAGCGGCTAAGAGTTGGGGGACAGGTGGGCAGGTAGGTGAGAAGTGTTACTTAGAATCATAGAGTCATTTAGGTTGGGAAAGACCTTTAAGATCATTAAGTCCAATCATTAACCTGACACTGGTAAGGCCACCACTAAACTGTGTCACTAAACACCTCCAAGCATGGTGACTCAACCACTTTCCTGGGCAGCCTTTTCTAATGCCTGACAACCCTTTCTGTGAAAAGTTTTTTCCTAAAATCCAATCTAAACTTCCCCTGGCACAAGTCAAGGCCATTTCCTTTTGTCCTATCACTTGCTACTTGGGAGAAGAGACCAACACCCTCCATGTCACAACCTCCTTTCAGGTAGTTGTAGACAGTAGATAAGGTCTCCCCTCAGCTTCCTCCTCTGCAGGCCAAACAGGCCCAGTTCCCTCAGCCGCTCCTCATCAGACTTGTGCTCCAGGCCCCTCATCAGCTTCATTGTGCTTCTCTGCACTCTCTCCAGCACCTCAATGTCTTTCTTGTAGCAAGGGGCCCAAAACCGAACACAATATTCAAAGTTGGGCCTCAGCAGTGCTGAGTACAGGGGGATGATTGCTTCTCTGCTCCTGCTGGCAATGGTATTTCTGGTAATTCTCAGGCTCTAGCTTGCTTTGTTATTAGGGAGTTTTTCAGAAGCATACTGGCAGGTGGATATCTGAGTCCCACCCCACTCCCTTAGGAAAATCATGCTCCAGAACCCTGTCTTGACTTTGAAATGGCAAAATGGCTAAGGCTGATCGGAAGTGAACTGTTCAGAGCTGATTGCTGCCACCTCTAGGCCAGCTGGAAATCATCTACCCACGGTGTTACCTATGTCCTCCAAACTACCAGCTGCAAATACAATTCCAAATTCCCCTAACCTCTAGAGGTTTGGAGCATTGGTCTAGTCCAAAACTCACCTTCATTGCAGGTCCCTGTATTGAACTTGAATTAAGCTTAAAAAAACAATATTCTACCTGTGTCACAATAAGTATTTGCAATAAAATTTGCAGCATACAGTTGTAAAAAACATGAGTGCTCATTTGTTTCAGTTCAGTTGATATGTCTAATAAATACATCAGTGTTGATGTTTAATTCAGTAGTGTATTTTCTTAATACTAACATGTTAAAGTGCAAGAAAAATCATAGAGAATCTTTTTCTTTTCAACCCCTTTCTACTTAGCACTTCCCACCTATCAAATCTGTCTATATGAATGCTTTTGGTATTTTGGTCTGCTTGAAAAGCATTAGAGGAGGATAAAGATAGTTCTGTAGTTCATTACAAGAGAACAGTTCTGAACATAATTGAAAAATAAAGATATGTTGCCAAAAATGTGTGTCGCTCTCTCTCTGACTATGGTACTTATAGGAAATACATCACCATAGTAACCAAGTCTCTACTAAATAATTACCAACAGATTTTTTTTTTTCCTCTAACTTGTATAATATGTCTCGCCTTGCCTCTAGTTTTAAAGATAAGAATTGAATGTATATACATTTTCGTACACTGCATTTGGGAGGTAAGCCAAAGAATTTGCCATATATGATCCTCATTCTTGCAGAAGCAACTTCTAGATTCTAGGAGTTCATGGCTGTTGTTTTCTCAAAAATGAAAGAACAGTGCAGAACAGTTGTAATAAAGCTAGTTTTGGTGTTACGGTAAGATGTAGCTATTGTGGAAAGCCAGACTTCAGGAAAAGCAAGCATTTTCCACAAAGCTGAAGCAATTTCTTGAAAAACATTAGACTTGTATTTAGTAAGCAGCTACTTCAAGTAGTGGAGCAGGTTTCCCTGCCTTGGCTGTCCCTCCTACTCCATCAGCAGCACTTGGGCAGTGCCTTACTCAGCAGTTTAGTAGTGTTGCATTTCACCTGCCTTTTTTTTTTTTTTTTTTTTTTTTTTAATTCACTGTATTGTGCAAAACAAAAAATATGAACTTGGTTTGGAGGATTACTGTCTTGCAGGCTATAATCTGTGTGAACAATGAGCAGAGAAGTCAGCTGCAGAACAGTGTGTTTCAGCATCTTCATTTGCTTTTCCAGCTGCTGATGACCACTTCTCTGAACTCTTCTCCTCATGGAGAGTCACCTCCCTGTTTGCTTCAGGAGCATTCTGGAGAATGCTGGAGTGTTTTATGAAGTCTGTGGCTTCTTATGGGGGAAGTGGTCTGCTTCTCTGTTGTTCCCCTGAAATGTTGTTTTTTGGGCATATTCTGTTTATAACCTCATTCTTTTGGGAGGAATCTGCTAGCCTTTCATTCTACTCTTAGTATTGAAAGAAACAACTTAGTAAGAGATTCTTAGTTCTTAAAATGTGCTCAACTTGATCAGTCCAAAGAAATCTAATGAAGCAGCTGTACCTCAAACACTGTCTTGCAAAGTGAATCGTGTTTGGCTCCAATAATGACATGATGAACCCTTTGTGATTCTGGCTGAGCTCAGTTTCATCAGATGGATTTATTTGCTCTAGCAGCTGATGCAGCTGGTGATTCAAAGAGCCGGCTACCATATGATTTCTGACTTCTGGGGTTTTCTTTGTCAGAGAGTTGCTACTTATATTAAAGAGGCTATGAGCCATTTAGGACCAGAGTTCTGAAGCCAGTACACTAATTAATCTGTGTGCCTGTGCTCACAATATTTAGTTGAGGTGAGGCACAGATAAACCCAGGTTTGTAGAGCTGATTGTTCACCTTCAGTTATTTGCACGAAAACTCTCTCTCTCTCTCTCCTGGTGAGGAATAGCCTCCGAATAACTGATTAAGGAAAACATTCACTGTAAGTGCTAAGTTCTTAATGTTTTCTTGTGAAATTCTGGCACAACTCGTAGCAGGCTGTGGTATTAGAGACTGTTGTTAGTAGAGGTTGTTTGGTTGTAAGTTTGTTTGTCTGGGTTTTTGTGTGTGCGTGTTTTTGTTGTTGTTGTTGTTGTTTTGTTTGTTTTTTTTTTTTTTTTTTTTTTTTTTTTTTTTTTTTTTTTTTTTTTTTTTTTTTTTTTTTTTTTTTTTTTTAATAGTACTGCATGAGTTGGAGCTAGTCCGTAGCACACTAAATATTCATCTATTTAAGGTACAGGCATGAGGTCTCTAATGACAGTAGCTGCATTATATGGTCTCAAGCAGAATATGAGTTATCCTACAAACAATAATAGTAGCAAGACCAGTAGCACAGAGAACCCCACTGTAGTATTTTGAAAACACTACAAGTAACAGCAGTAACTTTAGAGCTGTGTTATATACAATTTTCACTACCATAAAAGCCATTTGTTGCAGTAAAACTTCTGTTTAATGTTGAATTTTCTAAATGTACTCTTAATTATATTTGTGTAGTTGTTCAAATATATGTATGGAATGGATTAGGAGATGAAAAAAGACAGCTCAGAGCAGTTTTTCTGTATCTATGAATATCATATAAGAGCCACATACAGACATACAGTTTAAAAATTGAACTGAATCAATGAGATAGCCCTAATTAAACAAACTCAAATTGTTTTCCAAGGAATCAAACTTGCAATTTTCAGCACTACTACTCCTTTGAAGTCTATAAACTTAAATATGTTCCTGAACTGGATGTGGAACATCTCTGCAAATAAGAAGGTAAATCCACTGAATGCATTATGAAATTTGTTAAACTTTGGTTCAGCAGGGCATAAAATGTACATATATAGATGTCTTTAGCTCAACCCATATAACCATGGCTGTGATAAGTACTATCTCAATCAGTTATCTAACAACAATTTTCTAAAAGGCAGTATGTTCAAATTCCAGGTATCTTTATTGCTGCAATAAGTGAAAACAGCTTTTCCACTTCTTCAGATGAATCGTTTTGGGAAATGTCCTTGAAAAAGTCTCCTTATATACTAGCTAGGGACACGCATATTAAGTCTCATCTGCAGTTTTAAGTTCTCCTGGAGATGAAGATTTATGATCAAGGTTAGACAAAACTATGGCAATATTGTCTTGGTTAGTATAACAGCGAAGTATCTAAGTGAATTTTAAGCTACAGAAGGTACAATTTCTTGTTCACAGCATCTATCCCATTTAATCTCCATCAGAGAACTCATGGATATAACATCTCAATCATTATTGTTCTTAACAGACAATTACTCTTCTACTGACTCATGTCCCCTGACATACGGTTTGTTGCTTTTTAAGCCACTTCCAGACTGTTAAATAGCCACATGTCCCGTTTGAAGTAAGCGTGTGGACTTTCAATTTTACCTCGTATTTATCCATTGGACTCTTTTGTCAGTGTCTCCCATTGTGTATTTTGGCTTGCATGTCCTAGTTTCTTTCCTTTTAATGTCTTTTAATATTGGCGACTTCCTAAAAATGTGAATGGATTTAATATTTTTAACTTATTAGTGATCTGGATTGGTTTGGGGGATATGTTTGTTACAATAAATAATTTGCTATTGCATACCGGAAATACTGAGCCATATTTCAAAGAATCTTACCCAACAGCAGTTCTGCATGTTAGTGGTCACTAAATAGCAGTAAGTAGTTTGACAAAATAATTTTCCGGTTTTGTCTTAAATGGTTTGATTTAGTATATTTAGTTCGTAATTTGATTCTGTGTGATGATAATATTTGGATACTTGGGAATTTGCATAAAATTATCAGATATAATCCTGTCTGACACAACTGAACTTACAAATGTTTTAATCTACATATGCCTCACAGTTTCAGATTTCAGCACAATCATTTCCATTTATGCTCTACTAAAGAGAAAATTAGTGCAGAGTCTAGATTTCTTTCAGCTTACTCTCTGATCTCTGTGCAGTGTAAAACACGAGGTACATAGGATTAACTAGGTCTCGTTTGTTTTGAAAATGGAAATATAACATGTATGCTTAATGACAGTCTGTGCTGGGGAACCCCACTGATGAGGAAAACCTAATTTATCTGGATTTTGGCAATACGTTTTGTAACAGTCTGTGTGAGTGAACAGCTATTGAGAAACGTGTGTTGTTGTAAAAATATGTAGCGTTTATATCATATAACATCTAACAAGGGAAGTCTAAGCATTTAGTGGGAATGAAAGTGGTAACATAATATAGAATTTTATTTGAAGAGTCTATAGAGTTAAATCAAGTGATTATTTCTTTTTCATAAATTGAGGCACTTCATCCTGAAGAGTTTTTTTCATGGCAGCTGGACAATTCTGTGGAAAAGTTTTCTGTTCTGGTGGCCCTTGGCAACCTGCTGTTGCTGACCCTGCTTGAACAGGGCAGGTGGACTTGGTGATCTTAACTTCCAGCTTCAGCCATTCTGTCACTCGCTGGAATTAGCTGGACTTTGCTCTAAGAGCTAACTAGACAGGATTGGATATTTCCCATAATCTCTTGCTTTTAGAGTTGAAAGAGGTAAACTGAGCTATGTTCTCTTTAGGGTGGCCATGAAATGTTGTAGAGTCCAATTTGTCCTTTGAAGAACAACATGAGTTGAACAGAGGTGACTGTTGTTTGATTCTGTGCTACATTAGAGAAGTCTTTGCTCCTTCAGAGGAGGTACCAGGGGACTCTGAAGTGAACGGGACAACTTCTTTAATACTGATTTTCATTATGCTTAGAAAATAAAACTGCACGTAAACTCCAAGGCTTATGTAGTTGTCATCTGAATTCAGTAATTTGTCTGCATGACGATGCTTCTAGACAACACTTTCTGTGGTGATTAAATCAGTCTGCACAATGTGAAGATTTCTAGTAGATTTTTGAAGAGAAGATTGCAGCCATATAGCTGGAAAAATGGGTAGAAAAGTGTTTTCCTTAGTTATGAGGATCTATAAACCTTAAAAATTGAGATGGTTTTGCTATTGAACATTGAGTGCCATAAGGGGATGTTTAATGGATATTTTCAACCTTTTACTGTAATGGGCTTTATTATTGTAAGGAATTTATCAACATTTTAAAAAATAGGGCCCTTGTTTGTGAGCTTATAGTGAATTTTATAATTTCCCCATGTTTACGTTGAAATAATAGGATTAATTATGTCTTGAATTAATGGCCTGACTGAAATGCAAGTGTCTTTATCAGGGTGATCTATGTGCTTATTCTCTAACATCTATTCACTGCAAAATCCCTAAAACGTATCGTGGTTTAAATTATGGGAGAGATAAATGTCATGGCAGAACACAGCACACTACGTTGGTTGCCAGTTGGAACTGATTCTAAGTCCAAGTCCCTGACTTCCTTTATATGCTTATTAAAATCATAAATTTCTGTCATTTATCTGAATGTCTTGTTCTGAGTGTTCAGTTATTCCTTCTTCCCCTTCACCTTGTTTTTCGTAAATCCTATGTATACACCAACAGCTTTCCTGTGTCTGTACTATTGTTATTTTCAAGAGCTACAGAAAAATAATCGTGTTTTCTCTTGTTGAAATAGATAACAAGAAAAAGATTCAGAAACTAGTGTCATGGTTATTTCCAAGGGCATAACGGCACTAATGTAACAGAGAACAAATAATAAAATCCACCACAGAGGGATTTGAAGTCTATAAAACAAATAACTTGTATGAATATGATAATAGACCGATTGGGTACAGAAGTGATTTGCATTGGTACAGCTACAGGTCTTTTTTGAAAAATGTAGCTGAATATCAATTTTGATATTTTCACGATCTGAAAACGTCACTGTCAACTTCTTTCTGTTCAGACATACATTTGCAGGAATTACAAGAAAGCTGTGCTCATACAGATAGGTTAGAAATAAAGGCAGTGTAAAAGAAGCCATATAGCTGCATATAAATATCTGAAAGGTGGAAAGTAAATGACTGTTTTTCGTTTTTAATATCTGAAATTTTTAGCAGAATGGTTCAAGCTTGACATAACGATACGCCACATGATATGCCTTTCATTGAAGGCTTGTATTAAGCCTTGTACAACTTTTACCTTACTAAAAGGTGGATGGATGTAAAGCATGAGCACTTTGAATTATTAGCGTCTCCTGTGCTGTTGCGTGAGCCAGATGAATGAGCAGCCTGCAGGGTGCTGGAAGGTCAGAGCCTCTGGATGGGTTCACACCTGCTGGGATGGAAGATGCTGATGCTTGGCTCCTTCCTTGGCCATGCTGTCCCTTTCCAGTGTATGTGTAGGCTGATGTCTCACACATCTCTCTGGTAGAGCGGGATGTCCTTACTGATATGGCAAGAACTATAGAGTGTTGGTGCCCTGATCTCCTGCAGGTTGGAAGCCAGCAACGTTATTTGCCCCAGCTGGTGACGAATCGTGAGGCCATAAAGCTTTAAAACCACTGTAACAGTATGTGTGCATATTTATGTATTTTAAGAGACAAATGTAATTCCTTTTACCACTGCGAGACTGTTACTGATTTATGCTTGTGTAAATGAAAGCAGATTATAGTCTCCTTTCTGCTTATGTGCCTGTGTCTGAGTCAGGTTATGTGCCTACAGTGCTATATCCATAGAGCTGGGCACTTCTTCTCCATGTGCAGTCACTTAGTAAAGGCGTGTGATAGGTGTGTGTATATTATATTAAATTTAAGAAATAGGATTTCACCCTGATTAAAGCAGGCACAAAATAATTAAACTTGTTTTTCAAAGGTGCATTCAATCCATAATAGAAGAAATCAAACAAAATGAATGGAGAAATACTAATAAGAATAGTTTCCCAAAGGGGAAAAAAAACCCAACAAAACACAATGATGATAAAAGCTTTGAAGTCAGCCTGAATCATGCCTGGTATAACACAAATACTTAAAATAAAGAAAATAACTATTCATTTTGCAGCTTGAAAACAAGCCTGTATCTTAAAGATATGGGTTGAAATTTTGGTTGCATTTCTCATTTCTGCAGAGTCTTAAGATAGTTACTTAATCTATATTTTACAGCTTTTAATCAGTAAAATACGTTGACAATATGCTTTTTTCTTACTCTGTGTGTCATGTCTAAAATATATCGTGCTTGTCTAACAGAACTCCCACCATTGGTTTGACCTTGTTTGGTTTTTAGGTTCAGCTGCTTTGCAGTCTACTAATTCAAACATATTTCAGGCAAACTGAATTCTTACTTCCCATGAATTAGCCCGTTATGAAACTCAATTACTTCAACAAAAAGATATTCCTATAATATGGAACAATTCAGCAATAGAGTTAACACCTCATTCACACCTCAAAGAATTTAAATGCTGACTTAAGGAGTTTAAGTGCTGAATTTAAATGCAGTCTTTTAGCATCATGTATTTTGAAACTTGTAGGTAAAAGAACGGTTTAATAGAATTGTGTCTCCTCTTGTCTCATGTCTAACCAAGCGTAGATACAGATCATAGTATCTATTCAATGTGCTATAACTGTACAAAGGACAAACACAGCCAGAAAAAACCACCTGTGACTAGATCAGCTGTATAGTACACAATCATGAGTAAAATCAGACGTGAAGGTAACTGAGAAGGTCAAGTACTACACCATTTCTGGAATACGATATCAATGTAAATTAGCTGGAAAGCGTCTTTATTAATGTTGTGTATATATCTGATTTGACTTGTGGTATTTTCTGTGTGGATTCAGGGAGCTTCTGGCAAGAAAAGGCATAAGAGGAGTCTAAAAACATACTAGCAAGTACTTTATTGACTTTCTGTTGTCATGTTTCTTTATTGACACAAGTGTCCTTTCACAATACTTTTGCCTCTGATGTTAAAACTGTATTTGGTATCTAAGGTTTACAGGTCCTTGGGGAAAAAATAGTATGGTAAATTTAAGTCTCTGAATTTAGATGTCAGTGGTTTACAGAATTGATAGTGGCCCTAATCCCACACTTGGGGGGGTTATACACTTGGGGTTAGTCTGCTTAGCCTGAGCTAAGCATGGGAGAAATCTGCTGGGCATATCGTTGTGTTGTTTTCTTTGAATGACTTATTTGATACAGAATCTGCCTGCTGGCCACAACTACTGATATAGAGCGGCCTATAAATCTGAAATCTCTTTGCCTTGTTGAGGGTTGCAGCTGGCTACAGAGTAGTGATCAAATCCCTGAGTAGGCAAGTACAGGTTACTAGTGAAGAAAGAAGACTTTGCATCTGTAGCTGTGCAAGTCTAACTGAGTGGCTAAAGAGAGCTTGGAGATGCAGCTGATGAATATAAAGAAAAAGTAAACTTGGTTCTCCCAGGGCAGTTTTGCAGTGGGCTATAGAATAGGAATGATAAGCAGAGAAAGCAGCTCCTCTTTTTAAGAAAACTGGTTGAGGAACTGTACTTTTTTAGAGCATCATTGGCACCTCAGCGACTCAGAGGCCTGAAGGAAATTTGATTTAACTTCATTAAAAGTTCACGGTGGCAAGGGAAAAGATTGGAACAGCTTATTTTCCAAGCTATCATACAGAAAATCCTTGAAGATTGCCTTCTTGAATGTAATAATCTGATCACGCTGGTGCAAACATGGTGAGTGCCATAAATGTACTCCTTGTTTTTGTGAGAATTTTGTGCATCGAGATTCCTTTTCGGTGAATTAGTTATTTAACTCCAACTCCAGCATGGTCTGGTAGAGCAAATGAAACAAGATCGTGTCTATCACAGATGTACTAGTTGTGCCTTACCAGCAACCATAGGTAAATTCGGGAATGTTTCCAGAATTTACTCAGAAGGTCTCTGAAAAAATGTCAGGTCCCACATACTGAGTTTGTCTCTAGGTGGGAACAATAAAGGTGCTGGGAAGCAGCCTAAAATGAGGTACCCCATGGAAAGCAGCATTAAGGGCAGGGAAGCTATAACGACTGTCAGGAAGCCACAGGTGCAAGCCTGGCTTGTGTGGTGCTCCTTGTCAGGCTCAACATTTTCCTTTCTAATTTACAGTGGCTAGCCTGGTAAGCACTACATGGGACAGTGACGGGGTTGGTTGTATTTTTATCTATCTATCTATCTATCTATCTATCTATCTATCTATCTATCTCCTCAAAGCATCCTAAAGCTTTGTCCAAATTGAAAAGCAAACTAGTAGCAGTGCACTGGTTATAGCAAAGCCCTGCTGCTATTAGATTGTTAGCAATAGCTAAAGCTATGGCTAGTGGTATGATTTTATCGAGAGAGGCTGCGTTGGTCAGTATGTAACAATTAATTCCCTCTACACATTTTGAAAAGAATCCTAAGGTCCTTATTCTTTCTTTAAAATCACTAGAGATAAGCAAAGTAGACCTTGTTTTAAGCACTTACCTGAAAGCCAAGTACTTCTATCAGCATGGCAGAAGCTGTGCAACTTCCCCATGCTGTGTAGTGCACCAGCAGGAGTACTTTAAGTGGAGGTTTTTGTGAGGATTTCCACATGTGATTCCCTTCTAGTTCAGCCAGACTGCTGACACCTCTGAGCTGATGTTGTTGATGAAGTGCTTAATGCATTCTGTATCTGCACTGCCAGTGCTGCTGGATTCCTAATCTTGAGGAAGTGTGGGTAAAAGGAAACTGGCTTGAAAGATGCTCGTTCTTTGACAAACTTCTTTGTAGTGTACTTATAGTTTTTTTGGAATAACAGTACTTGCGGGCTTCACTAACACACAGTTCGTTCTGCCAATTCAGCTCCTGGAGGATGATATTGAAAGCATATTCAGTCTGCATTAGTAACAGCAAAACCGCCAGAATGTTTATATAAGAGATATGACAGCGTAACATGGCATTTTTAACCCTGTTGGTTTTGCACAAACTTTAAGGCAGAGATGTTACATATGTTCAGAATGAAAAGGGCTGAATACTTGCTGAATGACCAGATTTTGGAAAATCCCATATCTGATGGAGAGGGGTGGGGGTGTGTGCGTGGATGTGTTTGTTCAGTATTTGCTTAGGGGTTTTAAGAAGGTTGTGGTTTTGGGGAAGGTGTTTGAGACATCTGTATTGGGAAAACTGCATTGCTTTGAATAGAGGAGTTTTGTTTTATATTAAAGAGATTTTGCTTGGACCTTTATGGGCCTGATAAGGGCCGGGTCACTTCTGAAAGCAAAGATCGAAAAAAATTGGGCAAAATGCTTTTTTGAACGACACATCACTAAGAAACTACCATGGTTTGACACTATTATTAATGTCTACTATCTTCTTAGGCCCTTCAAGGATAAAAAAAAGAAATCTCACTATTAACTCTTGCTAACGTGTCATTAAATCTCCTTGAAAACTGGTTAAACAGGCAGTATTTGCAGAAAATGGCTCGTAATTCAGTTATAACTGATTACCAGTTTTTTAGTGGTTGTGTGTATAAGCATGTTACTCTGAGTAGATAATTTGTAGTTCAAAGAGACCCTGAAGCCTTGGGTCAGTGTTAATATTGAAAATAATTTTTCTTCAGACAGCAGTAGGTGTCAGACCCTGATTTTAGGTGTTAATACTAGAAGGAAGCTGTATCACTGGAAGATGATTTTGTGCTCAAATATGGGAGGCTTATGCTCTGAGAATATGTCTGAAGCTCTGGTCTCTTTAGGAGCTGTAGTTTTCATCTAGATCAATGTATTTTGAGAAATAGTGCCTAAGTGCTTTTTCATTTTACAAGAAAAAATATCTTTAAATGAAAATCCTCTTAGTAACAACTATATAGCAAGTAACAGCTGTTCACATTTACTGCTAAACGCTCTACAAAAGAGAACTTGCAATCCAGCAGCAGTGACAACAGAGCTCCTTTACTTGAACAAGACAAAGAAGCTTCCAACCTACTAATGCTCTTTGCCCCACTCAGTGGGTACTTGTTATCTCAGTGGTAACTGAAATTTATGGTAAAGATAGCCTACTTTACTGTGAGCCATACCGTTTGTGAACTCTACTGTGTGCTTTGCTCGCTTTCATGCAGCAGAACTCCAAGAAAAAACGGTGCCCCACTACGGCACGCTTGGCAGCTTGTAGTGGGCTTGAGAGAGCCGCTTAAAACGTGGTCTAAACAGGAAACGGTTGTGTAAAGTGAGTAATCACCTCAATAGTCAGAATGATTTAGGGAACCATCTTCTTGCTGGTAACTACAGTCCTATGTGATACGTTGCAGAAACCTGCTAACTCAATTTGGAAGCAGAATTAGAAAGCGAATGTGCAGATTTCTATGACTCTTTTTTTTTTTTTTTTCAAGCTGCAATCAAGTACATTCTGCTTTAGAGAAATAAAATGTGCAGGGGAGTGGGTGGGAGTGGTGTAGGGTTGTTTGAGTCTTACTGCAGAAGCCAGATTATGAGTTTAATGTAATTGTTACTTGCAGAGAAGAATAATTTCCACACGTGCAACTGCTTCTTAACGTAATATGAAGAAAATAGTTTCATTTTACTTGATTTAATGTTGTTAGACTTGTTGCTTTGTCATTGCTCATACATTTTTAGCAGCCAGAGACTTCGGTTTTTAGCCCAGGGAGAAAGCAAATGGATTTGGGAGAAACAACATAGTTTGCTCTGGTGACTCGTAAGGAAAATTTTATACTCTGCCACCCTTCCGCTTTTCTAAAAGGTAGAGCCCAACTTCCTTCTCCATTTAGCCTTATAGTGTCTTTTCAAAAGAATTACCGAAACAAGGAAAAGGTGAGGTTTTACTGTCACCGTATTCTAGTCCGTGTCAAAGACAGACAAGTCCTTGATACTTGATTCTCCACTCTTGGATAGTCCCTCGAAAGAAGCAGAACATAGGAAGAGAGAATGTAAGGAGCTAGGTCTGGATGTGCATGAAAAATAAAAGGACAGCATCTAAAACGAGGAGGGTAGTTTTTACTTTCCAGATGAAGTGATACAGGCTTTCTGGAGCAAGAGGAGCTGTGCTGCAGTGTTCTCAACCCCTTTCCGCGGTTCTGAAAGCGTAGCAATGTAACAAGATAATTTTTAAGGCAATTTTAGTTGTGGAGACGAGAAGGAATTAAAAACTATATAAGGCTTCTAGCAGAAGTGGGGAACAAGATAGAGGCTAATTTTGGTGACTTTTCCACTTCTGGTCTGTCAGTAGTAATGCTTACTTATGCTCTGCACTGCCTTTTGCTGGGAATGGCAAACAATTGCTTCTGCATCTGGTGTCTCTGACAGATCTGGCCAGCTGGCAGGGAAATACCTCTTCATGGATTGAATGACCCTGTCCCCTTGGAGACTGAACGTGGATGCTGCATCCGCAGGCCGAGGGAACAAGGGGCATTCTGTGACTCCTCTCAAGCTTGCATTGCTCCTGGCTGGAGCAGCGGGCAGGCTAACCACGCTACTGCATGCCACTGCTTTGCCATGAGTGGTCTTGTCAAATCCTTTCTTTGAAGCCTAATGTGCTTGGGGTGTTGCAGAATGGGGGAATATAGGTAGTAAAAGGTCGTGTCCCTGGGCCTTGACTGTGCTTATATCAAAGGATACTTTTAAAGTCGTGATAATCTGTCAAGCACCATGATGAGATGCAGAGTAAACCAGAATCTCTTTGATTTCTCTACTGGTGAGGTTATCTGTATGCATGCCAGTCTTGTTTTTCTGTTCTTAGCCTTGGGCTTTATATAGCTATTGATTTTTTTGCTGGTTGTTACAACATTAATGCTTATTCAGGTAAAGATATTTGTTATTTTCCCAGCACAGCCTCACAATTCATTAAGAATGTGACGGGTTCCTGTGTGCTAGTAATGACTGCTTTAATTCCAGCAAACAGGATGCCTTACAGACAGCAGGTTAGATATTCACAGCTAGTTCTGTGGTCCATTACAGCAATTCCTTTTCTTCTTCGCTACAGCTAGCATTAGTATTCAAAAGCTGAAAGCACGCTGGTGGAAATCTACCTAAATATTTATGGACTATTGCTAGGGTCAGAGTAGCAAGGGCAGCAAATCAAATTAAAGATTTACACCATGAAACAAGCAGACTTATCAATTACTCTTAGCCAAGTTGCTTATGCCGTTTAAAGAAGAGATTTTTCTAAGAAGTTTTTTTTTTTTTTTAATGAATTTCAACATGAAATTTAGATCTGTATTTTCGCTTCAATGTCTGCATTATTTCTTCCAACATGGTAAGTGGGTTGAGAAGATGTTGCACAACAGACAAACCTGGCTGTTGCATAGCTTGATTTCATAAGAACACTACTCCACATCTTTTATCTGTCTATATCAAAGTCTTTACCAAACTTTAGAGTCATAAATACCCTTGTGTGCA
Source organism: Pampusana beccarii (assembly GCA_013399365.1). Taxonomy (NCBI): domain Eukaryota; kingdom Metazoa; phylum Chordata; class Aves; order Columbiformes; family Columbidae; genus Pampusana; species Pampusana beccarii. The sequence goes on along the minus strand of VWYH01006860.1, from coordinate 869,970 downwards.
GAAAGTAACGTGAGAGGTGAAACTGAGATGCAATAGCCTCAGAAAATTCACATGACAAGTCAGACTTAAGAACAGAAACCAGGAGTTCGGCAGACTTTGCATTTAAACTTTGCAGTCGAACCTCAGGCTGGACAAGGAAGCTAGCTGTGCTGAGCAGTGAGCCAACTGAGATTATTTTACATTTTTCTGGAGGGGTGTAAGAACCTGGATAACTTGGCATCTGTATTACATGAGAAATGACACTCTTCTGTTTCGTGGAAGCATGACAGAACATGAATATGAAATGGAAATTGCATTGCTTATTCAAATGAAAACCTCTGAGCACAGAAGCCCTGCTTTCATTATTTTGATTAGAAGCTAAGTATTTTGCAATAGCAAGCAAGTAGGAAAAAAGCCAAATTGGAAGGGAAGACTGTATTTTTTTTTCCTTCAAAATATGGCACTTTTTGGTTGCTTTGGGACACGTGTGTAAATTCATAAAACCAAAGTAAAACATGAATTAATTTTTCTTTTTTGTTCTGAGATAAATTTAAGTGATTATCTAGCAAGGCTTCCATAAGGTGATAACACAATGTGAATAAATATGTACATCATGTGGAGAAAATGAGCTGAACTCTAAGTGGCTTTAATAAGCAGCATGTCAGCTTTTTCTTTTGGATATTATCTAGGGATTTCATAAAACAAAGCCCCAGGAACTGACTTAGCATTAATGAATTTTCTAGCTTTCTCTCAAAGCAATGTTAAGAACTTAAATAGAATTAAAGTGGGGTGTTTTATTTCAGTAGAATGATTAAAAAATTACGTTTGTATAAAAAGTACATGCACATGTATAGGATATCCTTTCATTTGGCTAGGAAAACTCTGAAATATATCAGAACCTGTAAGAACAAGCATATAATCATACAGTTAAATATTGAAATAACAATTATTTGCCCTAAGTAGTGCATATGTGTACCAATATCAGTATAGTTGTGATGTTTGGAACCAGCATCTGCTTTTTTGCAAATGAAACTGGTTTCTGATTACCCACTGGAGCAGAATAGTGTTGATAGTCACTCAAAAGGGATTTTGGATCTGTCTGGAGAAGATGCATGGTTGTTTCTACTAGAGGAGTGCCTGAACATTAGCATTTGCAAATATTTTTTTTTTTTTTTCCGGTAGTTTGTGATCCTTTTGCTTTCCAGGAAAATAAGACCTCAATGAATGTGAAAGAAAAAAAGAAACCTAATAAAGTTACAAATTTATGTTCATTCTTGTTATATAAGCCCAAAGGATTCACAGAGAGGATCTGAAATTTGTTGTACGTGGATGACATTGCTGCTGTTGTGTGTCCTGTTCCATCATACTCCCGTCCTTTGCTCTGGGGAGCAGAGTATTTGCAGTTTTACTGAAATTCACAAGAGTTTTAGCCTCAGCATTACCCAGAATCACATGAGTGATGAAGGCTCTAATTCAGAAAAGTATCTTTGCATATTTTCCAGTATTGCAAACTGCACAGTGATTTAAAATGTAATGTTTTGCTTAGAATCACAGCAATTCAGAGCCCGGATATAGCAACCATAGTACATCAACTAGCCCACAAAACAAAGAAATTAATATTTTTAGAGATCCAATTCTTGCTGATTCTTAGCCTAGAAAGAATCTTGACCTGAAGAACAGTTCTATTGCCATTAAAGAAAGCTCCGACACGTAGGGGCTCCACTCTCCTTATTCTGGCTCATTAATATTGGGCTGACGTTAGGTATGCTGTATGGGCACTGTGGAAATTCCAAGAACTTCACCAGCTTCAGAGCATCCCCCCTTATTTAGCATTCATAGACACGTCTGTCTAAACATAGAGTCTTTCTTCTGTATTTTACTTAAACTGTATAATCTTTTCCCCAGTGAGAAGGAAGGAGCACACAGCCACAGATGCCTGTGTGAAATATTCCTGTTGTTGCCCTGTGAAAAAATTCGGAATGTCCCTATCAGTTGATAATTTTGGATTAAGATATTTACCACTAAGGGTCATTAATAATAAATGCTCATTATTTTTTTATTAGAGGTTGAACTTGTGAGATGTGATTTCCTCAGCTTTTGAATTGTGTGCAATATCTAATTGAAAATGTTTCTGTTTCTCCCACCCAAGATGAAAGACATTTAACATTTCACAGCTATTTATTTTGCTTAAAGGAAATAATTTTTTTTTCCCTGTGAAAGAGATACCTTCCTCCAGAGCTTGTCTTTCCCTCACTCTCCGTTTACCAGCTACAGTACTGTGTGTCTCTCTTAGCCAAGGAGATGCTGACAGCATCAGTGAAATGTTTCAGAGCAAAGAACAAGTTACGCAGCAGCTTTAACTAGGGCTGAAGGATGGCTGCAGGGAGTCATACGCTGAATTTACTTGTGGCACTGACCGCCCTGAGAACTGTGAAGACACATTGTGGACGTTTTATGGATTTATGGACGTTTTATGCATTCAGTTACTTCATGCAGGACCCTAAACACAGAATCTTAGTCTAAAAAATAATTTTGTGAAAAAAAAAAAGCCTTGATGATGACAGGGGAGTTAGGTATGTTGTAAATCTACAGCATAGAATGCTGATTGTGAGTAGCAGTCTCTCTAGAAAGATGTATGTGGAGTGGAATTTCCTTGTTTCATATTTTAATGCAGAGAATAAATGTGCACTAGAATACAGTGCTTCAGATATTTTGAATTGTGTTCATACCCTCTGTTTTCCTATCTGTTTTCCACGGTGTGGAATGTAGGATCAGCTGAACACTTCTGTCAGTCATCTTGGACAAACTCTTTATATGAAAGATGCCTGAGGTTTTTTCCTGCTGTCGTACAGAGTTCCTAGGTCTCAGACATCACTTCTGAAGTCAAAGGGAACTCTTCAGCAGTGGATTCCCAATACTGTGTGTGTAGCGTGTTACGTGCTCACACTCTGTTATTTGAATTAGGTGTTGTCAGAAGAGATACCTTCCTAAGATGCACATAACAAACCTTGCCTATGTGGAAACTGTATGTCTGTCTATCTGTCTATATTTTTAAGCAGCCTTGGAAGAATTCTGGTTAGTTCCATGTACAATAAATTAAACATAATTTTGGTTCCATTCCCATCCTCAGGTTTCATTTATTGTGAAAACATATTTGACTTCCCTGAGCTGGTAGATTTGAGGGGGAGACAAAAAGGAAGACGTATTGAATATCTTGAGATGCTACTTGGAAGTACACAATCTTTCCCTGCCAGCATTATTTTGGTTTCCATAATGTGTCTATATTTTTCTTAGCTTCCCTATAGAGGTGTAGTCAGTCACCAAACAAAGTGGGTTTACATGGAAGCGCAATTCTTATGTGGTGTTCTCTACTAAGGGTAGTTTTAAATAGCAGATGAACAAACTGTTGTTTGCTGTTTGTACTACCTAGGATAGCTCCCATAGTTTCCCAAGATTAGTGGGGACTTTCCCACAAGGAACTGCAGTGTGGACAAGGCATCAGAGTACAGATTTTTTTTCCCTGGAGTTACAGGCAATGAAATGTCTGTAAGACTGGCCTAGCTAATCAAGCTGTCTTGTGTTTGCCAGCAAATGCAGCCTACCGATCAGGACGATAACAACAGAGATGGGTGGCTTCCTCTTTGCTAACAGGGAGCCTGGCTGTAAGCGATGTCCCCAGTAACTCCTCAGGAGTTGCCCCTTGGAGTGGCATTTGGGAAGTTCACAGCCTCACGAGGTGCACAGTTGCCCTGGTCTCTGTGCTCCATTACTGCCGTGGTTGATTTCCGTCCTGGCTTAGTGAAGGAGAAGCAGCTAGAGGCATCATCTCCTGGATACGTGACTTGCATTCTGTGTTTAATTAAAGCCTGACAGTTTATGCCAGAGGATGTTAAAATGTGAAATGGAATGCTTTTTGCCAAATATTGGGATTTTATAGACTTGGAAACTCATTAGTAGAGAATTTTATTCATAATAAGTATGCAGCCTGTTTTGCAGGGCCCATTGAGTTTGGCCTCATTTTCTTTTGGGTTTCTCCCTCACTGAGTTGTTATTTCAGCCTCACATAATGTTGATGGAAATATCCTGCTCAGTGACAAAACTATTTGAGAAACAGGACGCTAAGCAAAACATTTCTCTGCTAAGGAGCTGCTTCAGGGGACTGTTAATGAGATGGAGAACCTCCTCCACAGTAGGTCATAGGTTTCCATTTGATCACATCACTCAAATTTTAACCACCTAATAAGCTGTTAGGTGGCCTGTAAGATATGTGGTAGGTATTTTATACTGCTTATTAGTGTTTTACGGGACAGCTGTAGAAACCTTGCGACCATGACAATTGGTAGTCTCAAAAGTGAAGTATTAAATAGGAACTATCATGTGGATAACCGTGCATAAATACCTTGTACATTGGGTCAGCAATTCATAACAAGATGCAAATATCACCTCACTTTGCGAATTAGATCACAAACTTATCACTTTGAAATCAGCTATTAGCAAATGAATTAACTCAGAGTATCTGTCAGTTTTGATTAAGCAGGAAAAGTAATATTCTTTTTACAAATGATTAAAATGTCGGGCCACATGAAATGTAAACGTGTTTTTTTTTGTTGTTGTTGTTGGTTTTGTTTTTTGGTTTTTTTTTTTTTTTTTGTACAACGGTTTACCAGGAGTCTGATAGAATTTACCCTTCTCTTAATTATGATGGGGGTCACTTCGCTCTTTTTCCTGATAGTGTTGTAAGCAATGGCTAACCACAACTTGAGTGACACACTGCAGAGCTTGTTGGAGGCAGGCGTGGTTGGTCAGTCAGCCCTGTCCATGAGTTATTAATGTGTAGATTCAGAGTTGTTAGAATTACTCAAAATCCTATTCTTTCATCAAAAATTGAGCTGTAAACCATTATAAGAAGTGGCATTTTAATGTGCATGAATTGAACCTCTTTAAAAGTAATTTCTTGATGTTGTCAGGCAACCTGCACGAAGTCAGGGAAGGCAATGGAATTCACTATTGAGGGTGAGGGAGCTGGCAACGTGGGTAGGAGACTGGGAAACTAATAGTGTGGTTTGTGTGATGGACTTCTCTTACGATTAGCCACAGACATCCATAACATTACTTGGTTTGCAAAGGTTTGGCATTTTTTTGTGGATAACCCTGGGTTGTGTATGTAATTATGTTAATACTGCTCTCTACTGCCTGCCTAATGATGCCGAAGGGTTTACCTTGGAAGCAGAGAATGGAAACAGGTCCCCACTCTGCAGACTGTTTGGATTAGACTAATTTATGCTAAGGTGCATGCAATCCTAGGCAAGACATGAAACAATGGATGTTAGAGCAGCCTGGATCATATTAAGCTCCCGTTATGTTTCAGATAATTAACAGTGGATTCCACTGTGAGATTCATCCTTGAGTTGCTGAACCAAGGAAGTTCTAGTTAACTTGCTTTGTCTTATGATCTCACTTTACTTTGTATGTATTTACAGTTTATAATTTTCAGGTTTTTTCAGTTTAAAGCTAAGTTTTGCCAATTTGATGAAGCTTGTTTTGCTGCGAAAGGAAAAAGGCCTCCTGAAGATGCCCCTCAAGGTGACATATTTTTTGGAGTGCTGGGAGAACTTAGATTCAACTTAAGGAACAAAGAGGAAGGCCATGGAGGGAAAGGCTGCTGATGTTGACTTGTTCTCTTGTACTTTTTGCATAGCTATTAATACAGAAGAATTGTACTGTAAATGATGCATTTTGAGTGAATGCTTTCAGTTGTGACTGACACGTCTTCCTGATGTTTTGGTAGTACATCCATTCAGGTCTTGCTGTTGACTGTGGTATTAATCTTCCCCTGGAATAAGACAGTTGTTTTGCACTTCATGAGCATTTGTAACTCTGGGCTTTGGTGACTTTCCCCTATATATGTAGCTTCTATTTGGAGACTCTGATTTCAGAAGGCCTTGGAAAATAATAGCGCAAAGGGCCAGGTTTGTCTTTGTTATCACCCATCGTAGTGAAGGCTCATTCCTTCCTCATCCTTTTAATTCATAGAGTGTCTCCTACGAAGTCTCAGCAGTGGACAGGCAAAATCCTTGCTCTGCTCCCTCTGGCAATGCTACTGAGTGGCAATTTTCATTGCCAGCCAATGCAACTGTGGGAATTTTCTAAACTTTTGCAGGGGCTGCATGTAGTGAAAGCATGTAGTGAAAAACTAATTTCTAGTGACCTACTTCATCCAAAAGAGCCACCGTAGTATTTAATAGATGCTTGAACAGAAAGCTGTGATGTCCCATCACAGAGAAGTTGAGTTTAACTTAGTTGGGGTTTTTTGTTGCATTTTGGTGGTAGTTGTTGTTTTTGTTTCTGTTGTTGGTTATTTTTTTTTGTTATTTTTTTTTAACCTAAGGAATGAAATGGGGAGAATTATGGTTTTACCTTTTATAAGTAGTAAATATTCGTGATTTTAAGTGAATTTCAGATTGTACCATGGTAATCATCTTTGTGATTAATAACACCAATATAGTTGATTTCTTATTTCTTTCCTCTCTAGGATTGTCATGCAGTAAATCACACACTGGACTGTGATTTCCTGTTGATGCTGAAATATTGCAATGTAATGGCCTACTACGCTCATTCATGAACAACCAGAAATAAATAAATCAAAGGAAATGGTCTGTTAAAACACAGTTTCAGCATAATTACGAACACTTTATACGAACTACTCTTTGTGCTATTTCTTGTAATCAAAAGACATGAAAGATGTGGATTTTAATCAGTTTCTGTGGGAGAGGCTTATTAAAAAGGTCTTCAGGGATTAAAGAAGCAGAGGAGAAGAGATTATAGTTGTGTTAGTGAAGCATCTTTAAAAAAATTCTTTGCATTTTTATCAAATATATAGTGTAGTCTATGGATGCATGATGACAGAACAAACAGCATTCAAAGACTATCCTTTGCAGTGCTCTATATGTACGATAAGACCTTATTTTTTGTGTTGCATCTGGTTATATTACATATTACTATGTCATACCACAGCCTATTATGTAACCTAAAGCCCCAACAAAGAGAAGGAGTGGGGAACTGAACAGAAATGTCTATAATCTAACAGAAATATGACTGAAAGAATTCAGCAGCTCAGATGTTTTTGTGTGTAACTGCAAATGGTTAGAAAACCAGGCAGATTTATCAGCCTTTGCAGCTGCAGTGCTAGAAATTTTTGACGATAGAGCAGAATTGCAAATGAGATACTTAGAAAATTGTTGTATGAGCTTTTTAATAGGCAATACTCATAGCATGTATTCAACCAAATTTGAATATAGAAAATAAAATTAGATTCAGATTGTAGTTAGTATTTTTCTGAAATTACATTTTGAAACCATAGATTCTGTACCAGAGCTTCCCCCTCCCCCCCCGCCCAGAATCAGTTGAATTTCTATAACAGAACCATTTGTTCTAAATTGCCTTTTTTAACTACTGTAGTCTTGTACTTCAGGTTCATCATTTAAAATCCGGGTGCCATTTTTATTTATACAGTTAGGTAAGTTTATATCAAGTGCTTCTCAAAAATAATTCTGCAGTCTGATTCTGTAGATGTGAACTGCTGCGTATGTACTCTGCATCTCCATTGAATGAGCGGTACTGCTGTAAGCCAGATTGACGGAATCAGAGCTTTGAGCTGGCAAGGACAGCTGACCATCCCAAAGATTGGTGGATGTGGTTATAGGGTATGTACTTGCTGCTTTATTGTGCCATTTAGGTGACAGTAGTTCAGTGTGAATACTGAACAGACAGTACTTCGTACTAATTATCATATTAAAAAACTGTGGTTTTCTGTCTTCTGGGTTGGCCTCTACCAAGATGTGCTTGTTTATATTGCTACTGCTTTCACTGACAGAATTTTCATAATCATTGCAAATAACTTACAGAGCTTTTTCTTTAGAAGTTTTATCAAATTTTATTCTGCGTAGCGATTCATATCTGCAGAGGTGTTGAATTCTATTGGTAGCACCTAAAAAGGTCAAAGCTGTATACCAGCTTGCTCCAGAGACTTACTGCGTGACTTGAGGACGAGAGCAATCCAATTAAAATACCGTGAGACAAACAAGCTCTGAAAATCTTCTAGGCTTCTTTCCTTAACTGGAAATCCACATGGCTGTTCTGTTGTTATCAGAGCTTAGAGATTGAGTTTGGTCATTTTCTCTGTGGTCTGTAATGCTTCAGTCTGCGTGAAAAAAGCCAGAAGGCTTCAGTGAGTCATGAGGCAACTTATGTTACCTGATAGTGTTTTCTGATTCTCTCTCAAGGGTCATTTATTGCCCAAACTGTAGACTGCTCTGTGTAGCGGAGCAAGCACTGGAATACATGGAGTGAGTTACTCCTGGCCTGAGAGAGTCTGGGAAACTGAGAGGAAGCTGTTACCTTTCGGTCATTTGAAGTAGGGTACTTAATTCTGATGTATCTCTGAGTCAAATAGATTCGGTAGGGTCATGAGTGAATGAGATCTCTAAAGAGAGCCTTAAATACTATTGTACATTGAGGCTTTTCTCAGAACTGTCCAGTTTGCTACAGCCAGGAAGCAGTGTAAGAGTTGAATTCTGCGATGAAGTAATGGAATTATGAGTTAGTTTTCAGATAAAATAAATGCCCATTGATAAATATTTTATTTTGATTTCAGTCATGGAAAAAGTTGTGCCCACAAACTTCCTGCGTGCCTTGTTGTTCAAATCAGCAGCTGGGAAATACAGGGTGCAGGTGGGAGGTTGTGGATTAAAACCTCTTGGTATAGAATATTTGTAAATATCCTGCTCAGTACTCGAAATGGGGAGGAATAAGCCGTAAGCATCAGAAACAAAAATCAGTGTTTGTATGTGCAGAGCTCTATCAGCTTAGGTGTTTGTGTGCTTCATGTTGAGTTTGAATTTGGCCATTGTGAAGTACACTCATCTTAATTGTATAGTGACTGTAATATTATGGGTGCATTAGAGTACCCTGAAATCTGGATAGTACCTTGAAGCTTTTCAAAACTGTACTGTTCCTATCTGCCTGCAAAACAGCGGTAGAAAATAAATGTAGTTTTGGTAAAAATCTACTGTGGGCATGTTTGTATTTTGATGAAAAAACTGGTTTTTGTTTTTGTTCTGATAATAACTAATTCTTTTGATTAATATTACATAGTTTTGTTTATTTTTGTTATGTGTTTTTTTTGAAACTAACTTAGCCTATATTTCATGTTTGAGATTTTTATTTACTATTTTACCCTACCATTGTGTAATGCTATGGAATGAGTATGGCTTTACAGCCTTAGAGTTTCAGTCTTTCGTTCCAATTTAGAAAAAACGATCTGAAATGTCAGGATTTCCTATAGAATGAAAAACGTATTTTCAGTCTCATTATTTCCAGTTTGCTTGTCTCTGCAATACAGGGAAGGATATTTTAAAGTAAGGCGTAAGAGGAATGGAATTCGAGTAGAAGATTATCGGTCTTGAATCTGTCTAATTGTTTGAACTGTGTTTCTCTGAGAAAGTGCAAAATTTCAGATTACTTCACGTAAAGGTGGAACAGATTCACCTTTTTGAGTAGATGAAGAAAGCGAGGATCTAGACAACTTAAGGGTTAGGGAGCAAATATTGAAGGAGAGAATGGATGAAAAGAAGATGACCAAAGACCCAGGTTGCAGAGGTGAAGACACAAGAGGGTGATGGGGAAGAGGAGTGAGGTGGGGTGGAAAGACGAGTGGGAGATTTTTTGATGGGAAGGGTTGCCAAACATGCAGTGGAAAGAGATGGTGCTTGGTTTTTTAACTGCCTTACTAGGTACGCTGGTACCAGTTTTCCATGTGTACGCCTGGTCCAGAGCAAGGCTTAGGTGTGGGTAAGTCTCTCCATTAGCTGTACACAGAGCCCTTTGCAAAGGAAATGCCCTCGTACTCCCCTAAGCAGCTGAGCAACATCTTCCCCTGTGCTGGTGGGGAGCAGCACTGGTGAGTGTGTCACTCAGAGCTGTTGGGAGGGCGTCAGAGGCGTGAGAGGCTGTCCTGGGTGTGGGGAATGGCCCATGGCATGGAGATGGTGCCATTGGTCTGTGCCTGGGGTGGGGAGGCCCATGGGATGGCAGCTGAAGAGTTCTGCTGTGGGAAACTAGGTGTGATACTTCAGCTTTCCGAACACTGTCTGTAACATTACAGTCAGTATGAAAGCTAACATTAAGACACAGCTGACTGTGTCATTTCTGCTTTTGGAACAGAATACATGCCAGCTTCTTAATTTCTTACTGTTTATTGTCTCGTTAATTTTTGTCTCAAGGCTGTTTAGTATTTTATTACCTGTTTTTGCCAATACTTGTTATGAACACATACTGAAGCTTCATATTAAATCAGTCTCACCGTTAGCATTCCAGACTAGAGTTCTCCATTCAGATTTGCCATAAAATGCAGTTTGTAAGATAATTATATTAGAGAGCACTGCACTCTGCAAAATGCTCTAAGAGCTGGAGTATAATTAATTATAAAGTGACCTCTTAAAGAGAGTAGATTTATTTCTTGAGCATGAATTAATTTCCTGATAGATATTTTGGAATGCCATCAAACCAGAATTGAATTTGTCTGTGTCACTATTACCACACCTTGCAGTACTTACCAACTTTGATGTGATGGGAACTCTTCTGTGGGAATATGGGCTACTTGGAGGCCAGAGCTTTCCAACCTGTAACTTCCTTTGCGAATGTCATAGTAATCTTGATAACTATTGACATGTCTACTATAATGTACTAGAATCTCTAAACAGCTCCTTCACAGAAGTGGCTGCATGCCAGTGAGGAGATGTCAGCTGGTTCAGTCCAACTTGTACCAAACTGTGATTAACACTGAGGTGAAGGAGGTTTGTACTTTGCTGCTGCATTGCTGGGGACCATAGCATTGATCAGCATCCCATTGTTTTGGTCTTTAAACTATCTGATTAAGGACAAAAACTGGTCTAAAAATTAGAGTTCTGAGATTCTGTAACAGTGCATCCTCAAGAATAAAACAGGCTGTAGTTCAAATGTGCAACATTTTACTACTGGCTTTGTGGAAAACTCAGAATTAATGTTTGATAATGTGTCAAAATTTAGCCAACTGGAAATAGCTGCCCAGTCCAAAATGAAGGATAAGCAGTGCGCTGATCCCAGGGATAGAATAGAAAATTGTGGAGACCTAAGAAAACTTGAAGCAGAAAGGCATTCAGAGCTGAAAGTCAGGTCAAGTGTCAGCCTGGCATTTGGAGAAAGAGGAAAAATTGCAGCGTGTAGCATGAATTTACAAGGACCAATAAATACGTCCAAGTGACAAGGTGGTGATCTTAGAAGCACTCCTTTTTGAAGCAAAGGATGAAAAGAATACAATAGAAAAAGAGTGGGACATTTGTGAAGTAAATGGGACTTCTACTGACTTTAGGGTAAACGTATCAGTGCAGTACCAGGAAAAACAGTGTTATCTAAAGGAAAAAAACATGTGGGTGGAAATGAGGCTTAACAGCAGCCATTTAATCCTTCCTGTAGAAATGAAGACAGTGTCTATGTAAGAAATTAGAATAGTAGTGATTTTGTGTTGCGCTGGGGGAGGAATATCCTTTACTGGAAGAGCAAAGAGAATCCACTCATTCGGCCACTCTTATAATTGGCTTGAACTCAATCCCCATTATGTTTAATTTAGCAGGAAGACAGAAAAAAGTATGATAAGAAATAAAAAGATTCATGCTAAGATGAGTGCATTTAGAATTTATTATAGAGCTACAGTAATTAAACATCAGTGGTCACCCTCTGCTGACTTGTTCAGTGGGAGAAATGAAAATGAGAACACTTCCCACAAGGTGGAAATTAATGACAGAGATGCTGTGAATGATATACATGTAAAGAGACAGTCAAGAAAAGCAGCAAAAAAGCCACTTCAGTGTTATTTAGGGTCCTAAGTGCTGTTATTACTTAGGAAAATGGTTTGCTTTTTCTTCCCAGATTAGAAACAGGGCCTGGAAACTGCCAAATTATCTCAAGGCATAACTGTGTGGCCATGTGTCATTTCAATGTTGAGCAGCAGTGTGAGGTTACCCCATGTGGAGCATGGCTTAAAACAATATTAAACAAAATAACCTCCTTAATTGAAACGGTTCCCAAACCTTGCATTTGTTTGGGTCCACCTTATGCAATAAGCTCCTCTAATTTCTTTTGTAATCTATGGGGGATTGTTGTGATATTTTTTGGCTGTGCTTTGCAATGATAACTGTGGCATTGCACATCAGGCACATGCTTATGTGTTTGTTGGAGAAAACGCACTGAAGGAACATGAATCCATCTACTGAGCCCTGGCACAGTGATCTCCTCATTTACTTTTTGTTGTTTGGTCAGGACATGTTTTTCCTTTTTACCATATATCACCATTGCATATATTTTGTTTTCTCTTTATCTTCGTGTTTATATCACTACTTCAATTCCCATGCACAGAATGAGATGGTGTTGCATGGTCTATCAACACTTGGGAAATTTGTTTGCATTAGCACAGGAAATTTTTAAGTTATTTCTGTGGATAATGGACTTCTGTTACCTCCATCACCATGGATGCCATACGCAAAATACGAACATTGCACTATAAAGTGATGTAACGGAGTGGAACAGGAAAGATAATCAGAAGTGTTAAATTCAGAAGTGATACTGTTGGTATATGGTGGAATCAGAGCTGAGCTGATGAAGGAAAATATCCAAGTGACAATGTTTGCAACACCATGAATAGATACAGACCCCAAAGAAGGGTTGGAGGAAGAGTGGTGATGACTCTGTAGCTACTGTGCTCTATTAAGCTGGAAAGCTGCTGTCTATCTGAGGGGAGAATTTTCCTGCAGTTATTCTTCCAAGACTTTGGTACCAATGAAACTGTGGGTTGTGATTGTGTGGTTCATTTATTCCTCTTCAGAAGGTCAGTAATTTAAGTGCCATCTATGGCATTTGGAACAGGATTTACTCCCTATGACTTACTCCTTTGAAGTCTGGGTTAGTGTGGTAAGTAGCAGTGCTTTAATAGTCTATAGTGAGTAACTGACTATAACTGAAATCTCATGAGAATTGAAATATCTGGTACAAAAATGGCTTGATGTTGTGGCAGTAAGGGCTGGGAAGCGGTTCTGATAAGACACCTCCAGGAGCAAGGCCTGAGTAGCTGAGGCCTTTCAGAGACTTTGGTGATGAGAGTATTTGTGGAGCACTGAACCAAATTGTACCTGACTTTGCGGCATAGCTATCCTTTAGCTTCTGTGTATGTAAAATAAATGTCTAAACGAGTATCTGTATTTACTGACTTGTCTAATTTTTGGCAGGATGCTTTATTTCTGTGCTGATCTTTTTTGTTACATCTTGTTTGGTTTGTCTGAACAAGAGACAAACTAAAAGCTTAACTATTTTCCTGAAGTTGATTTTCTAGTGATTTGAAGACGAAAGCAGGTCTCTCAACAACAAAAAAGAGTAAAACAATAGATTTTTTTTTTGACAGTAGAGAGCTAAAATGTTTTAAAATAATAATTATTTTGAGTTTATATTTAGTAGGGGTTTTCATAATGATTTAAACAGTATTTGTTATAAGTCCCTCAACTGTAATATAACTAATCCTGCTGAATATAGCTACTGCATAATTTATATATATATTTTTTATGCCTGACAGTATGTTTATGAAGATGTTCTGCTCCTAGATTTACCTCTCTGTTCAACCCTGATACCAATGCCAAGTATGCATAATACATTTTCTTGGGTTTTTTCTTAGTCTTTTGTACTTTGGCAGCTTAAAGGTATTGTCAGTGAGTGTTCTAAAGACAGAAGAAGTGGGACTATATCCTTGAGACAGACTTGAGTGTTTCTAGTTTGAAAAGCGTTTTTGTAGGTTTATTTTGGGGTGGTCAATTAAAGCCCCTTTGGAATGCCAGGAACGAGCTACCTTGCACTGCACCCTGGCACGTGAGCAGCACAGAGGGTAACGTGCACTGTGTTGGCGCTGTCAAAGAGAATCGCTAGCAGTGATGTAAAATTTAGCCTATAGCTGTGAGGACTAAGGAAGCCTGACATCATGATTTGGAGCCTGCCACTTGTGCTCAAGTGGAGCAGTATCCAATGGCATGAATGCTCGCACTGGGTGGCATGTGCTGACTGGGAAGCCACAATCAGAGCCAGGAAGAGCAGCAGCACTTGCTGCATGAGAGCGTAACTGTGCGGGGCTCTGCCCAGACACACAGCCAAGTGTGCCCCAAGTGTGGCTCACCTCTCCCTGCGTCGCTGCGGTAGTGGCTCCTCAGAAAGGGCAAATGACTCCCACTTTGCAGCGTGGCAGGAGAAATTGTCACTGAAGGATTCACAGCAGTAAAAGCAAAAGAAAATGTTACAGCTGTTTATTATCTTGGTTTGGTTGTGTTGTGGTTCAGCAAGGCTCACTGGTTATGGTTTAGGAGGATTCTACATGAAATTAAAGGCAAACAAGCACGTTAGTGTTGGTTTGGTGTGTTGTAGTTTTGTGTGTGTGTGGTTGGTTTTTTGATTCCTCTACTCTATTGCTGCTGCAGGATGCAGCTGATGCATCATGACGTGCTTTGCATGTCACGGCATGGACTTGTGATTCTCACAAGAGAGATGTGTCTCACTGGTGGGTCTGAACTGATTCCCTCACTAAGGACACCTGAATATAGAGATCACAAGGAAAGCAGCTAGAAGAGAGTGGGACAGAGAAACCAGAGGGAACTCTCTTCTCATAGATAATTTTGCTTTTTTATTTTTATTAAAAAGCATAGCATGAAGAGCCAGTAATCTGTACCTGTGATCTACCCACCTACCTTCCCTGGGGATCAGCCTCACGCTTAATGGAACTTGAAACCCAGTTTGTATTTAGCTTTGGTTTGTATTCTTTATGCAACTACTCTTTATTCTTTTAAAATAAGATGATCTATACTGGTGTAATTGAGAAGGGGAGTGGTAGGAGATGCACTGATGAAAGTCTTGCATAGCAGCAGCCAGTCTGTGCCTTTATCCCCTGGTTGTAGGTTCTTGCTTTCATGGTGCACCAACACATGCCAGAAAGTAAACATGTATATCTCTTTATTTAAATCAAACAGGGAGCCTCCAGGTGCAATCTGAGTGAGGGTGATTCCCCAGCCATCATAACATGCATTTCAGAGCCAAGAATGAAAGAGGCCAGCAGATGAGAACAGCCATCCATAATTTGTCTTGTTTCCACTGTTTTCACAGCTTGACCTCAGAAGCAGCCATGATGTCTGGCTTTGGGAGGAAAAAAAACGTAGCTGATGTGTGTTTGTTCATTAAAGGGACACATTTGTTGTCTGGAATTAACAGGATGCAGAGCCAAGTGGGTATTGAAGTTGATTGCATACAGCTCTGTGATTTGGATTTTGCAGCTTTATACAATTGTACAAATTGTATCGAAGGCAGCTTAATCACTCTAGATTTATTTGTGTATATGCTGAATCGTAATAAGAGGTCAGTTATGTGGGAGACGAGACTGAAATGCGATCAGCCTGTGCTCACACAGTGACATTTGCTCCACCTCTAGGACCACAAAACTCTTTCTTTTCAGCTTTGAATGGACAGTGGTTCTGCAAGTACAGTGTGATGAATATGTTTTGGCTAGAAAATGTGAAAGGTAAAAAGTATGGCATGAAAGACATACCAAACTTGATTACCTTTCTGATAGAATTACAAATCTGGTGAATGAAGGGAATGCAGCAAATATAATACATTTGGACTTTAGTAAAGCATTTGATACTCTGTTTCATGAAATCTTACTTGAAAAATTGATCCAAATTGATTGTGATGGAGATGCCGCCATGTGATCTTAAAGCTGGCAGGGCAACTGTAAACAAATAATAATGCTAAATGGATGAGGCTGGAGCTTTGGGAAAAGCCTAACCAGGGAATAATGCTATGTGTTCTAATGTTTAATATCTTTGCTAATAGCACAGAAAATGAAGAATATAAACAAAATTCTGTGGAAGTACTGAACCATGATAGCTCCAGTACAGAAGAAAATAGTTAAATAACACAAAAGAGCAATGAGAGTTAGTAGAAATCTGCACAGAAAATAGGAAGAGAAGATGGATGTTGAAAAGAATAACCTGAATCATGGCTGAAGGGATAATGCATAACAGATAATTTAGAACAAGCTGATAGTAAAACTTAGAAAATAGATTTTTTTTTTTTTTTTCCTCTTCTAGTTAAATCTAATTGATTGAAAATTGAAAAGGCTTTTCCGTGTGGCTTCTCAGTGTTAGGCACAAAGACAATCAAATCTCTTAAAAAATACACCAAAAACCTAAAACTGANACCCCCCTACACCCCCCCAAACCCCAAATGAAAGACCAAACCAACCTTCTCCTGCTCACCCAACCAGGGCTTGTACTGAAATGTTCTCATTGATCGAAGGAATTGCTGCATGCAGAAACTGATGGCTACCTGGAAACTGAAAGTGAGCATCCTGTTTAGGATGTGAATCCTTGCTGAATGTTTGGCTTTTGTCGAATTTATGGCCATTTCATTGCAAGCCACATGCTATTCAGGTATTTGGGACCCTGGAGTGCTGCTCCCAAGGGCAGAGCTGTGAGTTTGCCAGCCTGGCCCTGTGGTGCCCAGGAGCACAAACTGTGCAGAGGAGTTTCAGCCAGCACACAGACATAGTAGGCTGCTCTAGAGTTAGCTATGAAGAATCAAAGTGCAAGGATTACTGTTCACTTGGAGCTGCTTTTAATATCATGGTCGAACAGCACTGATAAATATTCAATCAGTAGGAAACAGAAGTAATAAAATGACAAAACCAACAGGAAAATAGCCACCTATGCCTTCTTTACCATACAATTATTTTTTTTAAGTTTTCTGTCTGAATAAATGCATCTTGGGATTAATACTTTTTCTGCAAGAGATGTTTGACAAAGTGGATAGAAGTAAAACACAGTACTTGAGCTCTTTTTCTGACAGTGTACATGTAATCAAACCAAAGAAAATGACCAGGTCACTATATTAATTCTCTTTGTGTTTTATGAAGTTGACCTTTTCCTGTGTTGTGTCCCAATTAGTATAAGCAGACCTGCTGAGTTGTGACTATAGATTCTAGGAACATGCAACCTTACCTCTGAGGTTTTGGAGATCTTTGATCATCCTATAGATTAGAATTTCTATTCACATCCCTTCTGGAACTATGGCTGAAGTGAGTTCGATATTTCTCTCACTTATGTAGTTTCCCTCTGACTGATGGATGCTGGTGTTACTGAAAGATGAAGCTAATTAGTACTTGTAGTCTGGATATGCATAAATCCAGATGTAGAGTGAGAAAATAGTGACTCACACTTTCAGTAATTCAAACACCTACCTATATGTAACACGCTGCATAGGATTTTTTCTTGGGAGTGTACTGACCGACTGCAGCTTCATTAGACATGGATGATTTTTTAATAAATCAGTAAAGAAGTGAAGGAATCATTAAGAAGTAAAATGATAACAGATCGGTTAAAAAGGTGAGAATTTGCGTAGTCTTACATTTTCTGTTCACCTAAATGGAGTGATGTCTTGGGTATCAGTGAGTTACCTGTGTGCCTAATAACTTCTCCATAGCTCAGTATGGATGACATCAAGAAGATTAAAAGAATAACTAGGATTTGATAAAATAAATTTAATAACTTCATCATTTTCTAAGAGTTAGTTAACTTTTATCTATATATTTCTTACTATTGACTATTATCCTACATTACACATGAAATGTCAGTATCTTCTGAGAAGTTATTTTCAGGTAAATTACATGGGAAATTTCTACAAATATGCAAACTAAAGGTATGGTGCTTGGGCTGATATTTAGCTAGACCTTACTGGTGTCGCTAAGAGCATTTCTGTTCCGTGGTCATGTTAAGTGATGTGAGGCCATGTTTCTAGGAATGTAGGATGTGTATCATACATGCATAACATAGGAATGTATTTTTGAGGAGTTGTGATTTAGTAAACAATATGGGTCATTACCTTCTGTGACCTAAATACAAGCTCTTGAAGATTTGTAGCAGCTATGAGAGCAGAATATTGAGTAAGAGCAGTAGTACCACTGTGTTACTGTAAACAGTCTTAAAATACAGCGTGGCTCAGTTGTGTGGTCTTTATAAAGGATATGGGCAAGTTCTACGTTCAGTAAAGAATTACAAAGCTGATTTGACATCTATTTCTCTTGTTTTAAGAAATTAAAAAAAAGATGTTCACTTAGTTCAGAAAAGTGTGACAATCTTTCTGCAGTGACTTTGAGACAATATTTCTGGTAGTAATAAAGAGCTCTATATTCTTGTGGAAAAAGCCTTTACAAAATGGTGAACCTGAAGTTAGGAAAAATTGAGGCTGGAACAAAAGAGTCTTCCTGAAATAGTAAGAATGATAAAATGTTGGATCAGTGAAGCTGAGCGTGCAGTGAATCCTGGAAGCTCTAGACTTGATGTGAGAGTCTTTTGATAACGTTTTATAGCAATACGATTGTAGCAGCTCAAACTAGATGGCTATAACGATATCCTTCTGGCCTTCAAAAATATGAATCTTTATATTTATTGTAGTAATTTTTAGCTAGTGAAATGAAGATGTCAGGTGTTTAAAAGGGGAAGTATTATTATTGTCTAAATTAGATTTTACCAAGTGATCAGTGACAGCTGCATATTGAGATGGTGGTAAATTTAATGTAGCTTATTTGAGGATATATAAATATTACTGAGTTCAAGATTCTTATTGTGGAGTATAGAAGAAAATACTGCAATCTTCTTCTTATAATATCATCCAAGTCTTGCTAACCAGCTCCTCTGACCACCTGAATATAACAGCCAGAGATTCATGCCCCCCACCCAGCTGTAATTTTTGACTGTTATCATGGCTAAATGTCACATCTTTAGTCGGAAAAGAGATGGGAGGGACATCGAACTGTGGCGTCACTGTGGAGACCACAGGAAGCGGGGATGTGATCGTGCCACCTCTGCACTGAAAACAGCCCTATCCAGCCCTTGGGCTGCGTGTAGTGGTCCACGGTAACCGCTTCTGCCTGGAGTGTTCCTCTGGGGACATTTGCAGGCTGCAGTGAGCTGGGAATTTCTCCAGAGGCTTGTAGTGCACCTGCCCTTAAGACTGTCATTTCCAGACTTTATGTGACAAAATCTCATTTTAAAAATGTGCAGATGACCTTCTGCCTGAATATCAGCTGCTTTTTATGATGGCTCTAATTGCACTCACAAGTTTCTGAAAGAGGTTGGGTTCTGGAAATGTTGTTCTAAATTTTTATTTGCCCAGGTATGCATTTATGGATTTTGCTGCTTTTGCTTTGATAAATAGACGATTTCTGCTCTGCTATAGGCAATGGAGTGTTGCAACTGAAATTACTTGGAATCAAGAAGCAGTGATTCCACAAGATTTATTACATCCTGATTTTACCTTTCTTTTGGTTTGTTTAAAATACGCTGGTGTTTCCAGTAACAGAAGGATAATGACTTTGGGGAAGGGTAAAACAAACAAATCCAAAACCAAAGCAGCAATAAACCAAAAGCAAACCAACCAACCAAAAAAAACAAACCCCAGGAAACCAAAAAGCACCCACTTCCAAAAATGTTAAAAGCAGAATTTTAAAGATACAATTTGTAAACATTACTCATGATGCATACTCATTAAAAGCCCATTTAAAAATACATATTTAAAATATTATTCATGAAAGCCTTATTCCAAATACTACAAACTTTTAAGTACTGAAATCAAAGACTTTTCTAAGCCAAATTAGTTTAATCTAATTTTCAGAATGTTTCTTTTAATTTCATTCTAATTTATTCTTTTTCTACTCTTGCTCATTGTAAGCTGCTTAGCAGTACATTCATCTTATAATTGTTGCTGTCACTTCCGTATCATCTTCCTGAACTAGAAAAAATACCTGCACGACTACTTTTTAGTCATCCACAGGCTCTTGGAGGTCCTGGGTGACTGTGGTGAAATGAGCCAGTGACGTTTGCGTCACCATTCATGAAATTTCCAGTGTCTCATCTCTCCACTGCAAAACCTTCTTGCAAAGATGAAAAAACACTGACTAGGATTAACATGATCAAGGCTTAAAAATGAATGGTTTTACGAATAGACCTTCTAAATATATATATGAGACAGGTTGCTACACGTGTCCAAAGATAAAATGTAACACTGTCAGTTTTGTTGAATGGGGCACCATGCAGCTGTGAATGGTGGTGTTTCATTGCACAGCATCTGGAACCTGTGTCAACCCCTGTGCCCCTTGGGCACAACCTCTGCCATCATCATCCCTCCATAGGTAGGAGCCATCATTCAGCCTGTCTTTACCCACCTACCACTCCTCCAGGTAGTGCTTTTTCATGCAGTTGCATCTGAAACCCTATAGGCAAGCAGCACCTGTGAGTGACAGAGTTATAAAGCCTGAGTAACTTTTCAGCCTGTTGTTATCTCTGATAAATGAAGCTCCTGAAGGACAAAGGCTGTTTCCTTTCTGCTCGCTGGCTGTCTTTTTCTTCTTGAATTAGTGTTGAAGTTAAGTACGGGGAAATAATCAGTTGTTTGTGATAAGAATCAGGCTGACCCCTGATGGGCAATGCATGAGTCGAACTGCGTGCACTTGAAATGCTATTTCAATAGGGAAAACTAAACATACATACAGATCACATCGCTCACAGAGAGAATTTCGCTTTCCTGAACTTAGAATGTAGAGCAATTCAGGCTTCTGAAACAAATTAAGAGATATTTCAACAAGTAAAGTATATTAAACTCCCCAAAACAAGCACAATATGTTGTTAAGGTTAAAAGGTTTGCTGGAGATAAGAAATATCAGCCAGGCCTCCAGCTGTGTTTGTTAGAGTGTGAGTTTTTGTACTGCTTGGAATGTGTGTAAGAAGTATAATACAGAAGTAGGGAAGTGTAAGAAGTTAATGTTATGAAAAAAAAAAATGTTCTTTAATCTAAACCACTTTTTCCTTTATCTGTTTACAGCACAAGACATGCTTCTTCTGATAGTATCCACTTTGAGGATTAAATTAACTTCTTGGCATTTTTTGAATTAGGGAGTATATAAAGGCCATTTAATAGGAATTCTTCAACTGATGAGCAGAAATTGAAGACATCAAGATTACATATAGCCTGTTTTTTAGATCCTACTAGCATTGTGCATCTTTCTGATCTTAAAAATAGTCTCTGTAGTTGTTCGCTGCTGCAGTGTAATCTTTCACTTATTTGAAACAACATGAAGTGTCCCACTATTCTCTCCTTTAACTGTGGATAATGGAGAATTTATGCTGCAAGTACGGATTGTAAAATAGGTTAGGGAAATATTTTTGCAAGATGGTTATGACTAAGAGAAGCTTTCTTGGTTTTCTGTGCCTTATGAGTATTACCTTTGCCAGTGTGTGGTCCTCCTTGAGCATTCAAGTTCATCAGCTCCTGTTTGTGCTTGTGCCATTCCTATCCACCGTTTGCCCCAGCATTGCTGAGTGTGTTGCTGGAGCAATTCTTAGAGAGGAGAGCTAACGTAAAGAGAAATCACTCTCCATTTGTGCAAATAATTTGCCATGGCAAGTTTGTAAAATTGAATAAAGTAGCAAAATGGGATGATAGATGCTAGGAGATAGAATCACGAACTGGGAAACAAAAACGTTATTGCAGCAGACGAGCAGGTCAGTACAAAAGAACTGGTGATGTAGCAGTGCTCAATTGGGTGCAAATGGAAAACCACCCAGACAATCACAAAACACTAGTAGGAAACTTGGCAAGGAAATAACTTCTGGTGCCTCATAGTATGCTGTTTGATTTCACTGAAAATGGGTGAAGATGTTCACCGTGTTTTCTGAAAAGTATAAATTTAAATGTAGCACAGAAAGTTTTTTTTTTTTTTTTAAGGAACACAGTAGTTTATTTGTGGTTACTCTCGAGTTTGAAAGAATTCCATCGTGTTGCGTTTCTGCAGAATGGATTTTATCTTCCCATGTTCCTGACAAATGCATTCCTGCCTGCTCTCCCTGGTGTATCTATCAACCATTTGTTAAAGGTGTGTTCACTCCTGTTGTCATGTGTGCTACTGTTATCTTCCTAGGTTTAGATGGATGTATTAAAGATACACATGAAGATAACAAAAACCAATTCCGCAGCCTGGATGCAGAAGCCTCCAGTCAGAGCGTGGGTGTGCGCACACCCACATATAGACCGGCAGTGTGCTGGGCAACAGGTCTGTACGACAGCCTTCACCCAGAACTTCTTATAATGCCCTGACAGAGCCTGAAACTCAAAATCTCGTGTGCTACATGGAGTGACTGCCAGTGATCATGGGGTACTTTGGATCAGGCTGTATATCAGCCTCGCAGTCCCTACACCCAGTGGGCTTCACAATAGCTGACAAAGCAACTTATTTATGTCTTTGAGCTGAGATGCTGTTTCTGTTTGAACAGTCTGAGACCAGTAACAGACTCCTGGCTACATGAACTGCCACCTGCAACACATACGTTGTGTGGTGGGAAAAAGACTTGATGGTGGCCTGCCTATTCGGTGGTGAAGACATACCTGTGGTTGACTTCTTTTTGGATGCTGGCCAAACACCAAATGTGCAAACGTGTCCTCCTGTCTTTAGGATGTCAAAAGCAGAAGGAATTCCCTCTGTGCACTTTTATGAATAATCGTTTTTGGAGGAATGGACATAGGAATGAGTAGATGCATATAGTTCAGTTGTTGTTTTGATCTGATATGACAGAATGTTTGTTTGGATTTTTTTTTGGTGTGTTTTTGTTGTTGTTGTTGTTGGTTTTTTTTACTGGACGTTTTGTTTTCTTAGCATTGTGGGGCTGTCAAAAAATGCTTCCTGCTGTGGTATGCTTTGTATGTGTTTCCACACAGAATATATATGTGTTTGTATACACCGCAGTAAATTCTAAAACTGTTATTACCACTCAAGAAAGAGATCTCGCATCTATTTAGGTATTTCTCAGAAAACTCTAGTTGAATCCTTAGTGGCAGTAAGAAAAGATGAATTTCAGGAATTGTTAGGAAGGGAATGGAGAACAAAACAACCTCATTTTTCAAATGTACTTCTGCATCTCAAGTTCTGTGTGCAGATCTGATGATCCTGTCTCTTAAAGGTCACGGTAAAACTGATAAAAGAAGAAGGACAAGAAGAATGGTTAAAGGTGTGGAGCTGCCTGTAAGGGAGGAAAAACACAACAGATTAGGACTACTGCATGAAAATATATGATAATAGTATTCTAGTGGTATATAAAAAATAGGGATGGTACAGAAATGCAAGTAGGGAATGAGAATTACCTGCATTTTGTAACATGGGAATCTAAGAGATGTCTAAGACAAATAAGAAAAGACTTAAAATGGGAAATGGAAGTACTTTTCCATGGAAAACACAATTAAATTGCAAAGCTGGTTACCACATAGTATTAAGGAAGTCAAATTATAAAGAACTTAAAATTAATTAATTTTTATCAAGAATAGATCTTTTGTAGGCTACAAAAAAAGAGGATTTGAAGCCAGATCTAGTTCAGGTTAATTCTGTTAAGCTGCTGGAACCACTTGGAACCACTGTCAGTCAACAGACAGTGGCATCACACAATACACACTCTGTTTTATAGAGCCTTTCTGTGAGTATCAGCTGCTGCACATCATTTATTTACAAGGGGAAAAAAATTAAAAAAAGAGGAAGGTAGCATTGGGCTGGGTGGCTCCTTGTGTCCTGCTGGTGCAGCCATTTCTACGTCCACTGAGTGTGGCTCTTCGATGGTGCACGGCTTTTAGTCTTTAGTCATCGTAAGAGCGGGTATCATTTTATTTTCTAATTTAAAAAATAGTGTAAAAGTGGTGCCATTTAGACATCACTTTCTAAACTACTGTCCAATACATACCCTTTTTCTTTTGAATCTTTGCTGTAGAGTTTCAGGCTAGGAGAACAGAAGGTTTCCTATGATGTGTATTGATTTTTTTTGTACCTCTGCTCAGAAACAGAGTTTTCAGAGCAATGGCAGGATAGCTAATGAACAGAAAACCAACTGTCAACACTGCAAAAATATTTACTGGCTAGTCCCAATTTTCTACCTACTGATACCAGCAAAGCAGTATAAATGACACATATTTACTATGAATGGCATACTAGGTCTGCTTCCTCATTTCTACGTTATAGCCGGATACTTCAAACATAATATCTAAAATTAGGTATTGTTATGTGTTGTTGCTGATTCAGAAGAGCATGTGCTTTTTCGTGTTTTAACAAAAACTGAATGTAATCAATCAATGGAATTCCAATTTTTGCTTTAGGTTCAAGAAAAATTTTGAAGATTGAATAGGGGATTAATTTTATCATGCAGCCAAGTGTTATTCTAAATGTTTTTCTGAATCATTGCATAAATTTTTATAACCTGTATTTTCATTCAGGTTCTTCTATAATAAGAAAGTACTTCATGGTCAAGTATCTTACATTATTTGAAGCGGTTCAAATTGTTAAGCCCTAAAGAAGTGGGTGCATCCATCAGCCTTTTTTTTTTTTTTTTTAATTTGTTTTGCTGTTCTGTTTAAATCAGGGACTTGTCCGTTTTGGTGAAGCCAAGTTTTGAACTGCGACCAAATGTTTCAGTTATGGGAAGCTGAGGGAGACAGGCAGGTAGCACAGGTGGAGAAGGAGAGTTTTTTTGTTTGTTTTCTCTTAAAAAAAAATCAGGTCTTCATTTACCTGTGTACGATATAAAAAGTAAAAGAAGATTTAAGATTTCAAGTGTGATGACTCCTTCCTAACTGAAACACCATAATTTTCTCAGTGATTTCAGGAGTGTTTGAATTGCAGATTTACTGTTCTCGAGTTTTGAAGTAGGGGCTTCTACTAACTACAGGAAGCTGAAGCAGTCAGCAATAGTTATTTAGGCATACTCGTAAGAAGATAAGTGGTAATCAAAGCTGTAGTTCACTGAAGAAAATAATACCTAATGTATTTTCTAAATTTGTCTTAAACCATAAGTCTGTCCTAAGCAAAGACTGCAAAACTTCTTATTCCCTTGTCTACTTGCTGTGCATGCGTTAAAGGACTACTTGGTATTTATTCTGCTTAGCAGGGTTCTTTGGTGTTAGTTTAGTTTCTTTGTCTTTAGTTGTTGCCAGTGCTGCTGTTTCTCCTGGATGTTAAGAGCTGGATTGTGGCTCAGTGAACAGCCTGCAAATAGCCAGTGAACTACTAATGGTCACAGAAGAGCATCACGCAAGTCAATTGGTTTAAAATGTACACATACACACACACATCTATAAAACCATTTTCCTATAAAATCCTAGTTTTATTCTAGTCCAATGTCTCTTACTCCAGCTCCGACTAGTAGGCCTGTCTCAACTGCTGTGGGATAAATTAGGTCTGAATTTCTATTGTATGTTCTCAGAGGATCTGAAATG
This sequence comes from Pampusana beccarii, assembly GCA_013399365.1. Lineage (NCBI taxonomy): Eukaryota > Metazoa > Chordata > Aves > Columbiformes > Columbidae > Pampusana > Pampusana beccarii. The sequence goes on along the minus strand of VWYH01006860.1, from coordinate 844,572 downwards.
GAGAGGGCATTATGACAGTCCAGCAAAGATAAAGCAAACAGAAGAGTGTTTTGTCAGGGGTAAGTGAATACGTTTGTGCAAGATATAATTGGTAGATCAAACAGAGCAAAATCAGCACTGCAAACTGAGCTGCTCCTCTTCAAAGGCAGCAACTCTTGATGCTGTGGCAAGGCTTTATTTCCATTATATGCATGTTATTTCATATGATGGTGTACGTGAGCACAGTGATTTTAATTGATGGTTATTGAGGCGGTAAAATGAAAACTCTGCTTTTCTGCTCTTGCTTTCAGAAAATCAATTTTGATTTTTTGTTTTTAATCTCTAAGTTCATTCATAAAAGTGCAGTTTAAGTAGTTAGTGTTCTTTGGTAATGTCTTGGGGTAAAATACTGAGACGTGTGACATGCATACATCTCTACACGCTTTACCCAACTACAACAAATATTCTGAATAGAAAACTCAGTACAGTCATGACCCAAGTGAAACATAAGATAAAACTTGCTCTAAAACCAGTAGCGGCACTGTAAAAGTTCACAACGCTGTAATAAATCGTCACCATGTTAAAAGGGTTATCTGTATGTCCTGAAATTGTTTCCATTGAAAATGTCTTATGAGGGTGAATGAAATGAGTAATAAGAATTCTGATGCTGACAATAAGTGGTACATGGTAATTTCTTGCATTTCAGCCATGAGAAAGAAACCTTATTTCCAGTTTTAAGCGGTAAATCCTATACGTGACGTACATAGAGATTTGCACTGGGAGGAATAACATTCACTCCATCTCAGCTGAATAATGGGGTGAAAACCTTGTTGAAAAGTTCTGTACAGAATTTTGTACAGAACTCTGAAATATTTCTAAGGCATTTTTAGCCCAGGACTTCAGCCCGTAAATTCCAGAGCAACAGTAACAGCAAACTAGATCCAATTCAATACTGAATTTTTTTTTTTCTTATATTACTTTCCCAAGAAATTATGTAGGCTTCTAGGGTGGATTCTGTGTCTCTGTCGAATCTTGAATTCCAACATATTTTGTGAGATTTCTTCGTGGAGGAAACAAGTGCTGTATGAGTACTGCATTGACTCTGTGTCAGAAGCCATGTGAGACTTAACCAGAACATCAGACCTCCTGCCCTACTTTGCATTTGTGAGATATGTGCCACGTAGGAGCTTGCCTGCACTGCTCAGTGCACTGGAGCACAGAAAAACCCAAGTGATTTCAGATTGACCCATCCCATGCACCAGGAGCTGGTGCAGCTGTAAACTGCACAGTGGAGACAAAGTGTAAAGTTCTTTTACAGGTTTATATCAGTTCTGGTTTTCATGTCTTTCCAGTGAAAGCAAGATTTGGCACTACTAAATCTTCAAAAAACTACAAGTGTCTCTTATAGTCAGCTCACTATTCTTTTGATTTTGTTTGTCATCTTCTCAAGGAACCAGAATGAGATGTTTTGCTGCAACACCACAAATGCAATTTCATTAAAACAGGACAGTTGCAGTGCCTTTCAAAACTTAGGAGAGAGCTTGTGGCTCTTGCTGAAGCCACAACACAATTTCCCAAAACAATACCCAGTGAAACGCATGGTTAGAAAACAATGTGAACTTCATCAAAGGGAGAAATACCGATCCTACGGTATAGATATTTTTTTCACAATGTTCAGAGAATATTATTATAGTTCAATGGGCTACCGTATGGAAAAAATCGTGCTCTGCCAAATGGTCTCAGAAGAAGCCAGCAGTGAATCTAAGTAGTTCTGGAGAAAGGGAGAATGGAGGTGAGAAGGGAACTGTCTATGAAAGTGTGTGAGACACGAACGATCGGGACAGAAAAAACCTAAGGCTGAGATCTCTACTGGTTCTATGCTATAAACAGTGTTTAATATTCTCACCCCTAATCTGGAATTGGGAATACAATTGTGTGGATGACATACACCCAGACTAGTCGCTCCTAACAAGAGTAGGTGCATGGGTAGCAAAATGGCAGGTGAAACTCACTGCTGAGACTTGCGAAGTTGTGCTCATGGAAAAATAATGAATTTCACAGCTGTGCTATAGTTTATGCAGAAAAAGAGCCCAAGTGTCACCAGAGAGAGGTCAGCGTAATCGTGTTAGGAATGCCATGTTTTTCCTCTGTCCTTTCTGGTGTCTGTGTTTTGTGAAGATTTATGTAACACAGGCTTAAATATTCAGAGGGAATTGAAAGCTGATTGAAGATGTGGAAAAGAGCAGAATCTCAAAGCTGTTACGTCAAAGAAGAGGATTCATAACTGAAGGAGGTAAAATGTGATGGAAAGAGAAAGCAGGTGGGATTTTGTTATTTTAACTCCATAGAAGGCAGAATCAAGGTTTAAAAACAGCAAGAAATTGCTGAACTCATGAAGTTAACATGTTGAATGCTTAGGATCTTAGTAGGATATTTTTTGAAGGATTAGGCTCTATACAGATGATTAGAAAATGCACAACTATATTTGATATGATTAAGAAATTATAAAGAACATAAATCCTCACGCTTCAACATGAAAGTCAATGAATATATTAGTATTCTGCAAAATATTCTGAGTGTTTGGTTTCATATATATCTGCAAAAGATTTTGCAAGCTTTAGTGAGACTCATGCGGTACTGGTGACAGATATGGAAAAGACACTGGCCTAGACAAAGCTAGCTAGCTAATATGATAAATTTAATATTATATTTACCTTCAGTGAAGATGTTGCTTACACAAGTAGTGCAAACTTGAACTCTGACAGAGGAACAATTAAAGGACAACAATAGTCCACAAAAGGTCCCTGAAAGTTTTGTCTCAAAAGAAACTTCATCCTTAACCTGTCTTTCAGTAGAACTGTGACAGATGACTGCAAAAACACATTGTATAATATTTTGTAGTAGAAGAGAGCAGATCCCAGACTGTACAAGAAATACATGGTCACATTATTTACATTAAATATAGTTTATTATCATGCAAATCTCTGATCATTTGCTTCTTATAGCATCTGCACTGTTTTGCTTTTATTAGCCAAAATAATATTACATGTGATTATGCTGTGCAGGATCTGAAATGTCATGGCAAGCACGGGTTTCTCTTCATGCTGTTTTAAATACTCAAACAGAATGCAGTTGCACGCTTCATGCAAGTACTTCAGGAAAACACAAAGAAACAAAATTGTTACACAAATGAAATTAGACATTGCTGTTGTTCATTTGTATGTATAAACTACCTGTGTGATTCCTTTCTACGTGCACAGATCAGGAAAAAGTTTTCTGATTAAATCCAATTGACCTTGTAGGTAACGAAAGTTTAGCTTGTCCTGTTTTGTGTGTAAGTGTCTTAAAGTGCTGTGCTCATTGTGGCACTTACTGCACTCTAAACACACATTGGCGTTCTGAGGGAAGTAGAAAGCCTGTCGTTTTTGGATGGGGTTTCTGAGCAATGGAGACTGGGAATTGTGTTTGACAGATTCAGGCCCCTTTTTAGCTGGAACGTACCCAAGGTGTAGATGGGAGCCAGGCAACACTTTATTTTATTCTTGAGGCTTTGTATAATTTGCCCTTGAGATCTCAGACTCTTCATAGCAAAGAACTGAAGCAAGAGCTTGCCAGCTGATGTTCACCCCAAACTGAGTTTATAGAGGCCAATCAATTGCCAGATTTTTTTAGCTTGCAGACCCTTGAGAAAAGTGACTTCCTTGTGGGCTGAAGTAGCACATGGACTGAATGAAGTGTCAGGAGTGGGGTCTGGTTATTTAACTGCAGCTGAGACCCACATATCTCCTGGCTGCTCAGGGGTGACATCGAGTGTGGATCAGTAACCGGAGGGCTCAACCTGGGTCATGCAGCGGGGAAGCAGGAATGGGAATGCTTGGTGGTGCTAGCAGAGGGACCGAAAGTGTTTTGGCCTGGCGAGCTCACCAACCAACTTGGCGAGGATTGTCAGAGCCTGTGATGGCCCCTGGCTAACGCACTGAGAACCTGCACTGCTGTCCATGGCCCCCCGGAGAGGCAGTCAACTCAAACATCAGGCCACTAGGAATATGAAGTGCTCTGTGAGAAGTGCACCTGTTCTCAGGTTTATGGTAGAGTTTAGTCTACTGTATGGGCATGTTAAAAATTAGCCTGCAAGGAATTTACCTCTTACTGTATCGACAGATACTGTATGCATATGTTAAATGGAAAAAAAACCTGTACGTGTGCTTGTGAGCTACTGATGTCCCAAATAGACCTATGCGAAAGCTTGTAGGCGAAAGCATGAGAGGCATTCAGCAATACTGATTTGTTCTGGAAAGATGGAAAGCGTGTTGTGAATGTATCCATATACAGTCATCACTGCAAATCAACATCATGTTTGCATGAACTCTTCTCCTTGAGGGCTTCAGATAAAACATAAGTCACTGAACCACTGTTACTAGTTTTTTGCTTGTGCTGCCCAGTGGTGATCCATGGGAATGGACTGCTGGGATTGACAGGTAACAAAGAGATTTCAGCTGTAACGTAACTCTAATTAGCTGACACTACAAGTGCTAGCTGGTGCAATAAGCTTCATCCGAGTCCTGTTTGTTTTCAGTTTCAGCATCAAAACAAAGGCATTTATGCTTTCTTTTTGCAAGTATATAGGTTGTAAAATAAAAAAAATAGAGAAAAAAGCTGTTACCTAGATTGAAGTTTCAAGGTTAAATTTAAAATAGAAAATTTTGAAAATTTTTAAGACTAAGATTAGTATGTTCTCCATATGGAACTTCTTGAGGTTGATCTTTTGCTTTGTAGAGATTTAGATGACTTCACCAATGGTCAGTGGGCAAGAAACTTTTCACTTTGAAATGCCTATTCTTTTTAGATCATATTTACTTTCGAGTTCATTAGCACATTGTGGGGCACAAAGATTTCTAGTAACAACAGGGCATCTGTGTTGGCTCCTGGGGCTTGGTGCAGTCCAGCTGGTTTGACTCCGAGCATCTGGTCCCAGATGCTAGAAAGGGTATATTCACACAACATGAAAAGTTGTCTTCCAGTTAAGGCAAAACAGGGACAAAGACAGCTGAGAGCATTGATAGAAAAGACTGCCTTTTCGTTATATGCAGAAATATCTCTTAGACTGGAACTGGCTTGGAATGAAAGGGAGCAAAAATGTTTTTCCCTGATTGTCCAGGTTCCGTGCCACAAAGTAGGTTTAAATGTACTTGACAATCGCCGTCTTGCAGGCAGGATTCAGCCATGCAGCTGACTTGTAACATCTTGCTATGCTTTGTTGTAGCCACCAGGCCAAGTAAGAGAAGCAGCAATATGTCCTTACAGTAGATGTTGGCCTTGATCTCCAGAGTGTCCAGGCTGTGTCTGGTATGTGACAGCCACCCTGCACTAGGAGAGGGCTGTGAGGAAAGAGCATCCTGTATGTGCCTCCGTTACACATAGATGTGGTGTGTAACACATACAAGGAGATGAATTTGCTCCAGACTTTAAGGTTGCTGTAGAATGGGGTTTCATTAACACTGTCCATTAGTACCGTGGCCAAGGATAATGTATTATGCCTTGGGCTGTACAGCTAACGAACCCTGTTATCAGTGGAAAAAAACACTTTTCTCTTGTAGAACTGAGAAATACTTGTCAGTCTAAATATACACACACACATATATATATATAACATAAGACTGATTCCTACGAAATTTCAAAGAGTAATCAATGTGCAAGGTCATTGTTTGCCAGACAGATGGTCTAAAGATGTGGATTTTGACAATATAAAAATATTCTTATCATGTAAATACGAAGAGTCTCTCTGACAAAAAGCTCCCCTGAGAAATCAACTGATATGTCTTATCCAGGAGGTAGTTTCTCTGGTTGCACGAAATAGTTTCAGTCTGATGAGGGAATAAATTCAATTTAATTTCAAGTAAGTTGCTTTTTCAGATGAATCAGGTCCAAAATACAAGTGGTTCATAGTACTGTATGTATAATAAATATTGCAGAAAATGCTCAAGTTCTCTACAGAGCTCACTTCAGGGGATGTGGGAAGGGTTAGTAAGTATGTGCTTTGTAAAGCATGTTCTAGTGCAACTGTGCACTCACACTGGTGAAGAACCTGTCTGTCTAGCAAGACTTTAGGTACTTTCTAAGTCAAGACATTAGGCTTAGCTAAAAAGCCAATTGTCCCGGTCCTAGCTTTAAAATGTAAGTTGAGAGAAGATAAGTGAGCTGTGACAAAGGTTGAAAGGGACAACAATAATAGAAGGCATTTAGATAGGCTGCTGATGTTCAAACCTATCTTGGTGATTAAGATCTGTGATGAGAAGATTCTGAAACTACCATTTCTGGTATGAGAGAAAAAGAATTTTCTGGCTGCATTAACCAATATAAACCCTTAATGCACCTGATAAGAGAAAAAAGGAAAGTGAAAACCAAAGCATAGCTCTTTCCTGCAGATGAGGGAGTTCTGTAGTGATGAGTGATTTACCTCATGGGGAAAATGCATCTGCTGTGCTATTAAGTTCATATGAAAAATGTTATGTGATGTGTGAATAATTTTATTTTGAAATTTCCTTCAGAACTGGCTTATTTACAATGCACGATTTTTTTTCCCCAAGATCATGAACTCTATACAAAGATATACAGCTGCTGGAAGTCTATTTGAAAAATGGGTATTCTCCCTTCCTTTTGTCTCTTATTTTTGAAAGTTTTTGTTTTTGTTTGTGTTTTTGTTTGTTTTGGTTGTGGGTTTTTTTGTTTGTTTGGTTTTTTGTTTGTTTTTAAGTGATAATATATAAGTAGCAATGGAAACCACCTGTGATTGTGGAAGGCCCTTGAAGCAGGGGTTGGTTACAGCTTATGAAAATATGAGTTTATAAAGACCAAAATCAAATTAAGGCAAGAAGCTAAGTGCTTAGTGGGGACTTCAGTCTGAGTTCTTCACAAAGTTGACTATGTTCTAAAAGCATAACAAAAGATTGTAAAAGCCAAGTCTTTCACCACTTATTTTAAGGATGGAGAGATAGAAGGTTACATGTGGGAAGAGATTCTGTGGTCCAGGCAAGAAACAGAAGGAAAGAAAGGGGGACAGATGAGTGTTCAGTCTGAAGAAAACACATAAATCTGTAAGAGTCATCCAGGTGAGGGTCATACGTTCAGGAGCCTGGAAATGCCGTGTTAGTATTTTTTTACACAGTTTCTTGTGTTAGCAACTGTGATCTGTATTTTGATTGTTAGAGATCCTTGAACAAAAAATTGTAGTCTAGTCTAGCACCTGTGAAATCGGTTCTTTGTAAAAGAGTTATTTTAAGTAAATTGGGAAGCTTGGAGAGCTAATTGTAACCAATGAGTCTGGAGAACCAGGCTACCACGTTTGAGCTCTCAGAAACTGCACCTTCATTAGGTGCCCAAAGAGCTACCCTCAGAAGGAAATGCCTCGCTTCTGGAGAGATTTGGGAAACAGTAAAAGCCTCCAATGCCAATTGTGTAAGTTATTAGAAATCAGACAAGTGAGATTCCAGAGGGGAAAGTACCATCAGGCCTGAGTATTGATTTCCCCCCAGCCCCACACCTTACAGACAAGTTACTTTATGAAAATAGTGATTATGAGAAAAGAATAGAAGTTATAAAGAATGTGACAATTCAGCTGGTGTATATAGCATATGTTTTGGATGGGACAGTGATTTTATAAAGATGATGTACAATAAAAGAAAAAATCAGAGTGAGTATCACAATCGTACAATGACAACTGGATAAAACCTTAGCCCTGCAGGGAATATAACAGTGTTACTGTCAGTATGTCAGAGCTCTAAAGCTGACACTGTGCTGTCTGTGGTGCTCTGCTGTACCTTGAATTTTAGTGGTCCTAGAATGTGAGTGCTTCTCTCACAGTAAAATTCCCTGATGCTGGGGACAGCAAGAAGGTTGTAGCTGTTGTGACTTTCTAACATTTGCCTTCTGAATTTTTTTCTTGGCTTATGACTAGACCATGTGACTATAATGTGTATTCTCAGAAAATCTGTATGACCCAACAATGCACATTTAAAGACGTAGTAAAAGCCTTTAGTGAGAAACTGGTGACCTATGAATAAACAAATTAAAATCCTCATTTGTAGTGGTACTTCTGATTAGAAATTCACCTTTCTAATAAGTCATTTATTATTTGGTAACTGGCAAAAAGATAATTGATATTTGAAAGCAGGATCCCTCTCTGACCTACTCTTTCTGCTACTATATTTGAGGTGCATCTTTTCCTTTCCTTAAGCCAATTCCTCTGTGTGCCCAGGTTGGAATTTTGTGCTAGCTTCTTTCGTATGACATCTATCTTGTCAGTTTAAGCATTTTCCTTGCATCTCTGTTTAACTCTCCATACAGGCAATGGTTACAGGTGTTACAATGTCCTGCAGAAACAGGTTCAGGAAGATGCAATATTGGAATTCCTTACTGAGCACTACTTGTCTCATCACACTTAATAATGTCTTAATAACCGTTTGTTCCTCGGGATCGGTTCCTCTGACCACAGCACACTAGTAGCTGGTTTGGTCTTCTGTAGGATTCATTCAAATCCTGTGGTAGGAGACAGCTACAAAATTGTTTTGGTATTTTAATAGCAGATCATTTGTATGTGGTTCCTTCTGGATTAGTCAGTTTAGGCTTGCTTCTTGATGTGTGGTTTTGGGTTTGTTTTTTTTTTTAGATCTCCCTTTCATCATGCATTCCACAGTCCTTTTTGTGATCTAATTTAATGATTAGTTTCATATATATGACTTGATATCTTATTTGCCTGAAATTATTCAATAAAATGCATAAGCATTGTGATTAATCACATCTTTGAAACTATGATGCTCTAGAGTACTTTAGTAGTAGCATCAATTGTCTTATTTATAAAGTATTTTAATTGTTAGTACATTATTTTATCCATAGAAACTTGATTAGAAGAAGTACTCTGTGTAATTGTAATGAAGGTGAAGGAGGAAGAAATATAGAGCAAAGAAAGCTCAAAGTGAAGGTCAGGTAGTCTAATCAATGATGGACACCATTTCAGACAGAATAGAGTAGCAGAATAAAATACTAATACATATTTTTGTTCGATAAAGTTCTGTATAAAGCTGATTATTTTTTCTGTATGGATTTAATACACCTGTTTCTCACTTCTGGGTCACTTTAGCAAGTAATTTTAGGGCTTATATAAAAAAAGGTAAAATTTGGTCTGAATAGCTCACTGAAACTTGAATTTCATTAACAAATCTATTCACATCTGTGATTCAGTTGCCTTAAAAACCAGTAATTCTGTCAGTTCCTAGAACCCAGTGACCAGCTGAACAATGGAGAAGTAAACCTATTGTATTAAAAATAAAACAAAAAGAAAAAAGTTACTGCAGCACTCCAGTACTGAGAGAAGGTTCGACAGCATCTTTGTGGGGCTGTAGCCCTATGAATGCACCCACTCTTGTTAATTTCTCAAAGTGGTGTGAGAGGATTCCCCACTACACTCTCCTCCTGTTATTTCTGTATTTGTGTGCATACCCTTGGTGTGGGTCCCTTCCTTGCTGTTTTCAAGGCCTCTCTTGTGCACATCAGCCCATGCCTTTGCTCATCAAGCTGGTTCCCTAATTCCTCATTTGATTGTTGACTGTCATTTCCCTTTCCATTGTTCCTAGTTTAAAGCTCTTTTCACCGTTTTGGCCAACCTGGTGGCAAAGATGCTTTTATGCCACTGATTGGGTAGGTTCTGTCTCTTTCCAGAAGTCCTTGGTCTTGAAAGAGGGTTCCATGGTTGTAAAAAACCCTGCTGCTGACACCAGCTGTGCAACCAGGTGTTAAAACCACAGGCTCTGTCTGCTCCTCTGCAAGCCATTTCTCTTTACCAGCAAGACTGAGGAGCAAAACGCTGGTGTCCTCCCGCTTTTGGCCTTTGCTCTCTGGGACACGTAATCATGCTTGATATGCCTCAGGTCTCCCCGGAACTATCGTGGGTGGCCATGTGGAACAGCAACAACGGGCATGCCAGTGTGTGGCCTTTGTGTGCTGGGGAGATGTGTGCAGTAGAAAAGAGGAAGGGAGACCTTCAGAAACTCTGTATTGCTGTTTGATAGGAACGTTAAAAGAAAATGGATCAAGCAAAGAGAGGCTTGACCACCTCTGAATAACTCTTTGTCTTTTGGTGTGACTTTTCTTTGAATCTTCCACCTTCACAGTAGATGTAGCTGAAAAGGTACTCGTCTCTATCAGACCTGTCTGTTGCTCCAGGCTATCTTGTTAGTTTTCACATTGGTGTCTTCCCTAAAGGGATTTTCATGCACAGAGAAATCCTAGGTGCAAGGCATAGTTAGGCTAATTTTTAAACAATTCTAAATGAGATTACATAAATATTCTACATCTCTGCTGGTATGAGGTAAGCCTGGTTATGCACAGCATAGTATGTGTTTATCCACAGAGATAGAGGCTGAGATAGTTTAAAAAAAAAATAAATTAAAAAGTCCAGTCCAAAATGAAAGCGACTTTCAAGAGGTCAGGTCTCATTTAAGCATCAAAGGAAGAGGCCTGGTCTTCAAGCAGCCGCTGGGTAAGAGGTTTGTAAGTGTTGTGACTTCTTGAAAATCTGCCTTAAGGTTCACAGCGGGAACTATCAGGTGTTAAACAAGTTTGAACAACCGGCTAATTTAATGTATTTAGATGAGAACTCTTGAAAATTTATGGGCTTTGATGTTTTTCCCTGATTTGACTCGTGTGGAGCTAAAGGGGAGATATTCAGAGTAATACTCCAATAATTTAGAGTAGCTTTGTTAGGTGTTAAAAATGTTATGTGTGGTATCTGAAGTTACTCTAGGGCAATTCCTAAAAGGAAAACTGGAGAAAGCAGATTTGCAGTATTTTAACACCACCCATTTTGTAGCACTGGATAGCCATGGGGTTTTGAAATCTATAACCAAAGTGGTTTTAATGTAACGAATACTGGTGCTGAGTGAGGACAGGATATTTTTCTTAGTATTGAGCAAAAATAATTTTGGCATTCATTATATGTTTCATGGATGAGGAAAGAAGAAAGTGTTCCTTTTAAAGTTGATTTTAGAAAATGAAATAGCAGCTTTAGACAGCTGCTAGGTTTGGGATATTTGTATAATCCTTGGATGCAATTGAAAGTACGTGATACATTGCAGAGATCTTTCAATAGATCAACCCCTAAAACTTGTCAATAACTATATGCCATAAATGTGAACTGAGTCACAGGTAGATTCATAAACACTGAAAGTCTTTCTGCAGTTGGCATAAATAAATGAATGTTTTTTGGATAAGTTGTCGTCTTCACCATGGGCATGCTTCCCTGGCTACGTGAATTGATTTCTGGTGTCTCATTTGCCTTACATAATATTGGTGTCCACTTGGCTGGTAGAAGTAATAGCTGTTGGAGGGGGAGATCATAGGCAGGATGGTAAGGATAAGTTTTAGGGCTGTGCATTTCTTGAGCTCGTTGCTGGAGTATGGAACTTGCTGTCCATGGACAAGGCAATGGTAGCTTTTGTGAATTTACCTTGAGTTCCTAATTTTGGCTTCTTGTAATGCAGCAGCTCTGATAGTATTATATATATATATATACACCGAAGGCTCCCTTCTAAGTCTTCTTAAAATTTAGCTCAGAGGATGTGAAATGCTGCTTTGGAGTGAAGTTTGCAATTGTTTGATTTGGTTGTTTTCAAGTAGGTGTTTTACTGTGGTACAATGCAGCTTGGTTATGGAAGAGCCATCACGTGTCAGTGTTTTGGTTTCCTTAACATTTCCAGGTGAGCAGGAGTGTGCGGTGAGTGGCACGTGCCCTGAATGTGCTGGGGAAACAACAGAATAGAGAAATCTTTTATGGTTTGTTCAGAAGCCGTGTCGTGATGCTTAGACTGATCTTCATCCCTCCTGCTTTTTGGCATGGGGCATGGTACAAAGGAGAACAATTTAAGGAAAAGGAGCACCCCTCCCTCCTTGAAGTTTCTGTTGGCACTTTCTGTGGATAGGTATCATTACTACCAATTAGACAGGCCAGCAGGGCTAACATGTTCCTCATTTGTGAATGCAGTTCAGAATCTGAATGAGTTTCTCAGTACCAAAGAACTGGGAGATTTTATCAGCTTGTCTACAGCTGCTACATTTGACTGCTTTTTGTAAATGGCAGGAGAGTGTTTTCCTCTTGTGCGTGCCGAAACTGAGCCTGACCCACACTGATGGTAAAATAATACTCAGTGTGTACATGTACAATAGCCGCAAAGGAGGCAGCAAAGTCGAGCATCTCTGCAGAATGCTAATGAAGGTGTGAAAAAATACTTTCCTATCACTATGATTTGTAATGAAAGGCAAGTGAAAGAAGCAGAAGGTGAGAAAGTGCAGTTTATTCTGTGCTGAAGGGCAAAAGAAAACATAATTATAGAAGAACTTGCAAAGAATGGAAATCGAATATGCAGCACTCAGAAAAGCAGTTGTTTATGTCCCTTGAATAATTGAGGTGGTTTGCAGTTAATTCTACCTCAGAACTAGTGTTGAGGGGGAGAAAGGGAAAAAAAAAAAGTCAAAGCTGGTTCAGTTCTGCCTAGTGCCTTAAAATAGTATTCATGTCATTGTGATTAACATGTAGATCTGTAAAACCACGCTCTGTTCAAAATCACCAGAAATGCTTATTCATATCTTTAAACATGATGCCAAAATATTATTCCAGAAGAAAACCATTACAAATGGAATTACATTTTGTTGATAAAACAAAAGTGCAGTTATTCTGGAGAATTTCTGTGCTGTCAGGTACTTTTTAGCTGCTTTAAGGATGTTTTTTAATTATTAATGAAGAAAAACTTAGAAATTCTGTGATGTTTCACATCCTTAACTACTCACATTGCTAAATTGTTGCCTACAGTTGTGTTGTGTTGTTTTGTTTTGTTTTGTTTTAATACCTACATTATGCAATTTTTCTTGGCTTAGTCTTCCAAAAGCAGATTATTTGCTATAAAGCTGTTTCTGCTCCGAGACTCTTACCTTCTTTGGAGGATCTAGAGAGCGGTATCAGATCTGCCTTTGTAAAAACAAGGCCATCTCTTATCTCTCACTAGTGCTCAATTAACGCACTTTTATCAGTGGAATATGCCTTGTACTGATTTCATGGTGGAAGCTTTCCCACAGAAAATGCAGCGTGTTCAGTGAAGACTGACTCAAAACCTTACTTGGAAAACAAGTGGTGCGTTTCTTCACCACTTGGTGGCATCACTCAGTTGCATGGAAAATAAACTGCTTGGCAGGTAGAGCAGTTTTACTGGTGTGCTTGGTGTGAGAGGGACCTTCATGTTGTATTTTAGACTATTAAAGACCGAAGAGAGCTATTAATACACTCCCGTAAATTAAATGCAAGCTGCAACTCTAGTTTCGGTGACTGTTTTCCTTCTCTATGGTATAGTTACATACCATTTTGAAATAATTTCTTTATCTGCATAAACACGAGCGGAAGGATGGTCTAGAGTGCTCCTCTTCCTGCTCCTGGTTAACTTTGCAAGTATGACAGCTGGTGGTTTATTGGGGCGATACTGACACAAAGAATGTTGTCACGCAGTGCAATGCCTTTTTGGTTTGATTTGCCAGGGAAATTGCTTTAAACCTCCAATTGCTGCAGTCTGTATGCATTCTAGGGAAAGGATTTATGCAATTTTGTGGGCTCATTACAGGTCCTATAAAATAAACGCATTTTGCAGCCTTCATACCAATACTAGATGATCTGTCTGTGTGGCAACAAAAACAGTTTACTGAATACGCTGAACCAAGTGTATAATGGAGGAAACAAGGCACGGTGACTGTTACTTAGAGGTAAAGGGCAGTTCTGGTAATGTCAGGGGAGCTCTGACAGTTTACACATGCTGAGGATTGGCCCACAAGACATCGGGTGGTAAGGCATATATTATAGTTGTAAGCAAGTTGAAGATCTAAATACTGTGTCTCCTACGCAGCCAGTGTCAACAAGCAGTTAAAGAGATGTCCCGTTATTGCTCTGAGCAGTGACACAAAGGAGATGGAACCAGCTGCTGACCCCAGGAGAGGTAAATGGGCAGTTTGGGCAAAGCAGTGCAAGGAAGTTGATAATCACCATGTGCTGCTCTGTTCTACGAGTACTGGTTAGCATGATTCTGAAGGAAAAATATATATTTAAAAAATTATGTGTTTTTTTTTTCCTATTCTTCTCCTTCTCCTGTTCCTCTTTCTTGTTCAGCTTAGACTGCTGCATGCTGGAAAAACAATAAAAAGACAGCTCAAGAATGGGGGGGGATCTTTAATAACACTTCTGGAAATTTTCTGGTAAACATTTCAAAATCTCATGCTTTCCTTAGATTTTGAGGTGTTTCTAGATGCTGCTTTGTCAGGGATATTCTGGTATACTGATTACATGTACACATAAATGCACACTAATATATGTACATACTGGTTTTCATTGTAACTGATGGCCTACTGAGATAATCATCATTATCTTAGAAAATGTAGGTGATGATGCATATCTAATTTTTAGATCATGAGGCACTTTGAGCTGGCCTGCTGAGAATTTAACCTAAATTGAAGACTGAAATGTCCATCTATAGGACTTTACCTATACAATTTATGATAAGGTTTTCTAAAAGGAAAAAAAAAAAGTGTTTATCAACTGACTTGCCAGTCTTTTTTTCAGTTGCTAAGATTCAGTTGCTAAGAAAAAACAGCTATGATTCCTGTATCTTGTGTTTTCTAAGAAAAAAAGAGATAGTGAAGGATGGAGAAAGAATTCAGAAACAGGCTAAATAGTAATTATTCAGTTTTTAAAAATACGTTATCTAGTGTAATGGTTTTGGTTGGTAGTTATTAAGAGACTAAGTATCAAAAATCTCCACGGAGGGCATCGTCTGTGCGTAGATGCTAATGATCTTGCTACATGTTGGCTTATATATCTTTTAGCTTTCATACCGTAAGCTTGTGGCTTTTAGAGACTGTGGCTCCAGGTTTTATTGCTGTAGGAAATAACTTGTTGAGAACCTTACATCTTACATATTTACACAAGGGAAAGTATCAGCATCTT
Source organism: Pampusana beccarii (assembly GCA_013399365.1). Classification (NCBI taxonomy): domain Eukaryota; kingdom Metazoa; phylum Chordata; class Aves; order Columbiformes; family Columbidae; genus Pampusana; species Pampusana beccarii. The sequence goes on along the minus strand of VWYH01006860.1, from coordinate 829,562 downwards.
GTCCAGAGGTGCTCTGGCAATATGATGTGTGTGTCAGATTTTGAAGCCCTTTCTGAGCTTGTAAGCTGGCAGGAAACGAGGCACTTGGCTTCTTGGAACTGGGGAGACCCCTGCTCTGATTTATTCTGAATTGTTTCGAATGTGGGTTTCATGGCTTCAGCAAAAGGACACATAAAGGGAGGTTTGTTTGATATTAGTGTTCAGAAAACAGGTGTTTTGAGGATGCAAACCTTAGAATTTGTGTTGTCTTTTTGTTGGGTAGGTACATGCTTCCTTTGTTTTAGGTTTGTATTGTGTTTCTGTGAAGTCTGGAAAGAATATTATTTAATTGACAAACCCCAGGCATGTTCCGTCCTCTTTGGTTCTCAGGCTGGTTATTTATTTATTTATGTTGCAAGAGTGTCTGCAGTATTCATCAGTGGTCACATTTGTATTTTGAATGCTGGGCTAGCCACAGGTGCTCTCCAAGGCCCTTCTCACAATGCGTTATTATACATGGGGAATACTTTCGTAAATTGAAATTCTCATCTCTGGTGGAGGACTTGGCATCACATTTGGCTCTGGATACTAGCAAGTGGGGAACACAAGTGGGATCTAAGAGTTCCTGTATCCTGGTCCCATGTGCAGAAGAGCTGTTTAAATGAAAGGAAGGAAGTATTTATCGTTCTCAAATGTTATATCCAAAAAACGTGCACACCTAAGCTGTGGGGTAGTTAAGAGTTTTGGTTGGTTTGATTTTTGCATCAAACCACAGAGGGCTAATTGTGAATTTGTTTTCTTGTTTTAAGATGCATTTTTTTTGGATTGATGGTCTGTGTAATGGAGTAAGAAATATTCATCTTCACTACACATAAGGTGATACAGCAATAAAAGTGCTACATAAAATATTTTTGCTGTCTATGCTTGATATCTTTTCTCTCTATTAAGTTACTCTGTGACAAGTACCTATAGCTTTGTGTAGAGTTTTCATAATAAAAATAACAAATGCTTAGTTATTTGAAGAAACATAGTGTAAATACAGAACATAAAGCTAAGTAGAAGTCTGCAGAATTGAAACAAATAAAAATATATTTATTGCTAAGTATCCAAAGGAAGGACACATGCGTTAGGTGCCAATGATGCAAATTCATTATGAATTGCCTTACTGAGTTAATGAAAGAAGCTGATGAGTAAGCAAATATCATAAAATGTAAAGTAAGGAAAAAATATTTTCTTCAGGAAACCCCATTTAGGAAAGCATCATGCTGAGGGAGCACTTAGGTTACTGATTTTGATGTTGTCCTTAATTCACCTATAGTAGGAGTGAATCTATAGGTTAGTATTTTTCATAGAAGTATTTTCAGCAATATTAATAGCATTATTCTATAATTTTGTCTACCTGATGCACTGGTTTTGCACAAAAATATTTAAATTGTAAAAGTCTTTTGAGGCCTAAAAAGAATTAAAATGTAGATAACTAACAGTCTTCTACTGTTTTTCTGTGTGACTAAGTTAGCAGTAGGTTTGTGCCCCTGATTTCGTAGGAGCTTCTTGTGTACAACAGCAGAAACATTTGAATTTTGTTTAGATATGTGTTAAAATGCCCACTTCTCTGGTTTACGTTATTTTGGTTTTAGCTGAAGGAATTGTATCATCATCCTCTTGAAGTATTCCTTGGAGAACTGCAGTCTTTTTCCTTCTATCGTCATCCTTTGTCTCATCTTGGTGCTCTCAGCAAACATCCCAGGACTTTTTCCATTTAATTTAAGAATATATCTACGGATGTGTTTCCTGAAGACCTTACATCTTCATTAAAGACACAACTTATCAGATTTCTGAACTGATATGTTTTTATCTCCTAACTCTTTCTATTCTAGTGTTTGACCCAAAACTTTTGTTTTGTGTATCTGCTAGTAAGTAAATTAGCTAAGGAACCAAATTGCTGCTTAAGTTTTGCACACGTGAACAATACAATAGCTAGTTTCTTGTGTGTTTATTTGTGTATAGCACATGACACTCTGCATCTGCTTGCTAGGACAGTTGGTTGATTTGCTAACTATCCTGTTTGAGCAGAATAAATTACAAGTCTTGATAGTCTCATGGAATATTAGGATTTAGGTTCCTGAAATAGATTTATGTATTTATTTTTCTCCCCGGAATTTGTTATGTTCTCTGGAATTTAATGTTTTAATATGAAAACTATTTTTTCCTCTAGTGGTTTTCAAGATGAACAATGTGAAAAATGAGTTTTCTGCCATATTGACTGAAACAATAGTGCTAAGGCAAGCATGAAGTCACTAACCTCAGCAGGACAGTATCTTTGAAATGTCATTACAAACACTTTAGTGCCAACTTTATTAATAATTTCATTGCAGAGTGCTGCACCAGAAATAGCAGGTACATGCAGTGTGACTGGATTTCCACTCACTTGCCAGATCTGAAGTTCTCTTCCTTCACCAGAAAATCTTTCTGAGCAAAAAGACAGCGACCTCTCAGTTTTCAAACAGTGAAATTTTTGAAAATGCAAGTTTTTTTATGATTATGATGATTCTCCACTTGCAGTGCAGTAAAGAACTCCTAAGGATTAGTTAAACTGAAAAAGAAGAAAAAAATTCTAGTAAAAAAATGGAAAACAATTCAGAGATGATTTATCAAATATAATCAGATGGTGTCCAAAATGGGTAGGACCAGCTACAGTGGTACGCAGAAGTGAGAGACAGAAAGGCATTGAAGTTTGAAGAGGCAGTGTGAATGCTAGTAGGTGGATATATTGTTAGATCCTAAATTACCGTGGCAGCTGGTCTATTGATAACTACGGAAACAAAGGAACACTTTCTACCCTTTTCTGAATAACAGGGAACCACTGAAAGGGAGACTGAAAGATGGTCATATTGTCATGTTGCCAGGAGCAAGACAACAGTTTCTCTTGGTGTATTTTGATTCCCTGCAGTTTAGAAAGAGAGAGGGATTTAATTATAGAGAGATCTGAACTAAAGCTCTTAATGCAAATATCTCTGTGAAGATGGTGCCAAATCAGGACTTTGCCATCTGCACCTGTCTTCAGAAATAGGATGGCAATACTTGAGCAATGGTAGAAGAGCAAGACCTTGAACATGGTTGTAGCAAAGCAGAATTCTTGCATTTTCTCACATGCCATGAGAAGTCCCACTGATTAAAAAGGTCATATGGATAAGGTGCAGTTTGAAAAATAACAGCTGCTCTTCTGGGCTTGAGTGTGGTCTTAATGGGATATGACTGGAGTTAGAGATGAGCATCACAGAATGAGAGAAAAGTTTAGTATGTATTGGTATGATGTAAGAGTCAAATTAGACAAATAGGATTAAAAGATGCTCAAAATATATTAACTTGTGTTACTCCTGCCACTGTCATGACAGAGATAACATGGAGAAGGTAAATGCAAAAACCTGACAATAGATGGAGAAGAGAGCAGTGTCTCACAAAACTCTGTAATGGAAGTAACAGTTCAAAATGTAAAATGTAAAAATGTGGAAAGCGGACTTGCTGAAAGCAGGCTTCAAAAATACAGGTTAGGAGAGACACTTCACTGAAACAACTAAAAACTGGATTAATCAATAATTTTGGAAATTTCAGTGAAATCCAAGTATAAGCTTGAGCAATGGTCTGTTGATGGAGGCAAACGATGCCAACATTGATGAAGAACTACTATGACATAATTTAATCTGCCTACATAGATGAATGCAGAATTATTCTTTAGGTATGGTGATGTTCATGTTTTCATCATGTAAACATGCACGTTTCTTACTGTACGGTTTGTAGGATGTTGCTATTCTCTTCAAATGCAGCCTGATGATGATGAAGGCATTCAGCACAGCTAAACTAATAACTATTGCTATTCATATAGCAGTAAAACCTGGAGGCAGGATTGCTAGCACATTGTGTTGCTTCATCTGGGAAACAAATACTTTAAAAACAACATCTCTTGAAACTTATCTATGTAAATGTATCTACAGGATAAATACACATGAAAGCACCTTAGTTATAACAATATGAAACTGTTATAATTACAATGATAGTAATTAAAGATCACTGAAGATCTCCAGGTGTTTTGATTCCCCTTTCCCTTATCTTGCTAGGTTGACATGAACCAAGGCACTTTGTATTTCTTTATTTCAGCTTTAATGAAATCAAGATAGGGGTTATGAAATTCATGTACAAAAATTGCAGGTTCTTTTGGTTGCTTATGTTGCAGCAACTTAGCCACAGAATTAGTGATTTATTCAGATGCAAAGTCAGGGATGCTTGATTGTTGCTCAGAATCCATAGTTAGTACGAAGCAAAACAGAAAATTACACATTTTCTTATGTCATAAAGATTTGTATGCAAGAAAACACAGGCATGTGGGGGCTAATCCTAAAAACAAATGTCACCGGAGTTTCTTCTGGGATTGTATAATCCTTGAACATTCTCTTGCTAAGTAATGTCAAGATTTCTTAAGAGTTAATAAGTTCTTTAACGAATTGGTGTCTGTTACGTCATTGTTCCAGATTGTGTTACTCATGTAGAGAAAGTAATACTTGTCTTCTTTATATGCTAAAAGCTTATTCTCACCCTTCAGTGTAATAAGTATGGAGAGGTTGAATTTCTTGGAATCCATTGTATTCTTATGTAGTGAAAGTCTTCTGTTAGAAATACGACGTTCTGTTTCGCATTCTGTAATTTGACTAAAGAAAGCAATTCAGAAAATATGAAACCTGTTTTCCTTAGTCATTCCGTTTTTTTATTGCCTGCTGTACTATCTCAAAACAGAAAACCAAGAGGAGATAATGCTTACTGTAGCATATGCTTTCAGGCAGAACATAATCAATTGACAAAATATCAGAATGTAGAAGCGTATTGACTAATTCTTCATTTTAACCCATTGACACAAACTACAAAACATCGGGAAAATGCCTCAACCAAAATATTCTTTGCTGAGATATTTCAGCTGTGTTCTTCAGTGGGCTGTGCTGGGAGATAAGGGGCCCCATTTGCTGTGGCCTGTTTTATCCCAGCCTTTTTGCTACTAATAAGTGAGCAGCTTTTGATTAGTGTCAACTGCTACATAAAGTTATCTCTTGTTATACAACTGGCGATCAGCTCTATGTTCCACAAATAAGTGACTCTCTGAATGCAGCCTGCCATCAGAAAGGGCATTATTTTTTCTCTCCTTCTGTCTGCTTTGCAAGTAAATTGTTCCTTCTACAAGCCCGTGTGTCTTGCTTCTCTCTCCCTCGGTGACAGCAAAGCTCGCTGGTTGGTGATCTCTGCAGGGGTTTATAGCTCAGCTCTGCTGTTCTCTCCCTCTGTTCCCACTTCTCTGTTCCCTCCCCTACTGTGACTAAATAAATTACCTGTATGACATGTTCAGTTTTCTCTGGCAAGAAGCCTGGGAAATCAAATCTGTTCCCGAACCTGGGTCTCCCATTTGGCAAATGTAATGCCTCCCTGCTGTTAAATCAGGTCAGCTCTCAGGAAAAACAAAGAACAATTTCATATAGCTATAATCAACACAGAGTAAATTTAGATAATGCAGCTGACATATGTTTATTGTAAAGACCATCAAGGAAATAATTTTGAAAGCACTTCATCTCTGTTGCATTAGGATACGTGTTGAATGTTCTACACGTACAAAAGATCTAACATTTATTTCTGCTATCTCATATCAAAGTGAAATGTATTTTATGTCTGGTCTATGAAGATATTTGGTGAAATGGTTCATTGGTTGCATTAGAAGCAGTTTCATGTATTTAATTACTACGCCTTTATGTAATTAGTATTAATTAACAATTAACTGTTAATTACTATTAATTATGCATAACCCGTCCAGTCCCTTTGACTTTTTTGGCCTCTGAAAGTGGAAATATACTTTTGTGTTTAGAGGAATAAAATTAAATCCTTTTAATACATTATGTTCGTTTTTCTACCTTCCAACTCAGCCTGTTTCCACAGGAGATCAGAGATGGTTGGTCAGTGCTAGGCTGGCAGCAAGTCTCCCCTGCGTCACAGACCCGACACATGCCCCAGCAGCAGGGCCCTGTGCAGGCAGCCACCTTGTGCCGGGGAAAGCACCATCAGCCTCCCCTCTCCTGCTGGAAGCTGAATTTCCTTCTCAGCTACTCTGCATGTCCCAGAGGGTCTCTGAATTACACCCCAGAGGCTCTTTTGTTTATCCACTTTTAGCTAACTCATGCAGACTGCAGCTGGACTGTGGAGCATCACTGGCCACTTCCTGTGGGAGGCTCTACGATGGCGGGCCTCTGTCCTGGGGAGGAAGAGCGACTGGTTTCCCTCGGGCAGGCTGTGCTTGTGCAGGTGTTTGCTAGGGGACTGAAACTGCCAGCAACACCCTGAGCTCTCCCTCAGCCCTCTTCAAAGGTGGAGACAATTAGGAAGTGCCACACCCGCCAGGGGGCCCTCAGGGCTGATGCAGCACTCCTGTGCTGAGCTCCCAAGAGGATTAGTAAAAGCAGGCTCAGCTGCTTTACAGTCTTACAGGGGCCTACCACCACCACCACCACCGCTGACTGAATAGCTGCTGAGTTATGGCTGGGGCCTTGGCTGGAAGCACTTTCCGATCCCAACTGAGTATCAGGTTGTCTTACCTGGAGGAGCCCTGGGAGATCAAGCCGTGTGAGGTTAACAGTTGGACTTGATGATCTCAAAGATCTTTTCCAACCAAAAACGATTCCTGAGCAGCAGAGCAAGGCTGCACAGGGCTCTGCCCAGGGCTGCCCAACCTGCATGGCCTTTGTTTCAAACTCATCTAACGCTTAATTCTCAAAAATGGGTAGGTTCAAAGGTATATGCAGTTTTTTAAAATGGTACATTATTTTCCAGATCTTTTTAAAGACAGCTACTGTTAGTAATAATTGTTTAGTCATTTGTGGGTTGTCTTTGTTCTAACGAGTGTATTTGTTGTTTCTTCATTGCTCTAAGACACAGCGAATATTTTTTCCTCAATTTAAAAATCCTTCAAAACTCTGTTCTTTAAGACACATCCTTGAAACTGAAATTGCTCTTTATTGTCCAAAGTCTCCATCCAATGTTCACAACAAAGACTAAGAGGTAAAAGCAGTGAAGTGTCTTTTGAAAGGTGGGAGTTAAGTTACTCCTTCCACCAGGAATGACCTGAAGCAAGGGCCATAATCTCCATTTGCACGGGTTCCTGTTTGAAGAAATGACAGTAGTAATGTTATCTGTCCTCAACTTAGTCTTATCGGTACAGATTGCAGATACTGTCTCCTACTGTAATGCTACGCGGCCTATCTCTGAAAGGCTTCAGCTCATACTGTATTAGAATTCATTTCAGCTTTGTGTTAATAGCAAGGGTAAAGCCTGTCTTGTTCCATTCTTAGCATCTAGGTCAATCGAAGGACTTGCCAGGCTTGCTCTAACCCTACTTTATTCCTTGTCTTCTCCAGCCTGTGACCTGATGACCTTGGGGATCTTGGCCTTAGTGACATCCACTGGTTGTGCCTCGGCCAACGCCCTACAGTCCCTGACGGATGCCATGCACATCCCGCACCTCTTTGTACAGCGCAACACGGGGGGCTCCCCACGCACTGCCTGCCACCTGAACCCCAGCCTGGAGGAGGAGGAATACACACTGGCCGCCCGCCCACCTGTCCGCCTCAACGATGTGATGCTGAAACTGGTCACTGAGCTGCGGTGGCAGAAATTCATAGTGTTTTATGACAGCGATTACGGTAAGTGAGGAATTTCAGGCACTATTAAATTGATTTCTTTTTAACTGGGAAATGGAGAGGAAAATATGAAGGGAGGGGTGGAATATAACTTGCTGGGTTCTTCATTGACAAAGGGGAAAGTGTTTCAAGTGGATGCAGGTCTTTGCTTTGAAGGAAAGGTTGCTGTGAAAACTAGTTCTCAGACAAGCAGCAAAGTTGCTTAGCAACACCTACCAAGACAGCTGAAGTTTGAATCATCTCACACTTTTTCAGTAAAATATTAATAAAGTGTTGACATTGATTGGCAGAGGTCACATAGCTGTGCAAGCAAGTTCAACATGGCCTCTACCTATTCCCAGAAAACACTTTCTATCAAAGCTGAGTACTGTTCTCTTTAAAAATTAATTTTCACAATGACTATTACCATTTCTTTTTTCACATGCTTCCTCACACTATTCTCCATTTGGACTAAATTTCTCAGTGATATACTTTCTGGCATTAAACCAAATGGTAGAGTTAGCATTTTTACTACATCTGATGCCTCTCCTTCAGCAAAATCTTTACTTTGGGCTGAAACTCGAGGAAAAGGAGTCTTTGCCCAAGCAAATTTAGTACCTTATGATGGGTGTAAAGAAGCAAGGAAAAAATAAATCTGTCATTGTGCCAAGCTCTCGGAGTGAAAGGGAACTGTATGCGTAACTTTTTTTTTTTTTTTTTTTTTTTTTAATAGTTCCCCTTCTCTGCTCAATTGATAAGAATATTGTGCCGTATGTTTAACTTGTGGTATTTTCAGCACTCTCATAAGGGGGAAAATAAGTTTTCTATGGTATGCTTTAAAACCTTGAAAACACTATACATTTAAAATGTGATGCATATGCTTTTGGTGTGCTCAGTTACTATGAAGAGAATACAAAGAAAACAAGTTAAGGTTAAATTGCAGTTGGAAAAATAATCTTATGTGAATTTGTACATATAGTTTAGATTTTATTACTATATTTTCACAATTGCAAACCAGATCTTTATTTGAATTCTCCCTATACAACGACATATTTTTCAGTGGTGAATCAGAGAGAAATAACATCTTTGGCTTTGAAATACTTTTTTTTTTTTTTTTTTTTACCCAAACAAACGAACATACAAAAAAACCAACCAACCAACAACCCAAAAACCCCACAACAATTCATGAAGGCTATGCAAAGAGTCCTGAACTTGAATGAGTTCTGCAAGACTTGTTCTCGCCTGTTAGAGATGTCACTTGCTGTTCCTTCAGCAGGCAGATTGGAGATAATGAGGGTGATTATTAGTGGGAAATCAACCTAGACTTCTAACATCCTATTGATTATATAAAATTATTTTAATCATGAGAAGACTGGCATGGTACTTGTAGAGTTAATCTGTAGACTCAAAAATCTAGCAACCCAGCAAATAAATGGGTATGTAATTACTGTCCTAGGTAGCACCTGACCAGTGAATGTTTTGAAAGCAAAAACCACAATGTATGTAGAAGGTGTTCTTTTGGTGGCCTTCTGGTAGTGATGAAAAAGTCACTATACAGCAGAGAGTTTGGCTTAAAAAGATAATATTATTCTGACAGTTATTTCTAAGAATGGAAAAGAAAAATCTTAAAAGGATGTCTTACAAACACCCTTTTCTAGTTACAGTCGTTTCTCTCCTGCTGATTTGTAGCTTTAACCTTCCCAAACTGCTTGAGTTGGGTATCTTCAAAGGGTGCAGTTTCAACCCCTGGGAATCCTGGCCCTGGTAATGTCATAAATACTCTATGTACAAACTGCTGTCACCCATTTTCTCTGGTAGCAAACCTGGTTACTGAACTCTGCTCTCACTTATTTCAGTAGTAGATCCATGTTTCCTTGCCTCTCTCTGCGAAGGGTTAACATCTCAGTACCAGGTCTTGAAATGCTTAATTCACATACTCTGTAAATCCAGCTACAATCAAATTTATCTTTTCCATTTATCACAGACTGACCTTCAGTCTGTATCAGTAAGATAGACACTAAAAGGGGACGGAAAATTGCCACAGGCGTTCCGTTCCTTCCAGTGGAGATTGTGCTGCATACTGCAGCTGCCCATGTGCTGTTGCCTCTCCCTCTCATATAGGAGAACCATCTTCTACTAATTCCACTGGAAGCCAACTGAGCCTTGCCAGCTCCAGGCAGGCATCTGTGAATAGGGCATAAATAACCTCGTTGCCAGGATGTTCCACGCTGAGCTCCGGAGCAGCAGTCCAGCTCCTGGGGCATGGCCATTGCCCTCACTAGTTGGCTTTGGCACAGCCCTGCCCACCCATCTCCAGCAATGCCTCCCTGCCCAGTGTGCAGGGCTGACTGCTGGCCACGAGGAGGGAGATCACCTGAAGAACACATCTTTGTGATTACAGAGAGTTTCCAGCACCACGCTTTAGTGGTTTGCTCTAATAAATGGTTCTTCTCTACCTGCTTTCTGGAAGTTATGCTGTTCCCTTGAGTAATGTCTTAGTTTGTCCATCTGCTGATTGCTAAAAACCAGCCAATCCCTTGTCATTCTCCTTGTGGAAACTGTCAGGTTTTCTAAAGACGAAATAACACTGCACAACTTAAAGAAGTCCTGTGTTTATAGTAATGCTGTGCTGTACTGGAGCAGAAAATTATTTGCCTCATGAACTGCTTGTTCCTCATCAGATGTACATTTTGGATTATAATTTCTGCACTGGCTAAATTAAGGAAAAGTAACAGACTTGGCAATTAGAAATACAGAGTAGTCACTGAATAGCCGAGCAAGCTTAATATTGTTGTGCTTATGATAAAATATGCCTTGTTTTACGCTGAAGCTGCAGGGACAAATATCTGTCTGTACAACTTCAGTGAAAGAATATGGTCCTTTCCAGCAAAATGCCTTAAATTCTGTAACAAGAAATGAAGAGATTTCACAGGAAAAATGCAGAAGCTTTAAAGAAAAAGATTGCTAAATGGAAATGGTAGAAGCAGGTTACAAACTGTGGCATTCCACCTAACCTGAAACCAGCTTTTAGATTTTTTCACTTGTGGTGAAAAATGGATAATAGCAAGAAAGGGGTAATAGCTTGGTTCTGAAGAAGTGACTTTTCAGAGACCTCAGACTTTTATAGTTGGAGCATTCAAACTCTTCTCAATACACTGCTCTCCTGAGCAGTACCAATGGGGGAGAGGTCAGTTGATACATATCCATACAGTTCTCCTATGTTTGAATAAGGAAAGATAAGGGTTCATATGGATACTACATCTTTGTGACTCATTGCTTGTTTTTCCACTTTTCTCATTAATGCTTTATGTGTAATTTCAGAAGATGCAGGGAAATCTACTCCCCATTGATCTCAGTGGGAGCTGTCTGCTGATGAGACTGCTGCCTGGTATGAACATGATGGCTAGGCACTATAGCAAGTCAGTCATAGCTAAAACAAGACAAGTTTCCTCTCTTTTTTATGAGCTGTAGAGCTGTTGGAGCTCAAGGACAGAATAAGACAATCTGAGCCCCGTCTCTGTCCCTGCTATTCTTTGCTATGTCATATTGAGAAGACTTTCTAGCCCTGTATGCTTCCCTTGCCCATCCGTGAAATGGAAAGAAAAACCTTTCTCCCAGTGTGACTGAACCAGTGTTTGAAATTTCTTTAGAAATTCTTTAGGCAGCAGAATTAAGTGGCATATTCAGGAATAAGGCAATTCCAGTAAGAGCTCAGGGGACCAAGGTCATGTTAAATGCATTATTCTACTTTAAATGTCTTTACGAAAATCCCATGTCAAAGCATGGCACTTGACATTAATTTTCTGGGGAAAAAAATGGATTGACCCTAAGTTTGTCAACAGCTCTCTGAAGGTGCTCTGTGGAATTAAGTCTACTCACCTGTTAAAGAACTTGCAACAGAAGTCAGATCTGTTGTGTCATTCTGAAAAGCTTCAGCTGTGCTGATGTGTTTTGAATTGCTTTTTCCTCTACAGGAGCATCTTTTGTGCCTCTACATACATTGCATCAGTGTGTAAAGGCTTGCTGGGAAGTTTAATGTTTTATTTTGCTGACCTCCTGGATGTAGAAGCATCAGTAATCAAAATTTCTGACACAAAAATTGGTAGTGTGGCAAGTTTTGTAAGGCATCTTACCAAGCTCTAAAATGAGTAAGTTAAAATCAGTGGGTACTGCCCACAGATAAGGTTGGGTAGTAAACAGTTGAAAGTCTGCTTCTAGGGTGAGCAAATAAACAGCTGTATGATTAGAGGAAGGATTTGAGAAGGATTTTGGAAGCTGGGTGTAAAAATGAAAACAATGAGGAATACCAAGTCATATTTCTGAAGAGAAATGTAATAGCTATGTTTTCACTAGACTATTCTTACTGTTGAAAAACACTTTGTCTCTGTGGTTATATCCAGTCTCTGCTTTCCTTCTTATACGTACACATACCCATATTACAAAATGTAAGACAAACAAGATTTTGTTATGATTCTGTTTTGCCAATGAAAATCGTATCAGACCTGTGAAAGGGAGCTGCTATTTTTTTATTCTTAATATCTGGTGTCAATAATTGCGTGTTGTCTGGTTAAGAAAAAACTTGTACAAAAACTTTAAGGAATAAACTTCTGAAGAATTTTAGACCTTTCTGATCTATCTATGGAACTTTGTTCTTATAGGGAAAAAACCCCAAACCTAAACCCACATTGTATTGAATTATAAGTTCTTTTCAATTTTATTTTTAATTTTTTTATTATTAGAGATATATTTTATTTTGGTTATGCTAACTGACACCACATTCATTTTGAATGCTTATGAATCTTGCTATGTAGAAATAATTTGGTTTTCAATGTAGTGAGTTTCCTGGGAAATTTTGTTCCCTACAGCAGTTACATGGTGATTTTATTTCTAAGTCGTAGCTGTCAAGGCCTCACTTTTGATTGGAAGTAACAGGAATTACGATATCAATAGTTTTACAACTAGCTATTGATCCTGGAACGGTCTCTCCTTTACAAATGACCCTTTGTGCAGACAGCTACTCTTGCAATTATTTAATTTACAACATTATATGGTAATGAAAATTGAGAAATGCATGGTTTCACTCAATCCATACGTAACTCTGCAAATCAGTTGTGATATGAAGCATTGGCTGTCACAATGAAAGCACAGTAGAACATTTGCACATAAAGTACTGTTGTCTTCCCTGCTTTATTTTGTCTTTAAGATTTCTTCTGTTCTTGTCAGTATAACATAAGTTATCTTCTGCTTTCTGAATCATCATTTCAGCTGTCAGACAACCGCTTCTGTATCACTAGGGCTGCCATATTTTTTGACAGGCTTTTCCAGTGAACATACCTTGTTTAATGCAAATACAGGGTATTTGGCACTTGAGAAATGTTGAACCAACTGCACATGTGTTGGTATGTGCCTGTTCCGCAAATCTGACACTACCAGAAAGTGCTAGACTTCTTCTGCATGTACTGATGTGCTTGAGTTTGCTTGTATTATTAAAAGTACCTGGGTTTTTCAGTTGGTTGGAGCATGCTGGAACTCTTGGAGAGAAGCTTGAATTGGGATTGCTATGTTTGAAGAGTAAAACACATACAATTTAAGCAGACAGCCACAGAGAAACTTCTTTATGGTCATCAATCTGCAACAGGAATGGCTTGGGGAGGGAGTCCTTGGACATGTCTATCATTGGTGCTGCTATGTAAGATGATAAAGGGAGAAACAGGCTGAGCCTAAGCACCTTTTCATCCAGCAAGGAACAGAATCATCCGAGCATTTATTCTACACAAATTCTGCACTACCTAGTTATTAATGTATAACCAGGGATACAGGATGTCTAGACTCCAGACAAATGTGAAATCTCCCATTTCTACCAGGAAAAAGTGAATACTTTCCTGTGAACAGAGTGTGTCTCATAACACAAAGTATAATCAGCATTGCTGCTGAAGAGAATGTTAGGAAATAAAGAATTCAACCAAGTTCTCCAGGTCCTGCAGGGAGTTTTGTGATGCCATGGGGCAGATGAAAAAAAAAGTTGACCTTTTGACTTTTACATTGAATTTGGTCTAGAAGCTGTTGAAGAAACAGCATTATATGTTCCCATATTTATCCTTGAATCACTTTTCTGACTGTAGCAGCACTTAAAGTAATTGGCCTACTTAAATTAAGCACGGATTTTTGTCATTTTTGATAGTATTTTTTTATTTAGTAATGCACTGCAGTATATAACACTAAATGTAATTAAAGAAAGTCAATTTCACTTCAAATTATTACTTATAAATTAATTTTAGTACTTTGATTTTTAAAGTATATGAGTAAGCATGCTAATAGCAGAAGTAAGACGTCCCTGTTCCTACCTCTCCCCACAGTTCCTAGCAGGGTATGGAAGCATCAGACAGAGGTTGTTTCCCATAAAGATATTCACTAAATACCTTCAGGGCAATGCCTGGTATACAAGTGATCTTAAAGTTATGTTAAAGCCTTTATTCTGAATGAGTGCTATCATAACCTACCTGGAAGTTCAGTGGTAGTAGAAGCCAGTCAGAGACTTTTGGACAAACAGTTTGAGCAGTTTCAAGCAACTTGTCTTGCTCATAAATTCAAGGCAAGTTAAGGAAATAATTTCAACCTTTCAAAATGTAAGTTCTTTTGAAAAATTCAAAATGTTGCGGAATGACACTCAAAACTGAAGGCTTGTGCTCTTTATGCAAAATAGTTATTCTTAAAATCAATTTGTGTTTTAAAAGACTTCAGAAGTATAAATCTGGAGGGATGTTAATGAAAAAAATGGAAGGCTTTATTAGAAGCAGTTTTCCTCCAGTTTTTCAGCTCTGTCATCTGGTCAAAAGTGATTATTAATCTAGTCCTGAAAGCACTCATTGTGCGTTCTTTACTTGTGTCTTTTTCTACCTATTGTAACAGTTTAGTGAACAGTCTCCAGGCTCAACTTTGCAGGAACTGGTGGCTATTGGTGACTCTATTTTTTCCCCTTTATATTCTGAAACAGAGAAATGTTTCATAATACAGCACACACTGTCTAAAGAAAGAGCAAAGTTCAGCAGCCTGGAACCGGAGGGTGCAAATTAATTCATTTTGAACAGAGAGGTCTTTGAAAATTGTAGATGTCATCTGCAGAAGGTCTTAAGTTCTTGGACTTTTTTTGCCTGACTGATGGTTGTTTGAATCTCTTGGCCTTTCAAGCCATGGCATAAGGCTAAACTACTTGTTCAGGCATGTGAAAATGAGGAGGAGAAATATGGAGATGATTTGGTGTGCTTGAGCATGGAGTCTAAAGAACCAGTTCCAGAAGGGAGTCTCTTTAGTTCACATTTCTTAGAGAGTGAATGTTTATACCTCCATTTAGAAATTGTTTGATAAATGCATAACTGGAAATGGAAGAGCAGAAAGTTAGAAGTCTGCCCTGGAGGATATGCGTAGGGCTTCAGACAATAACACCATCATTCTGAGAAAATATATTTGGATATCTCAATATGCAATGAACTTGAGTGAATAAGTTCCCATTCACTGTTGCCTTTCATGGAAGGGGGTAGGGGAGAGGGACAGAATTAATATACGGATACACGCACACATACGTATGTGTTTATGGATTTCAAGGCAAATGGTAAAGGAGTGTGTGTATATTTACATACATGTATATATGCTTGTGTGTAAATGTGTACATTAGTCCATACATGGAATCAAGGAGATGTATTTACATGGGTCCCTCCTGGTAATCTTTTTGATGCCACTCGGGGCAGGACAACTTTGGCTTCCCTCTTGGGTGGAAAGGGTTTATTTTTTTATGTTACCCAATTAAGAGTTGGTGTGGCTTCCCATCACCGCTGTGTGTCTTCTGTTTTGAGACAGAAATCACATTCCTTTTCCTTCTCACACTATTTGTATTTAGATACTGTGTTTTACTACTTTATTTTTCTTATGGCTAAGTTTTTTATGGGTTTGCTGGCTTTCTTCAGCACCCTTTCCATAGGCTGGGGCTACCACTTTGGCCAGGACTATTCCTTTTCTCTGCTGATTGGTGATAAATGGTGGATGAATGTACTCTGAAGGATTCTTTGTGTTTCTCCCCTGCTTGTAAAGCATGCTGACTGAGTACATTAGAGAAGAGATAACATTATTTGTCATTGTCTTCATAGAAGAGATTAATCTTGAGGACCACAATGAATGTAAAATGCCTGAAATCTTTTTAGGGGAAAAGTATAGTAAGGAATGGGATTTTTATGGAGCCCTGGGGGTCAAAATGGTTTTCTACATATTGCGTGGCTATCAACAGATGTGTACTATTACGACTCCTGCACAGTATTCATATGCTTGTGATATATTCATATATCTGTAAAGAGGTAGACTACTGCATTTGTGTATATATAACACAGCAAAATTATTAGACTGAACCAGCCTTTCGTTCAGTATCTGGGAACTGGAAAGATCTGATGATCTGATCCATGCAACCCAAGATTGCATTTAAACGTAAAGTCCTTTTTTTTTTTTTTTTTCTGAAAACACAAGTTAAGACTGTGAATAGTCTGTACTGCAGTTGACCTTTGTGGAATATGAAATAAATATCATTCATACTGTGAATTAAAACAAACACAAGGGCCATTCTCCTCGCTGTCATGGAAGTGCAAGATAATACTATTTTTTTGTAACAGCAAGCAGGACAGAAAGATACTGAGCTGAAAAAAAAGGGGCAATGATCAAGAAGTGTAAGCAAAGCTTGATTGATTTTCAGGTGGAGGTGAATGCAAACAAAGATAAGTTAGGCTGCCTAGGAGGTTATTTAATCAAGAAATGGTAGAAAATGAAGAAAAGTGAATTCATGTCAGTAAAACACTGTTGGGATTTGTATTGTACAAGTTTCCATCTTGATGCTCTTTCTTCTCGGGATGCAGCTGATGTGAAACTGTGAAGACTCTCTCATCCATGAGGATCTCAAAGCACTTGGAGTTGTGTGGGCTCAGAGCAGAATCCCAAGTTGTACACTTAGTCAATGCTGGAGTCATCCGTGTTATAGACTATCTTTATGACTTTACATTAAACTATCAATTTAGTGGAGTTCTTTTATCATAGCATTTGATCCATTTACAGTTTAAAGCATCATCCTGCAAGATAAGGTAGCTGTACTTCTTCCATTTTATAAAAATTGCAGAGACATGGGGAGTGTTGGGCTGCTAAAATATTTCTGTGACGATAAGCTAGGCATCTTACTTTGATTTCAAAAAGGTTCTGAAACTTGTTTTTAGTGTCTAGCCAGCTGTCCACAGCTACTCAAGGTTCCCTTCCCAGCCAGAGGTGTGCAAAGATGGTAGAGTTTTGCTCTTCCTTGAATTGTGCTGTGCAGGCCTTCTGTGCCTTCTGCAGTTACGTTCTGGTGTATTTAATGTTTAGATCTGTTGCTTTGGGAGTTATATTGAAAATTATTTCAATCATTTTAGAAACAAATGCATCATTAGACTGTGAAAAATTAAATAAAAGGTGGGGGGGGAAAGGCTTTGCCGTTTGGATTATTCAGAGTCAGAGCCCATTAGGAATGTAATCTGAATGTTTGAGTTCCATTGGAGAGTGATTTAATATTCATCGTATTATTAAAGCATTTGTTTAAATGGAAATAATGCATTTTGTTTTGTGTACAAATTGACTAAATAGGATTAGTCTCATTACTGGGGAACATTGAGTCCTACAGAGATCCATTTTAATACTGGATATTTTGTTTTTGCATATCCTGCTTTAGTAATCAAGACCCAAATAGGCTGTTTCTAACAAAAACTTATGGGAGAATTGTGGAGGGCTTCAAGAAAGAAGTAAAAATTGAGTGGGGACATCCCTCACAGTAATTTAATTGATAATTCCTTGTGATGGGAGAGCTCTGAATGGAAACAGAGCTACTGTAACACTGTTTGGAGGCAATAGTTCAGTTCATCAGTTTGGAAAGCCTTATGAAGTCAGGAACACTTGGCAGTCCCCGTTTCCCAGCAGCCCATCTCATCTATCAGTAAGAATTGAATCTTTGTCTGGATAAATCTTCAGCTGTTGTGTAGCAGACATGGAAGGGAACTCAGGGTAGCAATTCAGCTCAGGTATTTATTATGGCTGTCTTCAATTTCATTTCCAATGTGATCATGATTTCCTCTGGTCTGGCTCTGGCCACCATTTGCTTAGATCATCAGCAAAATTTCTTCCTGGCAAAGCACCTGTGCAGTCAGAAAAACAGAGAAACTATGCCATGGAAGAGTAGTTGTTAGGTATTTACCAAAAGACCAAGAAATATTCGGTCCCTGAAATATAAAATGCCTTCCTTGCATAATGGACCACAACCCAGAGATCTCGTTTGTCCTAATGCAACTCCTCATTGATTTTGAAAGTCATTTTGCTTTGGCCCACTGATATTAATATCTGACATTGCCATTAACAGGAATTAAGATATGTCTGTCTTCCAAAAACCATATTACAACATCAAGGGAACTTTGTTAAGAAAGTAGTAATCAATTAGCTAGGACCAACTCTACTCTGTAATTGCCTTGATCTTCGAATGACAGAGTCTTTACAAGAAGAAACTGTCTTTATTTTTGTCAGTAGGAATACGAATCCCCCTTGCTGTGGAAGGATAATTAAAGGTCAAATTTTCTGGCATTATATGCATGTCAGCACAGCCTGAGCACCAACACCTAACTGGATACCCCACCAGGTACTTGTGGTGTAATAGAAATCCTGTTGGCTGAAGGATCAGCTGAGTTTTGAGTGAAGATCTTCCCTGTTGCTCAGCATTAAGGCTGCTGTGTTATGATTACCTTGTGTGGAAGTAAATATGAGCTTATCAAATTTTATTAAAAACAAAAAAATAATCTGGAGTGCAGATATTTGATTCCAAGTGACAGTTCTGGTTCCCCAAGTGCGTTCTCCATTTGACAAGCTATATTTGGTGATATGCTCTGTCTCTGTTGTACAAAGTAGTATCTGTGGGAGTCTTTGCGGTGGTTTATATCTTTTATTCTCTCCCGTCTTGTGCAACCACTTAAGTCTGGACAAGCTGTAATTAAGTGAAACAATATATTACAGTATTAAAACAGGAATAACAAGAGCAGCCTTGCAGTGGGAAGGGTGGGAGGCATGAAAAGACAGACATGTTACATGTTGGATTATTGGCCAATTAGTGGGGTTGACTGAGTACTAACGGCAGATGTATTTAAGTTTTATTTCTCTTAGATCCTACTTACACCATTAGAAAATAATGAAATTCCGAATCATGGTAGCAGAAGAGGTTACAACCCCTGAGAGGTGTGAGTTTGACAAGTGCAGCCACACTTGCAGAAACATGGGCTGGCTGTGGAAAGGGGTGACGTTGGTGTGATGGCAGTAATGTCACTAGGGGGTGGAAGTGGTTTGTGGTGGAATGTTGGATCATCCTCTTCCTATTTGGATTACTGTAATTTAGCCAGTTCACTTTGGATCTGGTTTAGTAACTTCTGCTGTGCAACAGTAACAGACAGAAAATTAGCTAATTAACAATAATAGAAATCTTGAATGTTTTTTAGTTATGCCAAAGAACAATAAGACATTTTGGTTCTCTTCAGACAATTTAATCAGAAAATCATTTGATGGCTTATAATGTGGCGTGATTGAAAAAAATTCTTCTTAGACTTCTGTGGCAAGAGAGAGAACTGCAAAGTTAACAGTGAAATTCGTCTGCTTCCTTTTATGGGCTTGCTTATGTAATGAAGGTGAAGAAAAGGTTTATTTTCCCTAACTCAGCAACTTCATTGCAGTACATTAAAAAAATACAGTGTAAAAAATAAACTAAAAGTTTCATTTTTAGGGGGAATGAGAGAGTGAGGTTTGTTTTGTACTGAGATGTATTTTATTGTTTAACTTAAAGAATCTGGACTGAGTTGATTTAAACAGTAAAGAATAAACTTGAAAACTTTATTACCTTCTTTTTCTCTAATTATGCAAGAACTGATGTACCTGCGTAATTTTAAATGAGTGAATACTCTCCTTACCATCTGAATATAAATGAGTAATCACAGGTAGGGAATTGGAGAATTTGTAGCCTATCTAAAACCCTCAGAATTACCCCTGAGCTCAAATCCTACCACAGAAAGGTCTGCCTGATGTGACGAAACACCTGCATGAGGCACTTATAAGCAATGGCCTGATACCATCCATGCCAGAAGGCATCATCTTCTATCCTGCAAAATGTGTGCATGTGCCAAGTGCTCTATCTTTAGACTGAATAGAGGGACTGTAACGGCTAATCATAGCCTCGTATTGAAACACATATAGCTGTTTGCAGAATGGGCTCTCTACATGTATGCAAGGACTGAATTGTTCAGTTTGTGTTGAATTTTATTTGGTTCCTGAAAAAATATGGCATCTGTGATTATGCTCTGTAGGTCTGAGATTGTCAGTTTGCTTGTGTTCTGAATAACATTGGTTTGAAATTAGTCAACAAGATCAATCCAATATGACAGAGGCTTCAAGCCTTTTCTATGCATTTGGGGAAAAAAAAAAAAAAAAAGTGGCCAGTACCAGAGAGAGCTCCAAATTCCTGCTGTGCAAGAGGTTGCACTCTGAACTCATTTGCAAATGGTCAGGCAGCAAACAATCAACCCAGCAGCCACAGGTGCTCAGTTAGGTTCGACATCGAGGAATCCCAAAAGAAAAGGGTCTTATAGAAGATTCAAGGGTACTGAAAGCTTCAGTCAGACACTGCTAAGCGTGAGGTAATCCAAATGTTAGATACAAAGTCACAGGGCTCACAACTGCTGTTGCTCAGGAACACGTTTGTTTCTAACATTCTGTTGTTTAATCCCTTTTATGCGTTAATTAACCTCTGTGTTTTGTCTTCTTCAGCTGATGTTAGGAAGACATTATAATAAAACTTTATAGTAAAACCAAACAAATTTGAGACCTTTCTGCTGTAGAAGGGCTGGCAGTGCCATCTGAGGGAAAGGAAAATCCTTACAAAACTAATAATCATCTGGGGCAAGGGGAGTATTTCAGCAGCTCTGACCCTTTGCAGGAGAGCAGTGCACTTTTTTGCAGGTTTTTAATATTAGTGTAGGAAGAAAGATTACCCTTGCTTTCCAGCAAAACAGTGGCTAATTAGATCTGTGTTTCTTAATAATGATGAAAGCTTAAATTTTAGACCATCGGGAGAACCATCTGGGGATTCTGAATGATTGTTTAGAAAACAAAAAGCCTAGTTGAATTTCTTATTTGTGGTCATTGCTGTTTTTCAAGTATCGATGCAGTGCAATCTATAGGGACATTTTTTTTTGGTCATGGATTGATTAGAAAATTAGGAGGTAAGAATACCTGTGGCTTGTTTGTTTGTTTGTGTAAATGTGAGGGATTTTGGAAATGTTTACATCAGTGTGTTCCTGAATGTTCTTATTTACATTACTCACCTAACTGAAAAAAAAAATCCCTTGGTTGAAATGCTGCTATGAGGAATTGATATTGATTTGAGTATTCTCTTTAGCAAAACATGTTAACAAAAATCAGCAGCTAAATGTTTTCTCGCTTCAATAATGATTTAAAGACTGGAAATTAGCAAGCAAAAGGAGACCTGTGGGGATATATGCAAATAGATTTGTTTTCCCATATGTCTTGGGTGGGAGGATAGCTGCTTTTTATTTAGCCAATTCTTTATGTGCTAAAGAGATATTTTGTTAGAGGAAAATAGCCTTTTTTTTAAGGAAGAAAGAAGACACTGATAATGATCTGAAAGAAGAATTTTAAATGTTCAGTCTTTATTGCTGTTAATTACTGTGGTAATTGTATAGAAATGGCAATGTGTGATTTTAATTCCTAGTTTATTTATTTGAAACATATAAAAGCATCCACAAACAAGTTTTTAATTAGAAAAATCTTGTGTAGGGTGTAGCCACTTTGTCAGAGACCAGAATCTCCCCACAGTCTCTCTTATGGGGGGGGTGTCTCTTACAGAACTTGACCTTTTGATATGAAATGTCATATGTTTAAAACAAAATTAAGCCCAAATAGTCCTTAAACTTAAAAACCATAGAGGCTGGCAAGCTGCTTTGTCTCTATGCTTTGAACTTTATTTAGTTCCGTAGAAGCTGTTTTTGGAGATCCAGTGTAGGGAGACAAGCCAACTTCATTGGCTTTTAATGTCATGTGTTTTGTCCAATGATTATTTTGCCTTTTGAATATGTTTTTATTAAGATCTTTTCAAGAATGTGGCAGAACTTAATTTTGCTGGAATTTAAAGGGATCTTCCATATAGAATTTTAATGTCTCAGAACACTGCGGGTCATGGAGGAGAATTTATATATACTCCTACTAGCCGTGTTTGCATGTATACGTCCTCATTGCGATAATCCTGATCCCAGCCAGTCAATCAGACTTTAATGCAGCTTGTTCTTATCCGTCAGAGTAGTTTGTACTCGGCCTTCATCAGTCAGGTTTACATGCATGGCCCATAACCTTCCAGTTATCATATGGATTGCAGCAGCCCTAAATCTAATACAAAGACCAAACAATGTTCACATCCTCTTGCTGGGATGTTTCCACAGCTTTTCTGTCATTCTCAAATGGTCAGAACATTCAGGTCTCAGGTAGTGTGTGTGTAGTTTTAGATTTGTTTGCTTTTTAAAAGCGATAAATGTTTATCACAAAGGAAGTTGATGGCTATGGTGAGGATTGAGCTGAAGTCCAGCACCTGTTTCTTATTAAAAAGGTAGTAACAGAAGCCAGCCTAAAATTTAATTATTCATACATTTCAAACAAACCTCTTGTGAATTCTTACTTCAGGAGAAAAGATGCTGTGGCCCTACTTTATCATCGGTTTTGAGAAGAAATTCTGATTATTATTTCATAGTAGGGTTGTATTTGTTAGCATTCCCGCTGGAGGAGGCAAGGGATAATTGAACCAACAGTGATTTTATTTATTTTTTTTTCCCAACGTATAAGCTTCAGAAGAGTCCTTGCTGTAGTCACAGTCAGTTTTGTCCTCTTTATTTTAAGGGTGAAGAAGTTAGATCAGTATTTATTAAGTGTGAAGTGGCTCTTGTGTTCATTTGTGGTTCGCCTGACAGCCACACACTTTGCAGTTAGTGAGTCTATTTAAGGCACAATCTTTGTCTCTCTACTGACTTCACACAGCAATGGGGAAATGGAGCCACCCCTATTAGAAGTAATTGGTAAGAAGCCATAACTACTGTCACACATTGCAGTGAGGCTTATATCTCACTTTAGCTGCTAAGGCTGCATGTCAGAGCCTCCAAAATGATCTGCCTTTCTCTCTTTGTGATTGCACATTGCTTCAGAGGCTTCACTGGAATGCAAATTGTGTGGACCTTGTTACGGTTCTGTCCTCCTTCCGCTTGGGAACTCTCCCCCCCGACATGAAAAGCTGCGGAGTCATTTGGATGACATTAATCAGGAGCTGGTTGCCTTCCTTTCCCTGTGGTCTTCACAATTAGGGACAAGCCTCTTTAGTGGCGGCTGCTGGTACTTTGACACAGCAGCTAACAAAGCAGAGCCAGCTTTTTGAGAAAGCGCTGTTTATTTTGCATGCCTGTCCTTGTGGCTAGCCACCTGTTGCTGAGACTAATTGGTAGCGTTGGAGGATCAGTAAGGGATAGGAGAAAAACGGGATAAACCCATATGCACACAACACCCGTGAACATGTGCTTAGGCTATTTCAAAGAGTGTATTTTTGTGTTCATGTCCTCATGCTGCATATAAGTGTGTAATCTATATATACGTGACTTATATGCACACTCATATACAGAGCAATATACATACAAATATGTAAGCATCTGTGTAAACAAAGACCAAAGGAAGTTTGTGCTCACTGATGAACATTAGTTACCAGGAGTCTGTCAATCAGAAATTCAGCTTTAAATACAGAGGTAGTATAGAAAAAACCTGTAGGAATAGGAGTTTTGGTTTACTATCACTTAGACGTATTAAAAAGGTGAATCTTCTGGGGAAAAACATGCAGAATTCCTTTTTCTCTCTCTCTTTTTTTTTTTTTTTTTAAATAAGCACCTAGCTTTCCAGGTTCCCAAACAAGTCAGTATTACAAAGCTAGAGGGTAGTGACTAATGTGTGACATTCAGGCTTTATAGGAACATATCTTCATTGAAACTGTGTGTAATTTCTTGTGCTAGTCCCTCTGTCCACAGGACAAATGTTAGCTATGTATACCACCTTTGCAAGTATACATAGAAAACAAACAAATGACAAACAATCAAAATCAACCAAACACCGACAAAACTAACCAAACAAAACCCAGCAGCAATGAAAGCGACACAACAACATAAACACCCCTGGGGATGAGTAGTACCTGTTTTTGTTAGAATTATAAAGCTTTTAAAGTTATAACTTTGTTTCCATGTAGCCCTGGTAGTTTTCTTTACCACTCTGCTTTCTAGATTAAATTTGTTGTGTTTGGTCTGTCCTGGAGAGTGAATTATTTTGGCAAGATAAGGCTGTGTAGGTAATGTGATGTTGGTTCACAAACATAAATTAACTGGCAAAGCTAGAGGAGTTAGTGTGTGTTTAAGTACCGTGAGCTAACTAGCTCCTAGTTTTTTCTTCTAGTCTTGATTTTTCCCTTCTTTGTCTCTGGTCTGTCATTAGAAAAATCTATGATTTCTATCATACAACTAAGTATATGCCAAACAGCTGATTATCAGGGGCTTCCCTAGGTAAGACAGCCCCAATAATGTCTTCACCATACAGTTGGTGCATGAAGTTGCTTCTCCCTGACTTCTAGTTCAGTCAACACTCCGCTCCTAATGCGTGATATAAAGTGGGTAGCACAAGGAAGTCCCTGTTACCTTAGTTAGCATTCATGCTTAGACCTTGCTGAGAGCTTCTGAGAACTTAATCTGATAGATGTTGTATTTGAAGTTAGCTCCATGCTTGTTATAATTAAAGTCAGACAAGCTGATAAATATTGGAAATGGTTGGCTGTAAATCCTGATGATAGTCAAGGTAAAATAAGTTGTAACCTGCATGATACTGAAGTAAAATTAACTGAAGGACTTGTCTCAAGGTTAAATTCAATTTATTTTCAGAGATTAACATATGTCCTATGTTAAATTGAAAGATAAAAATTAAATATGATGATAAGATGTTTGAAAGTTTGAGGTAGTAGAATATTTTAGTGTGTATTTAATCACACTTTGAAGGACTTTCACCTGAATGTCCATATGTTAAAAGAATGAGTTGTCAGGAGACTGTGAGGAGACATTGCCTTGCTGTGCTGGTCTTCCCTTTTAAACAGTTTTGTTTACTGTTGGGAAGTTTGAAAAAAATGATAATAAGCCCCTCAATTTTCTTTTTGTAATGTGTACTGTTTCATATCACTATTAAGGCAGCTGACAAAAAGAATAAAGGCCAGCAGAGACATAATAAGTGTAATACAGCAGAATGAAGATGGCTTAGCTAGTTCACACTCCCCAAGACATTTTGATAATTGAGAACTTGTTTTTGCTACCCAATGTGCATTAAAAGGGCAATAATTACAGAATCTCAGTTCTATTACGCCACAATAATTTTGAGTTCTCACTGTATTGGTCTCTGTTTCATTGCAGTCAGACACTTATATGGCAAACATTATGACTGGAAGGTAATTCTGCTTCAGATAATACTCTTTTTCTCTAATGTCCTTGTATACTGATGATTGAAAGTTTAATATGTTTACACAGAGAGGTTTACTGCATAAAAGTGATTAGGTTTTCTTTTCAGAGTGGGTCTTGTTTAGATAACAAATGTTTAATTAATCTTCCTATTTTCTCCTCATGATTGAAGATCTTTTATTTTTTTTTTTTTTCAATAGAAGGCACCTATTAGCAAAAGGGGAGAAGGAGGACAGCAGGAGGGTTTTTTTGAGTTTTCTTATTAAGGGTGGATCAGGGTAGAAATTTTTTCATAATGCTCTGAAGGATAATTTGTTTATTAGAATCTTTTGACAAATATTGTGCCTGGACAATGGGGAGATGCATCTGTCCCTTCCGAGGACAAGGACAATGCCTCTGCTTTGTGCTGCAATACCGGAGAAAGGGTTTGGCGTCGGGGGCCTTTGGGTCTGTGAAGTGTCCAAAGGCTCCAGGAGTGTGGGCAAACGTAAAGGGTGGAGAGGCTGCTGCAGAAAAATGACCCTAGATCATGACAAAGAAGGTATTTTTCTCTCAGCTCTCCTCTCCTTGTCACAGATCATAATGAATTACATGGATCCACTGCAAACTGACCACACCGAGGGATATGGTCCAGTTGCAGTTTTCCAGCGGTCGCCGTGAAGGCGGCCTGCATTGTGGTGTCTGCATGGGACACTTCTCTGCATCCACTGATTTATTTCACAAAACTGAGGTATAATTTTTGCTAGTAATTCCTGTCCACCAGAAATACAGAGACACCAGGGTCTTCAGACATTAGCAAGGAGCTGAAACTCCAGAACTACTGGTTTTGCTGTGACAAGGCTGACCTGCTGCTGATAAACATTTGAGTCGGTTGGGCCTGTTCACTCCATGGAAAAAAAATAATTTAACCCCTTGATCATGAGTTCAAAATATAAAACTGTTTCTATTTTACTTTGGAGACATTTTCAATTATTTTTGTCAGTGTATATGATAATGTGCTTCAATATATGGTCTATCTTTAATATATATGTTGCATCTCTAGAGGTAAATATTTTTCCTCTTGCATACCTGTCTTTCTGGAAAACACTTAGGAGAGAAGGAACAAATTAATTTAGGATGCAGATGCTTTTTTGGGTGTTGATGTTCCCAGAACAGCGGTAGTGACCAGTGATCTTTTGATGGCAGGGATCTCTCTTTACCTACAGCGCTTTTTCCATATTTTCAAATACATTAAATAAATTTAAAAGTAAATAGAAAATGTTTATTTTTATCTTTGGAATTATCGTCCCCTAGTTTTCTGTTCACTGACAGGCAGGCAATTTGTATTTCATTACTGCACAGCTTCAGTCAGCACATTGATCTTTATATTAATCAGGCACTTAATGAAAACTTTACCAACCTTTGACATGTTTTTCCTTGCTTGTTTCCTTTTAACCCTTGTATTTATTGAAGAGCCCTTTCAGTACAACAAAGCCTACAAGCTTATGTTTTGCAAGTTCTGCAGTACTAATAAAATGGAACTAATCTACAGCCTAAGAAACACAACACTGTTTATAAGCTTTGTAGGGAACCTAGTTTGGCTATACTACTAGATGAAAAGCTCACTGCTTATTATTTTTTTTTTAATGTATAAATTGCTCTTCAAATTGTTATACATGAGTGTAAACGAAGCGTTGATGAAAGGTGTTGTTTAAACCTAAGCACTCTTGCCTTTCTACAGATTTGTCAATGTATTTCTGCCCAGTTTACAATATTTGCTACTTAAAAAAAAAAAAAAGTGTTTTATTTGTGTAACTTCAAGTTTTTCTCTCCAGCTTGGCCATCCCAGTTGAAGTTGTCTGAATCTTAATCACTGTTAATTAAAAATTAGCAAAAAGCATTGACTACAAAAGAGTATTTATCTTATCATTTGTGTTCTCCAATTTTTAAAAAGCATACTCAAATTTTGTTAAAAAATGTTCCCAGTTTTTCCATACCATTTTCATATATATATATATATATATAAAATATAATATAACCATTTTTCAATTAGTTGTGAATGCTGTAGAAGTCAGGTAGCTACATAGATGTCCTTTAAATGTGTGTTTAGCGGATGCTTGATTATTTATGTCTGCATGCCTTTGCTTGTGAATGTATTTATAAGTAACATGATTTGACATGTATGTTGAACTCATTCTCCTGTTTTTATAAGAAACTATAGGTCTTCATACAATATATAGAAAAAGCTTGGATGAGACCTGCGATTTCCATAATGGTTACGTTTGTTTGATCTGTGGAAACCAACAATTACAGTGATAAGGGCAGCTTCAAAAGTATCCTGAAGTGTTGGGAGAGATTGATTTACCCATATCCCCAACACAGAATTCGAAGTTCTGGACTGAGTCTTTCACCCCACATGCTTATGTCTATAATAGAGGACAGCACTCAGGCTAGCAGTCATCATCCCATCAGTCTTTGTTGCTAACCTGTAGTTGATGAGATCATTCAGTAATGGATTCCTTGGCAGTTCTTAAATTATGGTGTAGAGAGACATAATGTATTTCCAGATAGATAATGAAAGATCACCTAATATTTTCCCTCTCTGGAGGGTCACTTCTAGAGGGTCGGCATGTTACTGCATTTGCTTTTGGAACCTAGGTATGTTTCAGTATATCATCTGCCACATCATTTCAGATCAGATTTGCAGGGTTGTTTTTCACGATGTCAGGTTCTGTTTCAAGCTGACAGTATTGTAGCATTATGGGACTTAATGTGACCTGACATAACAGAAATTCAAATTCAGTTAGAGGTAGCCTACTATAGCCTTCATGGGGCGATTCAACAGGGCAATGAGTTACTGGTTTCATAGGCTGCTTTGCTCACAAGGTGAGCTCTGTAATTTGGGCTGGAAAATGGATACTTTTGTTTCTGGTTGCATTCTCTACAATAATTTACCAAGATATGAAAAGAGTTATGTTAGTGTTAGATACATGTAGGATTTGAAAATGTCTCCACTTACCTCTGCAAAAGTAACCAAGTATAATCAGCAAAGACTTGGTATTACTGTATAAAACTGCAATAATGCATAATCCTTTTAATAGGTTCAGCCCAGTATTAAAAACAAATAAACCCCAAACAATCCAGACAAGGTAAGCAGAGTAAGTATAGCAGAGTGTTGAAAAGAGTGGGCCAAAGAGAGCTGCCTGTGGATGTTTCCTGCACTATGAGATAGAATTATTATTGCCATATCAATAGGGTTGTGTACTTTAAAGTCTGTAGTTCCTTAAAACTGGAATTGAATTCTGTGCTGAACTGCTAGTTAGCAGAGTGAATTATTTGATTAAAAAAAAAAAAAGAAAGAAAATAGGTAATGCTAATGTGAGAACTTAGTCTGTAGAATATAGCATCATAAGAATCCATGTAAATGGACTATATCTTGTCTGTGCCACCTGTTTTGTCATCTTCTACAAGTTATCTATATTACCTATCTTCTTATGAGAGCCAACATTCGCTGTCGAGCTAGCCTGCCAGTACCGTGAAAACTGAATCAAATCAGAGTTGAGAGTTTCAGCAATAATGCAGTACAAATACTGTGTTAATAATTCTGTGAAGCCTCTGTGTGTGTGTGTTGTCATTTCTGCATGAGCATAGCGAGGTGCTTTATGAGCCACAGGAAATCCCAATATTTCACTCCCTTTGTATCTCTGTATTCATTTTCAGATCTTACTCTGGACCTGCATACTGAAGTGACACGCTGAAGTGATTTGTTTTGGGGTGATATGACACTAATGGCATCCTTTAATTTTCAAGCCTACACATCAGATTTTGAGAGAAGGCATGCAGGAAATCTTATAGTTATGAAATTAATGGCACTTGTTTTTTCTGAATAATATGTTGACTGACTTGACTCTACAAAAGGTGTGGTTTCTAACATACAATCTGAGGGAACACGGAATCAGTGAAAAAACTTGGTCTTTTGGAGAAGTGTGCAAAATGAGGTGCAGAATGGGGGAAAGCTTCTGTAATTACTGTCAAGATATAATGAGAGAAAATATAAAAAATAAGATTGTCCCTCTCACCCACTCATTTGTTAGGGTACAGGAGAAAATAGAGAAAACCTGGGGTTTTATACAAAGTTAGTTTTTGGACAGCCCATAGTAAAAAAAGTTGTTTCATTGGAAAATGTGTGTTTTAACATAATTACTAGCTACTTGCTAAGGCTGCTTATACTGTAAAGGAGCAGTCTAAAGACCCAAGGGTAAATATATGAATCAGAAGGAAAAAGTTGTCAGCCACCCATGCAATCACCAGAAATAGAGAAAATTTTTACACAATAACAGGTATCATTATGGGGTAAGGAGCCAGAAGCCAAGGAACTGTCAGTCTGAAAGGCAACAGGAAAGCATGTTGTGAAGAGCTGCTCCTGACAAATTGGGGCTCTCTCTATCTTAACAAAGCCATGGGTCAGCTGAAGACTCCCTCAGAAATTACACTGAGCATTACAGTTGTTTGATACTCAGATTACTTCAATTTTAATTGTTTATATATTTTTGAGACCCACTGGAAGAACTAGTTTGAATTTATTAGTTGTAATATAGTTTTTTGAATGACTGGGGAAAGATCTAGAAATAAAATTTGGAGTAGTATTTGGCTGTACTGCAAATTTGAAGGCATGTCTAATTTTTTATGTGATTAGTTCAGATACCAAGAACAACAAAAAGCTTTTGAGGTATTAGTGCCTTGGTCCTTAGGAGCAGTTTTCTCATGCTGATCTGTTTTGGGCACAGCATTATCCGTATTTGAGTTTGCCACCTGAATGCTGCTTTTACATGTGTCTATGAAAGCTGCAGCTCCATGTTTAACTGCAGTGCAGATGGAGATATAACCACCCCAGATCCAGCTGTTTGTTGCCATTCACTATCGCGTAGCATTCCTGTAAGGGCGAAGTAGATTGCTAAGTTTATTCTAGCCAGTTTCCAGCTGCCTGAATTGTTTTCTGCCAATTTAGATCATCTCAGCAGCCTTAATTGTGTGAGGAAGAAACTTCCTAGAGCTGTTTTCATTGACTGATTTTAGGTGTTCCAAACAACACCCAGAAAATTGTTGAATTTTAAGAGAGAAGTCAGTCCTTTGTGAGGATTGAATATCTACTTGTTTGTGAAAGGAGGGGTCAAGGCACAAATGTTTCTTTTCTGCTAGAAGATATTTCCCAGAATGAAACTTTAAATCTCAGAGCTGCAGAGTAGATATAGGATGGTCTCTAATAGAGAAGTTTGGGGTAAGACAGTTAAGCAATGCCAGGATCTTCTCCTCAATGAATGAACTGCATCTCTCCATGATTTATAAATTAAAGAATTAGGCCTAAAAGCTGTCAGTGGAAAACATTATTCCTGAAGTTAATGGGTGGGATGTTTTTCTTAATGCTTGATTGATGAGTTTTGTTCCAGTTGGCATCATTAGTTGAGTAAAATAAGCAATTTGTTTCAATCCTCAGAAAACCCAGTACAGAACTAGAATTTAAATCAGTGTTTTAGTGTGAAACTCTGGAAGTCTTTCACTTCTATGTGTTTGTGTGGGCTCTAGGGGCAGATATGTTCTCCCTCTGGTCTGATCTGTAGATGATGAGAGCCCCTTGTTCCCCTGTCAGGAATTACTGAGTTTTTAGCCAAAGCTAGGTGAGCTTGTTAGTTCTTCAAGCCTTGGGTTTAATCTCACAGTATATGAAGGAAGCAGCTGTTTGCCTAAGTAATTTCAAGAAATGACAGGAAAAAAGAAGACTGAATATATACATGATTGTGTGTATATAATTAAAAAAAGGGAAAAAAAAAAAGGCCTGAGGTTGAGCGTGGTAGCTTTGATTATCGATCAACTAAGATGAGTAACACAACTAATTTAATTCTGCTTTCATAGCTGTTAGGTAAAATTAATTCCAAACAGCAGCAGAAGTGCCAGGACAGAAAGGAACTATTTTCTGTTTTCCAGGCACTAATTGCTCGTTTTTTAAACTTGTCAGGTTGAGGAGAATGGCTTATGTTGCAGGGATCTTCAGACATTATCCAAACAGTTAGGAACTTACAGCTGTTGTGTGACCAGAATCAGTAAGGAAGAAACGCACTGTCCACTTTCTGTGACTGCAGGGGTTAGATATGCTCTAATACAGTAAGAGTACAGTCTTGGAACCCATATTCTTGAATGTGTGGACTTTGTGCATTAATAGTCACTTGAAAATACTTTCTAAAACGAGTGGAGGGAGTCAAAGAATCAAATGGTAGGGCAAAGGTTTGTGATTCAAGGATGCACCACCGGTGTGGACATTAATGCTCAGTAAACTTTGGCACATTTTTTTTTCTTATTGTTTCAAGCTTTTTTTCCCTCTGTTGACCTGGCAGAAGAGAAAGGTACTGCCTTTCCTTTTGGTCTCTCTAAGAAATTGTAAGAGTAGAGAAAGCAATATGCCTTGCTCATCAGCCTAAGTTTGAGATGTCTCTGTGATTTTGTTCTCTTTCAGCTTATGCGTCTGTTCAGTTTCCATCCAACATTGTCTGTGTTCTCCTTCATGCTGGGTGAATTGAATGGGCAGAAACTCACACTGGTCTTTTTGAATGCAGAAAAACACAGGAGCAATTCTTATCAGAAGAAAAAAAGTATGATCCTGGACCATTCTTTGTCACACTAGTTAGAAGAATGTAGAAATTCTGAAATAGCCTGTTTTGTTTTTTTTTTTTTTCTTTATGCAAGGCAGGAACGAGAGTCCATTTTACTATAACAGGTGTTTGACTGGTGAAGACTCACAAGCATTGAAGTCCTCTAATGTTTTCTGGTTTTACTTTTCAGAAAAACTGTGAATAAAACATGGGTTTTACCCAGCAAATCTGGGTATGCCACAATCGCTATGTACCTTCAAATGTGAAGACCTCAAAGCCTGACTTTCTACATCACCTATGTTCTGTGTTTTCCTTTAAACTGTCACATTAAAAAGATTATTGGCCCCGTTTATTGCATGCTTCTATCCACAGGGACTCAGATCTGAATTTTCAACTTCAGAGTTTAAGTGCCAGATTTTACAGTTGGGATAACTTGGACAGAATTCTAATCAGCAGCTCTAGAAGCTCAGTGAAGGGCTTGTTATAGTCCACTTGAGGACTTTTCTTTGTGAACAGCTTTTTCATGAAAAGATTAATTACCTGAAAAGCATTTCTACTTTGTAA
Organism: Pampusana beccarii; assembly: GCA_013399365.1. Lineage (NCBI taxonomy): Eukaryota > Metazoa > Chordata > Aves > Columbiformes > Columbidae > Pampusana > Pampusana beccarii. Next base: position 797,075 of record VWYH01006860.1, on the reverse strand, counting down.
CCATCACCTCCCACTTCCTAGTGAGGCTACAGACAATTTCAAAGTCACTTTCTTTGTAGCACATATGTCATAGAAATACGGACACTGAATTTGGCTTCCAAGTGAGACATCCACAACCTGGAGTGAATCACACTCCAATATCCATAAAAGTTATTGGAATTTAAAGGAATCCTCTCAGCCAAAGATCTCACAATATGGGTGGATTAATATTGCTGACTTCCACTCCTGTACAAACAGTGAAGCGATAGTGGAACTTGGAACAGCATATTTCTCACTGCGTTCTTTTCTCCTTGCAGTTCTTCCTCGTCTTTGTTTTCCAAAATCTGTTTAGATGTAGCTTGTGCTGCCTGTTTTGGTTCATGCGGCACATGAAACTGTGTGATACCTAACTGTCCATCAAAACTGCTATTTTATTTGATCACTCTGTTCATACAATGGAACATCTTTCTATATTCACCCAGACAGTGTTGCTTATCCAGTGAATGTGGCAACTTAACTCCTGTGAGGATGGAAACACCTATTGCTGACCTGTGTTACTTTTTCCTTAAATCATCAGATCAGTTTCCTGAGTTGGTCAGCCATGGTAAACATATTTTCTTTCTGATCTTCCTTTCTGTTCATAAATTATTTCTCTCTCTAGCTACACAGTACTTTTATTTGAAAACAAAAGCAAAGAAAGCCTTTAATCCTTTCTGGCAATCCCTATAATTTTCTCTATAGAATACAATAATAGACAGCATGCAAAGTAACTTTCAGCGTGTTGTGTGAAGAAATAATGAAGGATAATTTTAATATGTACACTAAAAGTTACAGAGACTCCTTAATAGGACTAAGACACACACATACCTCCCTCACCTTCCCCACAGATATTTCATTGCCTTCAGTAAAACTCTTTGGGGTTGTTAACCAGTTTAAGAAGAATCTGATAAGACTCTAACTTTTCTGATTTATTTATGTGTTTAAAAACTGACTGGTGTATATTGCAGATAAACCTTGAAATGTCCTTGAGAAGATTAACATTGACTTTCCACTGAATGGATAATTATCTTACTGTATTACATCTGAGTTCATACCGAGTGGGTGGGCTTTTAGGTGTATGTGACAAAGAGCTAGTGTAATAGCTTTAGGCAGAATGCTTTGTAGCTGAATGCAAGAGAGTTCAAATGTACTACAGACCATTAATATGTGTCCAGCTTCTAAGGTGGAAATTAAGAGAGATCATTCTGAAAAGTCAGTTGCTAAAGATGTTGCTGTTTATTGATTGAAGACTTTGTTTCAAGTTTCAACTGTTCCGTGGTTTTCGCTTGGTGTGCGGTTTGGGTGTGGTGGGTTTTTTTGGTTGTTGAAGTTTGGTTTTGTTTGTATGATGAAGATGTGCAAACTGATAGTGGCTTCCTACTATTTCTTATCTCTTTCCCCATCTGTTCTTCCTTTCTTTGCTTGTTTACATCATTTAAATGTGTTTTGTTCTTTATTTGTAGAGAGATGCCTTAGATATTAATGGGTTTGAAGAGACTGTGCGGGTAGAAGATCAAATCCCAATTAGATTGCTGTAAAATAGAAATGTATCTTGCCCAAATAGGCACATGTAGCTGACTTCTCCACATTACTATCATGCTTCTGCCTGCAAGGAGACAAGTGCAGTGTTTTGATCCAAGTGCCCTGAGAGAAAGGGGCAGGGTCACTGAAATGGGGCAGAACGTCCAGAACAACCAGCTCAATTCACACCAAAGATGGTGGAGATTTTTTCAATGACTTCCTCCATGTTATCCTGGAAACTGATGGAAAAGTTCACATGCTGTGACTTTCTGAGCAAACCAAACACTTACACAGTTTTGCTTTTCAGGAGTATCAGAACTGATACTCAGAGCCTTTGCAATATTCTGTTGCTTTTAATTCTGGTTGGGATTAAGGTGGTGTTGCTATAGCAGGGTTCTGCATCCCTGACCTTCCACTACAGGGGATACTTTATGGGGGAAGGAGCTGTGCTGGAGTTGTGGGTGAGGAAAACCCTCACTGATTTGGTGTATAAAGAATCCCATACAGAACAAAACAAACAAACAAACAAACCCCTACAAAACCAACCCAAACCCCAGAAAAACAACAATAAAAGCCCCTTTTGGTGGTATATCATAATGCTCCTTTGTCTCCTAAGGCCCCATAACACTGTTTCTCTGTTTTTCTTCTGAAGAAAGTGACTTCAGGTACTTTTTATTATCCATTTTCTTTAGAAACAAAAGAGAGACAGTAAATAGCCTATTTGCTGATGACAACCCTGACTCGCATTCTACCATAAATGCGCTTAATTGATGCGATACTGATGAATTCAGCATCTTGGTCTTTTTACTTTTCAGGAGCTTTTGTCGCAAAGGGTTAGATGGGGTTTCCCACTATAATAATATCAAGATACTTAATTTTTTGGTGGTGTTGTTGTTGTTTTGGTTTTGGTTTTGTTTTGTTGGTTTTTTTTGGTTGTTTGTTTGGTTTTTTTTTGGTTTTTTTTTGGTTTTTTTTTAACTTTAGTATGGCTGGTTAGCTAGTATTTAGTCTGTGTACAACGATGGTATCTTCCATTGCCTGATAAAGAGATATACCAATGGTACATACTTTTAAAGCTTATTGCATTAAGAAATCCTTAATCTAGATTTCTAAATTCTTAGTTTAATAACTCGTAGTCTTCAAGTGACAACAGAGCTGCTGTCTCAAAATCCTATAAAACTGTCCAAACAGAAAGTCTGTAGCCATGTAAAACTTAGAAAGAGATGAGAAAAAAAAGTTTTCCTTTGTTATTGTTTAAATATGAAGACCAAATTGAAAGAGTAATATTGGAAGACAAATGAAGCACCACAGCAGAGGTGTTGTGTAAAGAAAGAAAGGTCTTGTCAATAAAGGACTGTGCAGTGAATAAGTCTTTGCTTCCTTTTTGGTGCATAGCTCAGGAAATCCAAAAGGAACACGAGAGAGAAGTTTGCAAATATATACTAAGATAAACTTTCACGGGAATGGGATTAACCTTTAAGAATTCTTTAAATCTAAGTTCTTTAAAAAAAAAAAGTTTTAATTTTTGTCATAAAATGAAGTAGTAATTCAACCTTATCAGAATATAACCTATTTATTTATTCAATGTTTGTGGTGTTTAGCTTGGAAATGAACTTTGAATTTAATATGCTGTTTCAGCAGTTAAAGCATTCTATTTATTTTTAGGGACATGCATGGTAAATGTATGTTGTCTCTGAGCTTAAGGTGGTGGAAAAGAGCAAATTTTTTTTTTCCTAAATAATATTTACCCTAGTGTCTTAGTGTATGGAAGTGCTATTATGCAAGGTTGTTCTTTGTGCTTTCTGCAATGGTTTAATTAGCTGTATTTTCTTTTTTACAAACTTACGTGATGGGGTTGATTGAGAGTTTCTCTAACTGCATATAAAGACAGTTTAGGGAAATTTTTCTTTCCTATGTTTTTTTAAAGCCAAGTGTTAGTCTAAGTGTTGCCCCTAAATGGTGGGGTGGTAGTCAGAGTGTAAAATTAACAGAAAACACCAAGCCAAGTAAGTGAAGCAGCAAATAACATCCAGAGTTGTCAGTGTCTAGTTTAAAAAATTGACAACCACAGCTTCAGAGCCAAAAGATAGTAGTTTGCATTCAGTCTTTTAAGATATATGGCCACAAATGGAGAAGTAGGTTTTTGAGTGTTATTGGCATAACAGTGGAACAGTTACAGTGATAAATTACAGATATGTAAAATCACTGAGAAGTACCAAAGAGTTTTTGTTATCTATTCTTTATGCCTGTATTTTTTTAGCTGCAGTGATTAATAACATTAGATTACAATATAATATAATTTGGAAAATATTGCACGTTTGCAAAATGTGTTAACAGTGAATCCGGTGTTTACGGCAGCTAGGAACTAGTGCTTAAACTTGAGGTAATCTTTTTCATGTGTGCTTGCACCAGCCTGTCTCATATTTCAGCCTTAGGATTCTTTGAAAATCAACAAGCAGAGTACTTTTGTTTCACAGAAACACAGGGCAGATGAAACCCACCTTGTTCCTTTCCGCTTCTGATCTAAATTAGAATCCTCATCAGTTTCTTTGGGGATGAATTACAGTCTTGAGCTACTAAAGCAGCCTCATCTTTCAAGCAGAGACTGGATCAGCCCCCGAGTCACTTGAACTTTCTGTAGCTGCAGGGTTTTTTGATCTATAGATGTTTAGGAAACCGTAAATTATCTGTTGTAATCCCATGCTTTTGTCATTTGAATATAGGTGGGTAATACCACAGGCCAGGAAACAGCAACACATCTAGTGGCAAACCTGTGCTCTGTGTTGGTATTTACCTCCAGGAACCAGCCAGGTTGCTGCTGGCTGCTCACTGGTGTCTCTGGGCTTAGCTGTCCTGAGGACTCTATCACTCACTGTTTTCAACACCTTCCCCCTCCCTCATGACTTCTGCTTGGAAGATGCTTTAACACAAACCTTGACAGGTAGTATGTACAAGCAGATATAATGTCCTTTCATAGATGGATTTGCAGAACTGGGGCTGAAAATACTTGCAGTGCTTTTTTGCTCTCCTCCTCCACTGTGACTAACCACGATTTAAGAAAAATCTTGTGTGTCATACTTATTTTTCTCTTTGATTAGGAAAGAAACTAGAAATGTTGTTTTGTAAGGCTGTGTTAATAAAAGACATCGGGTTAAAAATATTTGACTGGGAGGAAAGTTAAAGTAATTTAGTAAAGCAATGCTTTGGCTTTTAATTTTTGGCTCCTCTGTTGGCCTGTTGCTGACCTTTCTCTATGTTGTTGTGCTCTGGATTTTCTGCCTGTAGATTGGGACTTTATTTTTCTGTTAAGTATTCTGAGGTCTGTTGAGAAAGAGCTGGTGTCAACGCTCAGGAAATGAAAATCTCTTGTAATCAGTTAATCTGCATTTCATGTTTGAGATCCATGTTGCTTTTGTGTTGTTTATTTAAAAAGAAAACGGATATGCGAGCTGAAAGAAGAGAAATACTTCAGTACTTAGGTCCTGTCTGTCTTGACTTCCTTCCTCATCTGAAAGAATTTTAGTTTTTCACTATGGATGTTTTGCCCAAGTGTGGAAATAATAGTTTTTTTGTTTGTCTGAATGCACGCGATTTAGATACCTGGACTTCAGTGACAGTAATAGCTTGAAATCCAAATAATTTGCAGCTCTGTTGTGATCAATTACAAAAAAAAAGTCTCTTACTCCACCAAGACTGCATTCTTGTCAAGAATACACAATTCACTTTCGAATATAGAAATCCACAGGAATCATTTGTAAAGTAAAAATCCCAAAGGCAGACAAATAAAATCAACATCCCCCCCAGATTCTCCTCTTCAAATATTACTCTGAAACCAGTATTTTTGTGGCTGTTAGGGAAATGTTGAGTGAACATATTGAGGATTCTTCATGCTAAATGGCCACCATCAGATTATATAGATAAAGTAGAAGTTCACTTTCTAATGTATCATGCTTTTCTCAGAGGTTTATAACTTTCTTAGATCAGTTTTTAGACATAATATTATCCATAAAGTAGAAGATGAAACAGTATCAATTTGAACAGATTGGATTGGTGTGATTTTTTTTTTTTTTTAATTACATAAACATGAAAACATTCCTGAAGTGCTTCAATAAGCACACACCCCCTTCCCCCCCAGTTTTTCAGTTCAAAATAAAAAAAACCCTAGACCAAAAGACATGTCCTTGTGGGTTCCATCTTTTAATAAATTGGAACAACAATATATCAAGCATTGGTCCATTCAGGAGAGAAGCTGTAAAACTGGAAATTAGAGATGATGTTCACCATATCAAAATTTCAGTGTCTTCCATTGTACTCTTAAAGATATTGCATGTATTAAGTGTATTGTGTTAGCTCTTCATGTTTTCAGATTGACCTTTCAATTCCTAAAGTGCACCCAGCAATTTGCTGACTATCTATCATGTCCTCAGTATCTACTATGCATATAGGATGAGCTTTTAAATATGATACTTTTTCTTGGCCAATGAATTGTGTTTTGAAGAACATATCAGAAAAGCTATATTCTTTTTTTTTTTTTTTTTTNTTTTTTTGTATGTGTGTCTGTGTGTGGAAGTGGCACACTCCCTTGGAGGACTGAAACTAAAATCTTTTGTGAAGTTACTGTATTACTAGTAGTACTTGTTGGACCTTTAATCATTTTGTCAGTATTCATTTTTCATGAGTCTGCTTTGCTCTGTTTCCTGCAATTCCTTTGTGTGTGTTTATGTAACAATCTTCTTTCTTTGTCTTCAAGTGAACGATTTGCTCTGGCAATATGAGATGAATGATAGGTACTGATAGATTTAAAGGAGTATCTTAGCAATGAAAAGAGGAGCCAAAAGAATCGCGTGTTCATATAGCTGTAACTACAAACACTACAGGGAGTTACTGTGGAGGCAATATATTGGCATTAAATCAGCATCGGATTTGTTTGTAACTTTACTTCGATGATTGAAATTGAATTCACAACTTCCTTCAGCTCAGTCAATGCAGCAAAGAGCAGACCTGCCCCAAATAGAATGCAAAGTGCATTAAGCTTGAATCTTTTGCCTTGAGGCCAAATGGAGTATTTGTGCTGAAATCTAGCATGGGGATTTTTTGACATGCTCCAATGCTAGCTGATCTGGTGAGCTTTCCACCAAATACGTTTCAGCTTCTGTTTTTTAGTCGTGTTGTGGCTGCTGCAATGATATGACTGTATTCAGAGCACTCACTTGCATAATTAGTCTCTTAAATAGTGATACATTCATGTGGGGAGGAAAATTACTAGTTTATGTGTGGAAATACAAGTTAGAAAAGGCTAAATATTTTTTCTAACATCCCCACTTTCAATTTCAACCTGCTCCCACTAACCCTGATGGCAAAGTCTGGCTTCTGACTTGCCAACCGCTAGTTGTTGTTATTTGGAACTGTCTGGACAGTCAGAGGTTGCAGGCAGCTATTGAGACCTGAGTGGTAGCAGCAGGCAGCTGCCTGCAGCTTTTCTTGGGACAATCGCCCATCTTCTGAGTATTCAGCTCCTAAATTCATATTCTAGCTGATGATATAGTCTTGGAAAATTCTCTCACCTGCATGATGGGAGCGAATCTAAAGGGCTCTTATGCAGAATGGTGAAGTGAGTACAGGTACGGCTTCTGCCAGGGACTTTGAATTTTCAGATAAGGCAGGCTCCAAACACCTGTTTCTTGTTGCATGACTTTCCAAATACCTTATTTATTGAGCTAAAATTTTTCATATATGCTGCTCTCATCATTATGATAAATCGTTTAGGAAATGATTGCATTTCAATTTGGTGCTACTTGCCTCACCATCGTGTGTGCTGTACTAGCATAATGTCTTTCAGAAAAAGTGCATTTATATTGGGGTTTTTGCTTTATTGGACATACTTAATTAGAGTCCAGTTATTATTTTTCTTGAATTCTTTTGCTACGTCTTTCAACAACTTAAAATACTTAAAAAACTTCTACCATGCTGTGGCCATAATATTTAATGAATGAAAGTCCATTTTGCGACTAAGGAGATGCAAGTGTTAAAATATAATTTTATTGCTTAGTGCCTAATTTTCAACATGCCGTTGTAGGTCTGAGGAGCTCCAGGTACATGTGTAATAGCAACATCCATGGCTGTCTTGGGAGTTCTCTGTGTTGAAATGAACTCGCATGATGTAATTGTGTATTTAAAACGTAAGAATATTATTGTGTGGTAACTGTTCTAAGGCTTTGTCCTTTGTCTCATGTGTAACTGGGTGTTGTACATTTAACTAAATGTGCAATTCTTTGAATCTCAGTTGCATAGGCAGTGTTTGTATCAGAGTGCCTACATTCCTGCTGTACATCTTTTTTCTAGTTTTGTTTTTTCCTCCTTTAGTAATGGAAACATCATGCAAGGAATCTCAGTGTCAAAAAGGGAGAAAAGTTAACATTATAGTTCCTCCAATAGCTTTAATGTAACTTCACAAGAGATATATATTCAGGCATAAATGTAAACTCACATAAACTGTGAAACTTGAAATGTTCTGGGGCAACTTTCAATGCCAGTAATAACTATTTTATTGCTATTTTGTGTGCTTGAAGTCTCTACCACTGAGTTCTGTCATTGTATCTTGAATATAAATTTTCTGTCATGAAAACTACAACCGTGTGCAATGGACTGTCAAGCAAAATAGCTGTATAATTGCAAACTTGGACTGGAAAAATCCGCTGTCACAGGAATACCTGCTAATTTTGAGAATTCAAAAGGTCTGCATCTTCTGAGATTTGAGTTATTTGTGTTCTCTACAGTAGAAGGTGTATTTTTGAACTTTAAGATGTGATTAGTTGTAAATAGGAAATACTTGGAAAGTTTATGCCACACCCTGTGTTTGAAACCTACCAGATAGTATTTGATAAACTACGGAATATTTTCTTTCAAGGTGCAGGGTGTTATGGAAAGTTGCACCCTACATTTTTTACGCTTTTTTTTTAGTCAAAACAATAGGGATAATGGCATTTATTCTGAGTTTCATTAAGAAAATAGTATTGAAGTGTACACCTCTATACAAAAATGAGATTTATGCACTTAAAAATTCGTAGTATGGTTACACATTTGTTTTGAAGCTTGAAAACAGTGAGAATTTCTTTGTTACACCTTTTAAGATATGTTACATCATCCTTTAAGTTTTGCCCTTCCTATCCTGTAACCTCTGCTCACTTCCTTATCTGGGCCCTGTACAAATTCACGTCTTTTAAGGCCAGAGAGGATTATCTTATCTGATCTATCTTGAGTATCACTTATGCAGTGGACTGATTGAGTTAGAGCATGTTGCTTGGAGAGCTGTTCACCTTGAACAGAGGATATCAAATGAAGGACAATCTAGCATTTGTCTCAAGTAGGTGGTTCTCATGGTGCCACTAGTGTGATTCTCACTTCTTTTTTTTTCGGTCTTGCCTTCTTAGGCTTTGCACTTGGTCCCCTTTTGAGAAAAATAAACCAAAACAAAACAGACTTCTTTCTCACCCATCCATTTTTTTCTGTCTGTTTTTTTCTGTTAACCCCTATACATCTTTCATCCTTACTTGGTGATGAATACGTCTTTTAGCTTCCTTGTTCTAATGGGGAGGAGGAATTGATAGATAATCCTCTTTCTTGGACCTTTCTTTTCTGATCTGCTCTTAGCCTTCTAAATTTTCCGGGAAGGCATTGTTGAAAATGATGTTTTCATGGAATCATTTCTGTGTTCGTCTGTTTTGATCCGAATCTAAGAGTGTTGCAAAGGGAGAAACAGGCTACTGTGTGGCAGGAGCTTGTAGGTAAAAGGAAATGACAGTGGCATTGGCAGGAACATTATCGTAAAACCCGTCACAATGTGACAGGCTTCAAAAAGAGAGTTTGGAAATGTTCTACAAGAACCACTGCTGGTGGTTCTTCCACTGCACATAAAAGCAAATGAATTATGTAAAGGTCACAAATGAACATTTTTTGGTTCTTAGGCTCATTGCCGACATTATTGCTGAAAATCTGGGGAATTGTCTTCATCTTACTCTCTGGAATTTGTGTGCTATTATGAATCATTTTGTTCAGACACTCTTGTGTTATGCACCGTTCCTTTCATGGTGCTTTTACGATGACATAAATTCTTTCATGAAACTAATGAAAAGCCGTTTCCTCTGTTGCACAAACTACACTGAGAGATGATCACATGCACAAGGATTTATGAGCAGGTCTTGTAGCTGATGTCATACCTTTATTATAATGATGAAGATTACTTTCTGGAAAAAATAAGAGCAAAAGAAATGTGTCAGGAAAGCATGTTGGATTGATGAATTAATATTTGTAAATGTTTAGTAATCTTCCAGAAAAGGTGCACTAGAAGGGATCCAAGTATAAAATGCATAAAATACATGTGTAAATACCGAACTAGTGGAGGACCTAGTGGCCTAAAATTAAGTGACTTATTCTTCATAGGAAAAATCTGGTGAGCTATTTCTCCTGTGCTTTCTTATATCTTTGGCATTTTTATTTTTCCTTCTATCTGCTCTTTTTCTGTTACTAGTGTGCTACTGTGGTGTGTGTGTGGCTTATGTGTGTAGTATGTTTTGGTTTTTTGTTTTTGGTGGGTTTTTTGGTTTGGTTTGGTTTTGTGGTGTGGTTGGTTTTTTTTGTTTGGTTGTTTTTTTTTTTTTTTAGTGTCCTGATTTCTTTTTTCTCTTGTCCTGCATCAGGTCACACATAGCAGCCGCTAAGGAATTGCAGCAGAACTGGCAGTTGTGTACACAAGTGCTGTACTGTATGGATCGCTCCAGCTAGTCTGCAGCTGGCTTCCTATATAAAATGCTTCTTTTTCTCAATATTGCTACTTGCACTGGTATTCCCCCCTTCTGATCTTCAAAAGCACTACATGTGAAAGGCTGGTCATCAAGAGGTCTGGTGGTTGTATGTGTGTGATCTTTTGAGAAGATACTGCAGCTTTGCTGCTCAAGAACAAAACTACCATCCAGGATAGCAGTTTCCAAGTTTAGCAGGGATAATGAAGTTGCTCTGTTCACTAAACATATTTTTTCCAATGTGTCTTGCTCTAGACAGACCTGTAAAATGCACACTGCAATGTCTCAGTTATAGACTCATTCTAGCTGACTGCTATGTCAGATCTGCTCTATTAGAGTTTTCCTGTGAGAGCATTCCACTTTGTAGCAGTAATGCTCCCAGTATTTGGAAAATGGTATTTTATGTCCTGATGCTTCCTTCAAATTATTTAGTTTGAACTTTGAAAGTCTTCCTAGCTTGCTAGTAGGAGTAGTTATAGATAAACAAGACTGTTCCAGTCTGCATGCTGGAAAATATGAGCAGAGTGAAAACGCGTGAGCTAAATTTTGAACACTTCTATGAAATATGATTGTCATGTAGACGCCTGATAACTGTCAGCAATGATCTCCCAGCCTGCTGATGTACTGATTTAGCTGAGATCAAGGTAAGTGGTGTACTCGTAAGTTATGTTGCTGTGCACTGAACTGCACAGAATGAAGGAACTATGCTTTGGAAGGGATAAATGGCTATTACTTTTTCCTAAATATCTTATCACTTATGTCTGCACAAGGTAAAGTATGAGTCAAGAATAGTTTGGTTGGATATTAAGCGTTCTCCTGCCATGTCTATATAGTGCTTTTTAGAAGGTGTTTGTTTGCTTCAAAGAGAGTGAATGGGGACTAGGTTACAGTCTTTCACCAGCAGCTTCCAAATACAATAGAACTACTGAATTTATTTTTGGGAGTAGGAGATTTTTCTTCCTACTGTTTGAGGATCATCTGATTTGCCAGTTGACACTTTCAGTGAACACCCTGAAAACCCTCTTTTTGTTAAGAAGGAGAATCAGAGAAACACTAGTTTTTCTGCTATAAAAGGTTTCTTTAAAATGTAGGTTAATAAATAGCATGAGTGGAAAGTGCAGAAATTTTGTTTTGAAAGCATTTTGCTGCAGAGACAACATAGCAGGAGGTAACTCCCTGAATCTTTCTCAGGAACAAACAGTAAACACTGTGATTGAAATATTTCAGTCTCTTTTAATGTCCGACTGCTTATAATCGAAGTATCAAAGGAAGAAACGCAACACTACCTTTGACCATGTTTAGATTCAGCACAAAATTTTTGTTTGAAGTAAGGCCGAAGGCATCACTGCCCAAAGTTAAAGATTACTAGAAGGAAATTGAAACCTGAGGTCCCCTGTTAAGGTGCAGAAATTGAGCTGTGTCTTGTGCTGAGCATCCCTGCACAGCTGATTGTGCTAATGGTGTCTTCCCTTGCTGCGACCTGCGAGTGGCCAGAGCCACAGAGGAGAAGCCAGCTGCACCTTCCCTGAAATAGCATCACTATTTCTGGCGTGGTCAGCTGAAGCCCAGGGCACAAATTTAACTGGTGATTGGCCTTGTGCCCAGAGCTTACACAATCTGTTATAATCACCAATGTCTTCCTGAAGTTTTCTGATCTTCACATTTTCTTACTTGAAGCAAGACAGTCTTGTCCTCCGACGTGCTCATATTTTTCACTTTTTCTTTTCTGCATCAACATCAAGAGGATAGAGCATTTGGATCTCTCATGTTCATCCAAACTGAGAGAAAACAGTAGTTAAAAACATATGGGACATTTTATCCCAAGAAAGTCAGCGTTACATACAGGTCCACTGGAACAACGAGATACTATTTCAGGTTCTCTTCTAGTAATACTAGATATATTACAAAGCAATTAGGTAAAGAAAGAAGCCTGGATAGGAAGAGAATAAATTTATTTTAAATAAATTGGAAAGACAAAAAGCTCCTTATTTCGAAAGGTGAAATTCTGAGCAAGTAAAGGAGACAACTTTCAAATGCTGCTGGACTGACCAGCTCAAGAACTTGAACGTGGAGGAAATATGACAGTTCTTTAAAACAACACCACACACCCCCACATTAACCTGGATGAATTATCACCTCAAAGAACATGAGGAACAAGCAATGAAAAAAAAGATGATGGGTGAAGTATGTTACATCTTAGAGACAAGCATTTTACAGCTAAATGAGAATTGGCAAATTCAAGCTGAGTTAATGCTTGTAAGCAAAAGCAATAAAAAAGAAAGCAATGAGAACAGTGAAAAAGAATAAAAAGATGATCTAGCTAGGCTCACAAATCTCAGTAAATATGTTTGTGTTTGGATTTCAGTCAGACTGGTAAATATTGACCACTCTGACAAAAAGAATGGCTAACCAAAGGGAGGTTAAGGCAACGGACAGCGGCTCAAGTAAAGCTGCAATACAGTCTGAAGAGTGTGGTGTGGTTGTATGCTAGCCCTCAGCTGGAGTTTGGAAAGAACTGGCTTATGATAAGAAAGAAATACTTTTCTGATTATTGTATCCACTTAGCAATATTATCGCATTGCTGATGAGTAGCAACCGTAATAATATATTTAAGAATTGTACTTTAGAAGTTCACGTGGTGGAAGGGCAGAGGAGAGAGAGAAATAGTAACCCAGAAGACAACAAACTTTGTAAGTCTACCTTGAATAGAAAGAATTTAGAAGAGAGATAGAGGACTTTTTTTTGCCCCCCCCCTTTTTTTTTTCATTTTTTAAAAATGGGTGAAGATACATACGTTAAAAAAGAAATAAACAGATGATATTTCTAAAGGCAAAGTATGCTAAACTAATGTGATGTTGTTCCTTGATGAGTCCACTAATTGCATAGTTATAGTAAATGCAGTGCTTCTTATATGTTTGGGTTTTGACAAAGTTTTCCATGCATTGCCATGTGGAAAATTGTTGTTTACTATGGAGGCTGATATAAGAATGCCGGTAATGGCTGAAGAGAAAGGGCTAACTCTTGTGCTGAAAGTGGCATGGATAGGTCAGAGGGATAGTATGAGCTAAGGATTCTGTTTGGAACAAATCTTATTTTCCTTACTGGCTTTGTTCTGAGAGATAGGATAGTGTGCTTCTATAAATGCGGAGTTACTTGGTTAGCTGGTATCTGAAGAGGCCCTAAATGCTCTAGTCTGCCTGTTTAACAGGGGCATCTTTACACTCTTTCTGGTGTTTGCATGTTCTGCTGCTGTGACAGTTCACGATGTGGCAAAGTGTCCTGCCAGCTTGCTGTCAGTGAATGAAGTCTCCTGAGCTCACTTTGCAATTCCCACTCCTTCTACCTTAAAAACCAGGCTGAGACACACCTCCAGCCCCTGAATGGGCAACTTGCCACCTTCCGGGGGCTGTTGAACTCCCCCATGCTCCAAGTCACATGTGATTTCCCGCAATTTTTACTGTTGTTCTCTGCAGAAGAGCTAAATGGGGGCCAGTGGGGTGAAGGTAGAACTGGCATTTTGGGTGAAAGTGCATGGGAGGATCCTGATGAACATTCCTTCATCACTTGATTTTTGATATGCCTAGAAATAGGCTTTCTGTTGTTTCCTGTGTTGAGATCTACATATCATAGAGTAAGGAAGTAAGTACTCAAATATATTTTGAAAACAGGGCTATTAATCTCTAATCTTCCTTAAAGGGATATGTAACAGCTGGTATGCTGATGACAATGGAAAGATAAAAATAAATCGGGCTTTGTTACAAAAAAAAAAAAAAAATAATAATGCTGACTTTCTCTCTTTTGAGGGGTTCTAACAAGTAAGTTTTTCTGTTCCACACAGGAGGATTGTTGCAGGTACTGCTTGCACAAAACCTGACAGCTATTATTAGTGTAAAAGAGTGCTTTTATGTGGTAGAGTTCATAAAGAATTGATGACATCTTTCTCTCAGGAAGTTTATAATCAAGTGTAATCCCAACCCACGGGGTTTTTCCTTCTCTATGAGGCTGATAAGCTTCTGTCTTGAAGATGTTATCATGGAAGATTTAGATGACTGCTGTGTGCTTCATAAGTATAGGAATGGACAGCAAAGCATTATTGCAGTAAATTTTAATACGTTTTTAAAAGCAGTTATTTGGGATGGAGTGTTGAGAATTCAGTAAAATTCAGGTTGTTATCATCAAAGGAATTGTTTTGGTCTTTTCAAAGTCCCCTGTCTTGTCAGCAGTGTATTGTCAAGTTCTGTGAATTCATCAAGAGTATTGTGTTTATTTGGTTTCTTCTCTTCCCATCCCAGGTCCAGGACTTATAATATGAGTGTCTCCTGTGCCTGACTTTAGGGAGGTGAAAAAAAATACTGGGAAATTTAACTATGATATAAGTTAAAGGTAAAAAATAATTTTGCATATCTTTCCTGGCTGTCTGCATTTTTAAATAAGCATTACTGGTTTTGGAGTCCTTATATTCGGATGCTTGATACAAGCAATATTGACTTTACAAAGTGATAAAGCTTAAGAGGATGATATTGATATCAGGAAACATAGTAAGAAAAACTACCCCAGGGATCTCCTATGCCTGCAAGTAGTGGCAGGGTGATGTGACATCGTGGACATGAAGTAATGCAATGACGTCTCAGTGCCCTCTGTTCCGTGAGGAGGGAGGAGGTCAACAGGATCTTTGCTGCATCCATGATTAGAAGCTGTAAGGAGGAACATGCCAAAGAACCAGGGAATCTCAGATAGCTATGCCATGTTTCTGTAGGTCTCAATCTGAGTATTGACTGCAACATTTCTACTTGTCAGTACCAAATCTACTCCGCAGGTTCTGCAAAACCCACTGGACAGTTCTGACATCTCTGCCTCTTGGCAAGCTCGGAAACACAAGTGGTGTTGCTGGTCACATCAAAAATGCATTTGTAGATGCGTGGGAAAGAGAAGGAGCAGATGGCAGGACTGACACAAGCTTTACTTTTACCATAGTTTGGTCTAGTGCTATTAACTCCTGCTTTCTTGATGGAATATAAAGAAAGCCAGTGTTTCTTTGGAGTTACCGGTGCTAATCGTTTAATAATAGGTCATGATAGCCCAGCCTGTAGATAGTAACTGGTAGGTAATACTAGTGATGCCTCTTGCTGCTAAGTGGGTATTCACACCTTGGCTGACCAAGTGCACATTACAGTCCAGGCTCCTTTCAAATGTATCATAATGAATTAGAGCTGAGATGCTGACTGGGGGTGGGGGGGGTAACAAAACCCCGTGATCATTATTTGCCTTCACAAATTTCTCCAAGGAAGTCAGCTGCACTGGAAACTGCACCTTGTTAAGATTGGTATGCATTTCATTTGTAATACTCAGTGGAAATGGCCATGATTAACCCATCCCTCCCTGCCAAGTTCCTATGGAGAGGTTCAGCAATGATTACTCACTATTACATCAAAATGATTTTACCAGTTCCATGGTTGTTCAGCTGTTAATGTTAATTTTACAGTTCTGTTCATAATCTGCACAATTGACGCCCTTGATTGGCACTGAAACTGAATCGTCTGAATATGAGATGTGAGCAGATTTAGCAATACCTGAATTTATTTAGGTAGCAGTCAGCTCTGGGGGGTGAATATGAGATGATTGTGTGTAGACGATTTTGAAGCGGTAAACTTGGGATAAATTATTGTCAAAATAATCTGAACTGTGGCTACCTCCCTGGTGATCTTTGAAGCACCTATTGGAAACTTGACGTAAGTGTTGTATCTATCATATTTAGGATTTTTTTTCTCCACTTTTTACAGTAGAGAAAGAAATTGTAACAATTTTGTGTCAGCGAATGAAGATTATACAGAGAGAATTCAGATATTAATTTGCATAGAAAAAATTATTGTAACGTGATGTAAGTGGATGAAGCACAAAATTTTTATGGAAAGCCACAGACAGCCTTTTTTTTCCCTCTCTATAAAGAGCAGAATAGTCTACTCTAAAATGTTATTTTATGCTGAAGGTATGGAAAGGTCATGGCAAGGATAGTGTGGTGTAGTTTTTAATGTTTTTCTACATCAATTTTCCTACAGCACCACCATTTTTAAAAATTCTCTTCGCTTGACTATGACTGTTTTTCGTATATAGGAGACTAATGCTACAGAAATTGCTTCTTTGTTTCTCTTTGTGCAATAGTTGTAATGTGGGTTACAACGTAGTTAGAGTTGATTTTTATCCTCGGGGGATTCAGGTGGTAAAATCTAAGTGGAGCTGAGCATCCCGTCAATATAAACAAGCATGAGTGGTTTGTGGGAATGAGCCATAATCTCCAACTCTGTTTTCAGTCCACATGTCACAGCCCATGCCGATATCCCAAAAAAGCACTTCTAAGCCACCACGGCGGAGGAGGAAATGCGTGCCATGTGTGAGACCAGATTAGGTGGGTTTGTGGCGAAAATGCAGTGTTTAACTCTACACTGGTGCAATCCCAAGCAGGCATTTCAAGCGATAACAGGCTTGTGAATGCCCAGAGGCAGATGAGAGCCTGCTATACCTACTGTGATCATTTGATTTCTTGGTTGCCTGGGCTCTAAGAGTCTGCAGAGATTTCATAAAGTAATAGTAAACCTGTTGAATTCATTAAGAATGCAGAAAAGAGAGTTCTCCTTATGTATCAGTGAAATTAAATTTAGAAAAGTGTGTTTAAAAAGCGATAATAGATTTTAAAAGTCCCATAATCTGGTAGGAGGCACAGACCATGATACTGTTGCCCAGCAAGACCATTGACATTTTTATTGTATGTTCAGATCATTTCTGTACTTACTGTAATTGGGTTTCCTTCATGCTTCATTTGCTTTAAAGAACTATATATTTTTGGAAGTGAACACTAATTGTTGCCCTGAAATTTCACAGAGCAGACATCTCTGGTCTTAGTGGACTATGGACTGTATTCCCCAGATGTGTCCTTTCTCATTTCTTGAATGTTGTGCTTTTAACATGCTTCACAGTGCTTATTGGTTTCCTTTAGAAAGCCAGTCTACTACAAAGGAGGTAGGCGGGTATACTTTTCCTGCAAGCTCGCCTTTTAAAATTTTTTTTTTCCTAGTGCCTGGCTAAAAACCCTAGCTAGCCTGTTTCTGTACATTATGTATTCTTCCTCTGTGCTTAATTAAGTATCTCTTGATTGAAAAAGCAGCTGCTCCAACTGAACACCCTGTACAACCTCTCTGTCTTCTCCAAGAAGGACTGACATCATTCACAAAACTCCAGTTAAGCTTGTAACAGGGCCAATGAAGCAGATAAATAAGGTTCCAGCCTTAACTTCCAGTGGTTTTTGAATATTTTTATGCCCTGACTAGAAACCTCTGGAGAGGATGGAGTCAACATGGCATAATAGCTGCTGTATCAGAAATACACAGCTGAAAGCTCCCTATGTTTTTGCCAGTTTTCCAGGCATGAAACGTTCCCTTCCTGCTCATGTCCAGAAGCGTTGCTGTCTTCACAGAGCTGGGTGTCCTGGGCTCCTGTCAACTTGTGGTCCTTTTGGGATCCCAAACCAAAGCGGGCTTGTGGCTGGCATCCTGCCCTGGGAAGGAGGAAAATTAGGGGGGTTCGTACTCACAATGACTTGTCCCTTTTCTCAAAACAAAGCTTATCACTCTAATGGGTTAAAACTACTGTCTGTGCTTTGTTTCTTTAGATAGTTGTATCTTGCCTACTTTTCACTGCAGTGGAATAGCTTTGGCAGAAGGGACAGATTGGCCTAAAGCAATAAGGATGAAGCATGTGAGAGGGTGCAAGCAGTCTGAAAAGGCTGCTAGTTGCTTGCCCTCCTGCTGAGATGTGTAGGTGTCTCAGTGACTGTACAATGAACCAGACAAATATATTATTACTGTAAAGCATCAATCACTGCCCTTTGCAGAAAGTAGAGAGAAAATAGGATTTGTGCTCAAGAATCTAATTACTTAAAGGCCTAACCTGACACTTATTAAGGGCAATAAGCATTTTCCAGGTAAATAAAATAGATAGTTCTTCACACCCAGCAGTGTACACTGGAGAAAGTTCTGGGGAGATGTTATTGTGGCCTTTCCATACTCAAAAGAGGCCTTTAAGAAAGGTGGGGACAGACTTCAGCAAGAACTGTCGCAATAGGACAAGGGGTAACGGTTTTAAACTAAAAGAGAGGAGATTCAGGGCAGACACAAGGAAAAAATTTTTTACAATGAGGGTGGTGAAACACTGGCTCAGGTTGTCCACAGGGGTGGTAGATGCCCCGTTCCTGGAAACACTGAAGGCCAGGCTGGATGCGGCTCTGAGCAACCTGATCTGGGTGAAGATGTCCCTGCCCATTGCAGAGGGGTTGGACTAGATGACCTTGGAAGGGCCCTTCCAACCCAAAGTGTTCTATGATTTTGCACTAGGCCTATGCTGCTTGCCAGCCAAGGGAGGAGAGTGAGCATGTGGCTTCATCAGTGATGTATGTGCGTTAATGAGGTGGATTATAAGAATGGGATTGGGCAGGTGTTAAATTTAGACACATACAAAAAATACAGCTTTTAGATTGTCTGACTGATGGTAATGTGGACTTCAATTTCTTCTGGTGATTATCTCTGTAAAAATTACATAAATGCATGCAGCCTCTGCCTGAGCACTGCGGAGTACTGGGAGGCAGCTGGTGTCGGGGCTGAGCCGCTGCTGGGACCCTCCTTTGCAGCCCGCATCCTGGGTGGGAGTGAAGTGTGCTGCTTGCAGTTACCTCATCACCAAAGAGAGGGCACCGTTCACCAAGTTAATAATTTATTATTTCCATGGCAACTAGCAACCAGTCTCACTTTCAGAATACTTTGCCAGTACCGTATATCACCTGAATCAGACTAAGGGGAAGAAACTTGTCTGTTAAAGAAATACAGTTAGATTTTTATTAGACTGTGAGATATCAGGGTGAAATTGGTGAAAGATTTTCTCCAATCCGTGAATAGATTACTGGGTTCAATTATTTTGTCTAACAGTGACATTTATACTGTAAAAGGCAGCAAAAAAATAAATCAATGTATTTTAAAGGTCAAAAATCAGTGGTAAAGAAAACCACCGCTGAATTTAAAATCATATCTTAAGCAGATATTGTTATTAGTGCCTTTGCCGAGAAGTTTCTACCAGTTTTTAAGGCAGATTTCTTATCATTAGAAGGGAGTTTCTCTAGTGAAGTGTATGGAGAGAAAAATCCAGTTACACTGACTTTAAAGACAAATGGATGGAACAGGATTGTGAATTTTATACATCAAAAGAAAATGTGCTGTCATTATTAATAATGTTTTATTCTGCATGATTTGATTTCCGATAATCTGTTTATATGTCTTCAGAATGTATACATTTTGAATTGAGAATCGGGGAGGATTTCCTAATGACATGGATTTTTCTTTATGTACTCACTTTTTTGTGCTAAAATGCAGTGGTGATAACTGAACTGTGTTGCTGGGATCTAAGTGCAAAATGGCTGCATTGAAAGTTAGTTTTCTGGTGAACAGCTGTCTGTTCAGACATTTTCATGAAAAGTCAGAGTTTTGTCATCTAGCATTTGGAAAATACAAGTTAATGTGAATTACTAGCACACTGCCCTACCTACACTCAAAAGGCCATGTGCCTTCTACAGCCATTAACATGTTGAGTTAAAATCTGCTGGGCTATTTACATAGTGGCTAATACCTTCAAATCCTGGTTTAGAGAAACTAGTATGTGGCATTAGAGGAAACTAATCTTTTGTTCCAAAAATAAGCTTATCTGAAAAACTAAGGCGGTCTTCATGCTGTTTCAGCTGCAATTGCTGTGCCAGTGTCCCTTGCAGGTCTTTTGTAAAACATTCACATCCCTGTCAATCAAACATTTTTCATCTATCCCAAATTTGCTTAATATTTGTCACAAATTTGTGTGAGGGTCAACACAAGAGAACTAGAAGTCTGAGATGGTGGAATTTTTAAGGTCAGTATTAGGGTACATGGCAATATTAGAATCATAGAATTATTTAGGTTGGAGAAGACCTTTAAGATCATCAGTCTGGCTG
Source organism: Pampusana beccarii (assembly GCA_013399365.1). NCBI lineage: Eukaryota > Metazoa > Chordata > Aves > Columbiformes > Columbidae > Pampusana > Pampusana beccarii. The sequence continues at coordinate 776,717 of VWYH01006860.1, read as the reverse complement.
TAAGGAGGACCTTGTTTCAATATGCTGCCCTTTAGACAGTCTGGCACTTCGTCACAGGACAGCTCTGAGTCTAGCCTGGCAACAGTTCATCCCTTATTATCCACAGATTTTCTGAACTGACATGACTTGTCTTGTGGAATGAATATTGGGAATTATGTATTTCTTGTTCTGAAAGCGATTTCAAAAGACAAAGTTTAGCCGATTAGGTTAGAGAAATGACCCGGCTGAAAATACTGAAACATGAATAATGCCAAATTCCTAGCATATTTGAATAACTCAAAGTATCTGCTCAGACTATGAAAAAGCTTGAGAGAGAAGTATTTCTTTCCTCTGTCTGTGATCTCTTTGGTCTCTGACTAGCAGGATTAAACCAACAGGCTCAAGGCTAGGCTGCTTTTACTAGAAGGAAGTAAAAAGAACAACAGTTGTTCTTTTCAAGTTGGAATTGAATCATTAAGAAAGTAGTCATCAAACTGTGCCAATAAGAAATAACTCTGCTGGGGAAAAAAATAAATAAATTAAGAAACCTCAAACCCTTAATTTTTGGTTCCAAGAGGCTGTTTTTGATGAAATAAGATTAGCAAAGGACTGCAGCTAAGTTTTGAATTTTCAGATTCTGGGGATTCAGAAGGTGTGCATAACTTCAAGAAAATTTTACATTTATTTTTGTCTTTTAGTTTGGTCATTGTCCAGCCTAGAACATGGTCTTTTCTTCTCCCTCACTAAACAAGAACACGTTCTTCCTTTAGGAAGAAATTGGCCCTTAGGTCTATGCTATGTAGTGAGAAAATGAGAGAGGGGTCTGTATATGTGGAAACTTCAGGAAATGTGGGTAGTTACCCTACTTGGACTTGTTTTCCAAATTTTTTTCTTCAACTCCAAGTATTTTTTCTGTTGTTAAAGAGAAGTGAATCTTAGAATGGCAACTTTGCTGTACTTCCCTGTGTCATGGGAGAAATATTTTCCACTTTGGAATCTGATGAAACCCTGAAAGTTTGAACATCTAGAAACTTGGTCTTTTCCAGTGAGGAAGCAAATGGGGATGGGCTCTTTGTAACTTACTAATTTTACACACAGTTCGTTCATTTTGAGACAAAAAAAGTCAGTTCATATTTTCCCAATAATTTGTTTTCTGAGTATACTTAGAAAAATATTCGCCATCTTAATTCTGATTTCCATGTACCCTTTAATTAGAGAGTACTTCAAGTACACGATTAATACCACTGTTTAATCAGACTGTGGTGCATGGAGTGGAGTTTTGCCATTTGTGGCTCTGTGAACTGAGGTTCTGTTGAACTTAGAATTCTTAATTTGTTGCGACATTTGACATGAAGAACTGGAGGTATGATCTATAGGTGGCAATTTGGATATGATTTAATTTAAGGTTGTGTTCCTTGTAATTAGTTTCTCATTAAGTCACTGAGATTATTTCTGTCTGCCTTTGTGCAAGTGGTTGTAGATCCTAAAGGGTGACTTGGGTGTGACAGCACATTAAAAGTGCTCACAATATGAAGACAAGTTCATAATTGCAGAAACAATTATCGCCCTGCTTTTTCTTGATCTTTTTTTTTGCCTTTTGTTATGGAAGAAATTTTTGAGGTTTTTTTTTTTTGTTTGTTTGTTTGTTCTATCCCAGAATTAGAATCTAATATTCTAAATCCAAATATTGAATAGTTTCATATCTGCATGGGAAAGTGCTGCCTTCTATCTGTTTCTGAATCTCAGTGAAATACTGTACAGTTTGCACTTCGCATAGTGATCACATTGCTACTTGCATCATAGCATGACAAATCACAACAATTCCCTCTCCACCTGTCCCATGTAGGAAAAAAAAACCAAACCACCAACATTTCTATGCTATGTTAGAATAGATATTCATACCTACTGCCCCTCTCTAGAGGGCTCACAGCTAGGGTATTCTTGCAGTGTTCATACTTCTACTCACCTTAGTTACGAATTTCCTCCTGGTGATTATGAAGCTTATCAGTACTCTTGGATTTCCAATTGAATGCCTGAGTATGAATTTCCAGATATATTGAAGATTTACAGTAGCTTTATTTTTTTATTTAAGTCTTCAAATGTTTGTACCAAATAAAAATAAAAGATACACTGGTGTGATTGTACCAGAAGCATCTTCCAAGTTTGAATGGGTGTTTGTGGGAAATCACGTCATGTCATGTGTCACATGAAAAGCTTAGCCTTTGAGAAATGAATTAGTTTTTTGATAATTCTTAGTTACCATGTCCATGTAATCACATTGGGGTGATTTTTCTTGATTTTAAAAGATGTCATGGTTATTATGAGTGACTGGTGTTGCTATTTCTTCACTTGCAGGCTATGGGCAAAGAAAAGCAAAGTAAGCTCTTTACTCTTGCTGCATACATGTAAATCCATTTAACGTTAGCAAGTAGTGTCTGTACTTTGGCAGTAAGGAATGATATATAATTTTGTGTAACCTATGAAAATATGGAGGTAGTGATTCTGTACCTAAAAATAGCTGGTTAGTGCTATTGTAGGTGTCTGGGGTATCTACAATAGGCCATCTACATTATCTTCCATTAGGCCATTAGGTGTCAGATGTCCCATTAGTCTCCTCCCCTTCCTCCCCTTCCTCCCCTTCCTCCCCTTCCTCCATCCCGGGGAAACAAATACAGAGAAAACACCTATCCAAGTCCTACTTGGTCATCACACCAAAAAGGAAAGATGTGTTTGGAGATAACAGTTCGAACTAGAAAGGAATACAAAATCAGACACTGGCTTTTGAAACTTTTCCAATTTCATGATGCTGATACAAAGTCAGTAGTTTTCTAAAGCAATTAGTTTAATTCAAAATGTTGTCCAGGTACTGGAAACAAAATAATTAATCATTAATGACCATCAACTCATGTGTATTCACTGGCCTGATTTTGAAGAGGCTGAACAGGTATCTTGTAAAAATCAGCCAGGGAATAAAAGCCAGGCAAAATGCTTAGCCCCAGGCAAGGATATTTTATTGCAAGATTTTTACAATACAGCCCAATAAACTTTTTATTTTTGTTAGGAATTCTTCTTGTAAACAAGATTGTAAGGTATGAAACAAAGAAAGAAGAGATAACACACTCAAATACTGTCTTTTAAATAGAAAAAAAAAAGGAAAAAATGTGGTGGTAAATATATTACACTATCAGAGGCACTTTAAAAACAAACAAAAAAAACCGAAAACAAAGCTGACCAAAAATACACACAAAAACCCCAAAACAAAACACAAACCTAAGGGTTTTTTTTGATCATGTGCTACGTAAAACTGAGGGTGTGATGTATTCTATTTTAGTTTTATTTAGAAAAGTGAGTATGATCAGTGTTATTTCATGCATCGTTTCATAGTGAAGGTGGACTGTTAGAGCTTTCTGTTATCATCATTACTCTTGTGATAATGTCACCTGTGTAAAATGGACATAAGTAATTGCACTGAAAAGTGGCATATGCGTGCCTGGATGGCAAAATAGGGCATATTTTCCTGTTTTCAAGATTTACATTCCCTTAAGTGAAGAGACGTTAAATGTGAAGGCCTTTGGAGCTGTTTCTTCATTGAGTGTGTTAGAGAAAGGCTTTAGCGCTACATTGACCACATTAAAGTAAGTGGGTCCTTGAATTACGTGCATACTCTTTACAGTGCAACTAAGTCTTCACTTGAAGCTTTTTTTCCTTCATTTTTTAAGCTTAAATTTTCTGAGCAGATCATAGGGACTGGTTGACTTGGTGAAGAGCTGTAAGCCAAAACCCGACCACTGTTTTCTAGAGCTCTGGGGCGTCTTCAAATAGCTTGGCAGTTTCTGGAGAAAGGGAGAGTAAGGATAACTGGGATCTGTGCCTCTTCTCTACATTTGAGGCTGAATGGGTCAGAGAACAAGATGACATAAATTACTCTTGTAGGCCACCTATGGATGCTTCCAAGGTCAGGTATCACATAAAGAAACAGTGTACTGCTTTCTACCATACCCTGTTCACTAGTGAAATGCATTTTAAAAAAATCTTATTGAATTGTCAAATGTGATATCCAATTTTGACACCTCTAAAGAATGGAGAAGTGGATACTTCTTGAGTATTTGAATCTGACCACAATTTGCACAACTTCATTGCAGTTACATCATTAGGAAAAGCTGGAGTTCTGAACTGTAGGGTAGGAGCATGGAAGTGGAAGTCCTACCTCCACAAGCCACTACCACCTGTTCCCTTTGGAACACAACAGACATTTGCTTCTGTATCTAAACAGGAAAGAAAGAGTGCTGTGGAACAAGGCTAGTTTGTTAAAATTTTATTTAGTTTTATATACATGTTTTTATGATCACTGCAGAGTTCTTCACAATGTCAGTCCTGTCATTGTCTCAGTTCTTTCTGTTTCCTCAGTGGTGGGAAGTCGGATCCAGTCAACTCTGTAGTTCTGACATCTGTCTTGTTTGCCTTGCAGGCAAACATGCACACCTGGGGTATGATCCGAGTAGTAAATAATGGTAATAACTGTGATTAGAAGCAGTTATAATGAAATCACAAAACCTCTGAGTAAAAGACAAGCTGCCATTTAATTATTTGCATACACATGTAAAGAAATGTGTGTGTGCAAATACAGATAATCTAATTGATATATACTTGGTAGGATGTGGAGAGGGACACATTGGTTTGGATAAAGAAAATAAAAATTTATAACCAGCATTGTTTGTTGAAGCTCTCCAAAAACCAGTTTTGCAAAATTTGACTTGTATGTTGTTCATACATGTTAAATATTTATATACTGCTTTCCTAAATACTGAAACACGGAATTATCAACACTTATGTAGAGATCTAATTCGATACGGAATGTCAGCATTATAAAGAAAGATGTTGTTATTTTCTGTGAGATTGTTCCAAACCTAGAAGGTGATTTTACTTGTTTGTTCATCTGTTTCTTTAGCTGTTGGTCCAGGTCTTAGAGCTGGACCAAAATTCTTACCATTGGTTTGACCTTGAAGCAATTAAAGTAAACAAAACAGTAACACGTAGAGATCTAGTCCATGATGCAGTGCTGTGCAAGTAATGCAATAAAGTTGTCTTATATTTTGCTTGAGTCTAAGAAGTTAAAACCCTTTTCAATTTACTTTCAGCACTGTTTGGTTGTAATATTAAAAATACCTGGGGGCCTGTGAATACATACAGTTGTGTTTTAATTTTTGTGCTGTTGATTTCTAAGTGGTTCTTTGATTATTTTTTTACTGTTCTTGTTTTCATTTGTTTAAGTCGTTTACATTCAACTTATTAATAGATATGACTCTCTTTTACTGTACTATGAAACTTTGGGATAAGTATTTACTTTATCCTGGATTCATACGAATAGTGTACAAGAATCTTCTGATAATCAGGCAAGTTTAGAACAGCTAATACAATTGTTTACAACAGTTTTTACAATTGAGGTGGATTGCTGACTCTGCCAACTCTGGCTCATTAAACAACTGGTGTGACTTAGAAAATTCCATAGTCTTCAAATGCCCAAATATCTGGTCTGAGTACTTATTTTATTTTTAGAAATAAGATGCAGAACCTTAGTTCTATGAATGCTTTTTAAATTTTCACTTGCAGCACTAAACATACTATTATGTATTGGCAAGCTTCTTGTCCTTATGTAGTACTGATTAACAATAATATTTGAAGTACATGACACAGGTTTAATTATATATACATATATATATACACACACACACATATATATATGCGCGTTTTGCGTTCAGTAAAAATACTCATACTGGAAATTAACCTGGAACTTAGTGTATGTTTAGGCCTTAACTGAGCTGAATAAATGAACTCTGTACTTACTTACAAAATGACCCTTGTTGGTCAAATCTGAGACACTAAGAACAGCACAGTACCAGATTATGTTAGAGCCTTTTATGCTATGTTTATTCAGGGAGTAAGTGGAAATCTTTAATCTTTAAATGCTGTTGTCTTGGCTTTTCCTAGCTGAGATTTGAGGATCACTGATTGAAGTCATGACTTTTAAAAGTCACTAGAAACTCAGTAGTTGCTTCTGATCTTGAACTGTGGCATAGCACAATGCAAGAGCTGCACTTTTACACAGTGGGTTAATGTGAAACTCAGGATCAAGATCAAGACTTAAGTGGCTTGAAACACTAAAATAGGTTGAAATGTGAAAAAAAAAATATTTCTCTAACCCTTTTCCAAAGTTTTGTGTTGATATAATGAGTGGCTGCTGTTATATCTTCCTCACTTCGAGTCATGGACGTCACTTAGTGACATTTTTGGTTAGAGCTAAAATAGTGACTGTGTCAAAATACAGGAGTGTAACTACAGGGGAGGAAATCAGCAGCAGCAGATTGCAACTTGCCTCTTGAATCAAATAAAGTTGTTGTGCAAATGTCCTTTACAATATTAATAATTTAAGAGCCAAACTCTGGTTGAATGCTTGGGGAATGCTAGAGCCCTTAAATATAATTTTAGGTTAAATTGTTTGTTATTTATGTTTCCTTTGAACTGTCAGTAGCCTCATATGTATGCTGGGTTGTATCCCAGCCTGCCAAGTGGAAGAGGTGTTTTGATAAGCTCAGTGAGGCTTTGGTCCTCTGAACTTAAGGAGAATGCTGTGTAGATGGGCTTTGTTTTCTGAGGGGAGAGTTTGGGCTGCTCCGCACCGCAGCCCTTCAGACTAGACAGTCAAATGCCATTTTCTGTTAAACACCTGTCAATCACAACCTGCCTGACCTCCCAGCTGGAGAGTGGCATCTGGTAATGGAGACTCCAGTTTTTTACAGTGCAAAAAGGATTTTTCAATTTTTGATTTAGTCTAAGTGCACAGTGAAAAGCTGCTGCATGGTGTGCTTGGGAAAGTGGGTAGCTCATGTAACCTTATAGATGAGATACCTTGAATACAGTTGTTTAAGACTTTTAAAGAGTCTTTGTACAAGACAACATGTACACACGATCTTGTCAGAACACACAAGCTTTTCCTCTGATTGCTTGAAGTATATTCTGTAGGGGGCTGTCTGTTAACTTCAAAAGAGAATTGCACATATATAAAAAGAGATGAGGCCAGAGCTTACAAAACTATGCATATCATTTTTAGCTGTCAAATGGCATGTGCTTGTCTCCTCCTTCTGTTTGAAGTCAGAATCGTCCTTGCATCTTGCACTGTCCAAAATGTAAATGCTGTCAATTACAGATTTAATCTTAGGTATGTGAATTTAAATACAAATGGACTATCTACTAAACCTACAAAATTAAAGATGACTAATACTGTGGAGGGGCTTTTCATATGATCTATCGTGCAGATCATGCTAGCACAACCAGTTTCTTTCCTTGAGAAGTCCACCTTACACTGAGATAATAGTGCCTATTTTAGTTCTCTGTTTCAAATTGAGAGTCTTGATGGGCTGTAGGACAGAGGTGGGTTGGGATGTGAACAAGAGTGGAAATATAAGCTGGAGCAGGATGAGAAGGAAGAACGGGAGCCGTGAAGCCTCAGAGGGTCAAGGCAAGGACAGGGCTCACTAGAGTGAGTGGAGGCTGTGCTGGCAGGTCTGGAGATGGCTTCAGAAACTATAGTCCTCAAGGTAAAATGGTGTTTGTCTCCATGGTTCAGATTTCTATGCTGGCTCACCACTGATGAAGAACAACATCACCCTTCCTTTCGTAACACATCCCCCTGCCACAAGACACAGGCACTTACGAGACAAATGCAAAATTGCAAGTACGTTTTTTGGTGCTCTGATGTATTTGTCCTCTGCTCCCCTCTAAGAGGTAATCTTCATGGTTCTCTATCCACATTTCTGTCTGTCTTAGTTTGTTCAGAGGTTGACCCCTAAGCCTCTGACTTAAAGTGTTTGATATGAAAGACTTGCTTCTCCCCCAACCGCTTCCCAAACTTGGAAGATCCACCACAAGGCATGTTCCTTCTAGGGTTCAGAGAACTAGAAAATAAAATTGCTTTTATTTTTCCCCCTTTCACAGCATATTTTGCTCATTTCTTTCTTCTGTTAGATCTCCACACCAGAAGTCCAATTGCATGTTATTGAGGTTAGTACTTACCCATAGGCATAATTAGTTTGTATACAATAGGCTAGAACAAATAATTGTATTTAAGCAAGCTAAGAAAGTGGAAAGATTGTTTTGTATCTGGAGCCAAGGCCCTAAAAGAAAGTTTATTTCCAACTGCAAACACTATACAAATACCCTCTATGATTTTTTTGAGATTCACAGCTCCTCTCTTACCCAAGTTGCATTCTCAGCTGCAAAGCTGCATTATGGACTTGTGTGTTTCTTCTCCACTGTTGCATTTGGAAAAGAATGATCTGGAAGCAAGTGTTAGGCAGAGCTTAGAAGTAGAGGTTAAACTGACCTTTGCTTGTGTCTGAGAGCTATCCTTGCTCCAATGTACTGTTAGAGCATTAATGGAATGGATCTCGCAGTGAATAATAGGAAATGAATCATGCTTGTTTAATATTTTTTTTTTTAAACTCTCCACTAACCTAAAAAGAAATTAATCTGGCAGAAGTTGCATGTATTGCGTTTTTTCCTTTCTCCTGGGTTTCTGCCTTCCCTGATTACCATGACAGGGCATAAAAATAATAAAGATGAAGGAATACTTCTGAGCTCCCACTCTGCATGCTGTAGTCCCACACAGGGAAGTGGAGTGCATCGAGTCAGGAGCGTGTGTGCGCAGTCGTGCATGTAGGTGTGCCGGGACAGGTGACTCCATAATGCCGTCTCCCTGTTCTTGAAATGATATTGCCCATTCCAAAGGCACTGCAAAGTAATTTGGTACTATAGATAGTGTAAAACTGGTATTTTTCTATTAAGTCTGACCTGATTTTAGAGAGAGAGACAGGGAGAAAGAGAAGATTGATTTAGTCCCTGTGTCTGCCATATGCTGAGGGAGCATTAGTCTGCACCTGCAAGTGGCAGAGGTTGAAGCATGTGGAGCCTGAGCTGGTGGGATGATGGGAGGAAAGGATGAAAGCTGCCAAACAATTTGTTTTGGAAGCCCATTCAGCATGTTGCCTGAAGGGTTAATATAATTTTATCTGTGTTACTCTTGTTTGCTGAATCTTGTAGGATGCTCATATTATCTTTATGACCATGTATTTTAGATTGGGTGTTTCTAGAATTATTGAGAAGTCGTTACATGCTTTAGGGCTGTTTTGCAGCCAGCAGTAAGAGCTGATGTGGTCAGACATGTTGATATTAGCCCTGCCTATGTTTTTAGCGTAAAAGTCTCATTAAAATCGATAGAAACTGTAGAGCTGGTTGTTTGCAAGCTACTGTTGAAATCTTCAGGATTAAATGTATTAGCCAGCAAAAGGCGTTTCCTGCATGAGTACTGGACCAGCACGCTCGGAATAAGCAAAGTAGAAAGAAGTCATCAAATAGAGTTTGCACTGGATACCGTGGTGACAAGGGTGGCATAAATGCTTCAGTTCACATAATTAGGTAGTTGCAGAGCTCCTGGACTGTGACAGACTTTTCTCTATCAATAAAACTTTTAAGTAGAAATAGTTTAAAAAACAATTGTTGAGGGGCCTTGTTAAAAAGTATTTAAGCATTAATTATTATGTTTGCTCTTGCCCTTAAGGATAGTCACATCAGTGGTGAGCACTGAGCATTAACCCATACATTTGTTCTTAAACAATTAAGTGTATAAATGGAAGGTGGAGCTAAGTGTGGCAGTAGCAACCTTTCTGAAGCAGGATTGCCAATAGATTAATATTTGATTCTGCAGGAAGGAAGTTTGTTACCTGGTGAGGTTGAGATCATTGTGGACTGTGGTTTCCTACAGAGCAACCTGAGAAAACAGATCAGCTCTGTGTTAGTTATATCTACACTTATTATACTTCTGTTAGGGGAAAGATTTCCTTCTAGTAGTTCATTGACATAGGGCCATTTTCATGTACAATCCACTTGAAATTGCACACTGAGCCAAAGGTAAGTAGGGTAAAAAGCAGTCTTTCAAATGGTCCATTTTACTGTTTATTTTTCCTGTTCCAACTAAAATGGGAAAGACAATGAAAGAATCATGACATCTGGCTGAGGGGAGGTCAAAGGTCTTGAGGTTTTTTTTCCTTAGCAGAGAGATATCTTTTTGATACTGCAGAGCATAGTTTTCAAAATGAGGGCTTTATTTTTCAAACTGCTGTCTTATTTGGTATGTGTAAGCTTTGAAAAGCCAGGATCTCACAGAATCACTTCACTTGGTGGTTCCAAGGCAGCTTTGGTCAAGTAAGCTTTGTGCCATCTTGACATAAACTTCACTGAGTCTTAGAATCAGATGCACTTGAGTGCATCATTAGTGAGTTCACACCTTGCTGAGGGCAGCTCTAAACACCAGGGTGCAAAACCTTTGTGAGCTTTGCACTGCCAAGAATGGCAAAAGCTGAGGGGACCACACTGGGCTCTGTCTGGGGTCCAAGACAGTTCAGGGATCTTTCTGTAGGAAGGGAAATGGTACCCACTGAGAGCAGCTGAAATCTGGCTCCTTGTGCACCAGGTGTGACTGTAGCTTTTGTTCATCTAGAATTTCTGCCAAGTTCCTAGGCATTTAGTAACTTATCAGACTTCCTTTTGAACCTTTTGAAGTAACATAAAAATATGGGGAGAGATAGTGCTTGTGTGTACAGATACAAATAAATGAAATATATGATAATTTTCTCGTTTTCTTGTTTCATGTGCATTGTGTCTGTAATTAGTGATGGCATTTCTCACAGGCTTCACAGTGGATGCTGGCTTTTTTGTAAGCAAGGCTCATGCCAGAAGTGTGGCCTGAGAAGATAAAATTCTAGTTGGAGTTCCTGAAAGTGTAGCAAACAGTACAGGTGGGTTTGGTGAAGCATGCCTAGGGTAACATGTGATCCGTTAAAGAGTAGAGTGGAAAATGGGGAGGGAACTGCGTGATGAAGGACACTGCTCGGAGCTTTACTAACAGGCTATCAGTTGTGCTGCTGGAAGTTTTCTCACAGGGATGATACAGTCTGAGCAACTGAGCAGGAAGCTAACCAGCATTTTTTCTGGACTGGAAAAAGTGCGGTGGCTGTTAGGAAAGTTCAAAAGAATACATATTCAGTGCAAAAACTAACAGACTATATCGCAGTGTTGACAAGACAGAAAGGAAACAGCAATCAGTAAAAACGTTATCAAGAAAGGAGCAAAAACTTTTTGACTGAGCTAGTGTATAGATATTAAGGTGTCTGGGAAAGAGGATGGAACTCTGCTTCTGTGGTTCAGCGAGAGAAGAAGGGATGAAAGAAAGACCACGTGGGAAAGATACTGCAGGACGGATTAGCATCATGGCAGATCAGAAATGTTAAAGCTTGTCTGCAATAAAATATCTTGTTAGAACATGCCATTTTGCTTAAAGTAATTTAATGAGCATGTATTGCTGTGGATAACAAGTTTTCTTACATTAATATTCTAGTCAAAATGAGAAGCACGTTTTTTCCAGGAGAGCCCTCCCCAAGATGATGGGATGCCCAGGCTCAAGTTGTTGTTTCGTTGGATTTCCTGAGCTCTTATTAATATTAATGCTTATTGTGTTCAGTAATTGGAGACAGACTTGAAATGGCATTTAGTCTTCTCATTATGTTTAACTGTGTATTTTGTCTGTGCTCAAATGTCTCATTTTACATGAGAAAAGGAAGAGGTAAGATGACCTTTATGCAGACAGAGGGTTTGCAATTCCTTCCTACTTTAAAATATAGTAGTGCTCCTCACTGATATTTATACTTCGAATTTGAAGAAAGAAAATAGGACGACTAGGCTGGCACCATAATTATCACTGATCTATAGTTTATGAAGGAAAGCAGCAAAGCTGAAATTGGAATTTTAGAACTCTGTTAAAGACTTTGACACCTTACTCTGCCTAGTGAGCTACTGCCAAATAAATACACAATTGAATCTTTTTTATTCTAGATGACAAGATTTGAAATTAAATAATCGTATTTCACTCCTAACTGAATTTTAGTGCTACTTCAAAAGGGAATGATTAATTTTAAATGCTTTCCTGGATATTCATTTCCTTTAAACTGGAAATTGCTATAATCAAAATGAAAACTCTTGACAGTGAATTTGAATGTTCTTCTGTTTCTCACCATAACTTTGTTTAATAGACATCTACAGTTTACTGGAGAAAAGCCATTCTAATTCCTCACAGGAAATGAAAGCAATATCTGTATTAAAACTTCAGCCTGTATGGTGAAGCAAGGCTAGACTACATACTACTTTGCTCTTAAATGGTGCTTCATTATTTACTTCTCACAATTGTGTGGAAATATAAGACTTCAGATAGATTACATGAACTATATGAGCAGACAGTGAAGATTTATTCCAATTATACTATTTAGATACGTTTTTTGAAAAATTATCTATCCTGGTAAAGTGTTTGCATAAGGTATTTGACTAAAGTCTACTCAACGTGTCTTTTGTAGCTATCCAGTAAGAACTATAATAAACGGTTATGATTTCTTACAACAATTAAGATTGCCAGAATGCTCTCGGGTAGCAGGGTACATGGTTGTACGTATACAAGCACTGATTAAAAAAAACTCTGTCTGAAATAGCTTAGCAAGTTATTTAATGTGGTTTTCCACATTTATACTTCTGGATTTTTTTTTTCGGTCATCTATAGTGACATTTTCTTTTGGGATAGGCTTCTCTTAGAATAAAACTGTGTTGTAGACCTGATGTGGACTGATTTTTAACCTATTTCTTGTTTGTAAGTATGAGTAGCCTGGAGTGGATCTTTCTTATAAGTTGAAAAATGGGCGAATGTCTTTGTTCCTGTGTAAATTCCATACCCATAATCCTCACTTTTTGAGGCTCCTGCAAAGCAGCCCCCAATCATGTTATGGTAATTGGTCATTTTTCTACTTGGATAACTCTTCCACAGCTTGAACTTCTTCCAAGGTCATTTACTTTGTCTGCTAGAGTGGCATATAACACCTCTTTTGAGTAAGCTTTTAATTTCTGGTGTGTAAATAATCACTATCTCCCATGCACCTTAGGCAATGTAGCTTTGCTTCAGCTGAATCTCTGTGGTGGTTGTTGTCTTTTTTTGGTTTGTTTGCTTTAATTAGTTGTTGTATAAGGTTTTATTAGTCCTGTGCATTCACTCAGCTTTTTGTTTGCCATTTACTAACACGCAGTGTCAAGTACAGTCTGAAATTCAGGTAATGGACATGGCAGTACCATTCCCACTATTTGATTTATTGTAAGCGTTGAATCACAGCTTTGATTTATTGTAGGTCTGGGCAGTGAATGTGGGTGATGGATCATGATGGTCATGATATTTCAGAAGTAAAGTTCAGATTATATTTTAAAAGAATTTTCCCCTCCTTTGAACCATCACATTTGTAATATTTCCATAGAGTTTATGGCAGCAGATGATTATAGTGATTGATTCTTCCAGGATCCTATTATACTAGCTTTATTTTGCCAATATAGCTTTTTAATTAGTGGGGGTTTTTTTGAAATTATCACCAAGAATTGATTTCTAGAAAGAATCACTGTTAATAATTTTAATAAGTCATTCAATATAGATCCTAAATTCCTTTATGCTGGCAGTAAACAATGTAAGGGAATAGATTTTGTCACAGAGTGCAAATTATTTTAATCTATCCAGTCCTTGGATGTCGAAGATTTTTAACATCATAACTGTAATGTGTGTTATTAGACTAGCTAGTATCTTGTTTTAAAGTTGAGCTGATGGTGCTATTTTGATTGCCTTTTAGTACTGCGGGGTTGCAAACCCATCCCTGGGTAAAATTCTGGGGCTGTTCTAAGACAGGCCAGGGAGTGAAAGAGCAGCCAACACTGACAGAAGGGAAATGCAGCGGGTGACTTGTACAGCTGTACAGGGTTTTGTTGGGATGAAATTAACTCTCTTCATAGTGGCCCATACAGTGCTGTACAGTAGCTTATGGCAAGACTTGCTGGTATTCCAGATGAGAACTGAAATAAGGAACTTTCTGTAAAGGACAATACTTTATTTACTCAATATTAAAACATCTCCTAGTACAGCACAGCACATAGCTTACCTGCTTGAAAGCATTTTGACTTTCAATAACCGTGTGAAAAAGAAATGCTCTTAATGATTCAGATGGGGAATGGAGGCACGGACATCCAGAATGAGACTATTTTCTTTTACAAAAGCATTAAAAATATTGAATTGCTTAACAGTTTTATTGGGACGCAGACTAGAAATTTCTGAAGTTGTCATGAGGCATCTATTTGCAAGATCAGAGCTCTGTGTATGTCAATGAATATGTGATCTTGTGAGCCAGAGGTGGGACAGAGACCTAAAGTACTGCAAGGATCTAAGATCTACTATGGTTTCTAATGCGAATCTGAAGAGTAAATAATTTTACACTTTTTCTTTCCTTACCTGCCCTTTCTGTTTGGGTTTGTAATTTCTCAGAGAAGGAATCCTCTCTCATGATGTGCTGACAGCAGCTGTTGCTGGTTAGATGGCATGCAAGTTAGGCCTCCGTTGACTGTTATATCACAATGGAGTAAACACAGGATGATGTGATAATCAAAAAAGGTGAAGAGCATGTGCAAGATATTTATTTATATGTGCCTTCCATATTGGGATTTTTTTTAGATAAACTAATTATTTAATTGCTGAAAAGATTCTTTGTTTCTTCCAATAATAGTTGGGAATTACATATCTAAAATAATAGTTACACATATCATTACTCTTCACTATTTAGGCATTTTTTAATGTCTAAATGGAGTCTGGATGTCTTTAGTCTTTCTTGCTCATCCTTCAGGAGCTGTGCTTTTTTTTTTTTAATAATAGTCACATGCCCACTTACACTGACAATAAGTATATGGAGTTTAACTTTCTAATGCTGCAGCTATTAAAACTGAATAAAATTAATCACTGCCACTGTTATAAATCACATTTTAATTGGTTTTATATTGCTAGGTGTGCTGTGGCTGGTGGCCAAAACGTTCAACTCTCTCTACCTATACCCTAGTGTATATGATGAACAGACACAGTGTTTTTATAATTTGAATCATGGGTCTATTCATTTGAATAGCCCAATACTTTCAAAGTTTTTACCTAGAATTACTTTATTGTTTTCACCGTAGCCCAGGCACTTGGTAAATGCTAACATCAGAACCTGAATACTTATAAGCATGGTAACGCAATTCCTTAGATGAATAATAAAAATGAGTATATTCATCCAGCGTATCAGATTTAATAAGCTTTATCATGATCAAAATCTGCTAGTACCAAAAGACTCCTTGCCAATGCTTTCTTAATGTTATTGCCTTTCCAAAATTGTTGGATGATGTTTGCTGGAATGACCACCTGCAGAGAAGGGCATGTCAGCCTGATGAGCACAGGCTGATGAACAGACTTGGCTACAGATTATTCAGGATCAAGACAGCAGGAAACCATGGAAAAAAAAAATCTGCTCTTGTATGGAGAGTTGGAATTTCTTTCTGTAGAAATCAAACAGCCCACCTCTATCTAAATGGAATGTTTTTGCCCATTTCTTTCTCCATCTGGAAACAGTAGACCATGCTGTCTTTTCTGATCATGCTCTGTGTCAAGCAAATGGAGGGGAAGGGAATATTGTGCTAAGAACTCACACTTGCTGAGCCTTAAGAGTCCATGTGAGAGGTAGGGAGTACCATCCTCCAAATGTGATGAGGGTATTTGGATGTGTGCTGGGAACATCATAGAATCATGGAACAGTTTGGGTTGGAAGGATCTTTCAAAGGTCATCTAGCCCAGCTCCCCTACAATAAACAGGGACATCTACAACCAGATCAGGTTGCTCAGAGCCCCATCCAGCCTGGCCTTGAATGTTTCCAGCAATGGGGCATCTATCACCTCTCTGAGCAACCTGGGCCAGGGCTTCACCACCCTCATTGCAAAAAATTTCTTTCTTGTGTCTGCCCTGAATCTCCCCTCTTTTAGTTTGAAACCATTACCTCTTGTCCTACTGCAACAGTCCCTGCTAAAAAGTCTGTCCCCATCTTTCTTACAGGCCTCTTTTACATACTAAAAGGCCACAGTAAGGTCTCTCCAGAGACGACTTCTCTTCAGGTTGAACAACCCCAACTCTTTCAGCCTGTCCTTACAGCAGAGGTGTTCCAGCCCTCTGATCATCTTGGTGGCCCTTCTCTGGACCACCTCCAACATGTCCACGTCTTTCCTGTACTGAGGGCTCCAGAACTGGACACAAGAGTCCAGGTGGGGTTTCACCAGAGCAGAGTGAAGGGGGCGGAATCGTGTCCCTTGGCCTGCTGGGACGTGATGCAGCCGAAGATACAATTGGCCTTCTGGGCTGCAAGGCCACATCTTCCTAAATGGAGCAATATATGAAAAGAAAATATACTGTTAAACTAAAAAAAAAACCAAACATCCTCTTTACAATTCCTTCTTATAGGGAATAATCTTGACCTGATCATGATGAGTTCTTAACCCTTTTCACATGTTTGATCTTGCTGAAGTGGCACAATGGATTTTCAGAAGCTGACTGTTCAGTGTTTGAACTATAGCCAGGTGCTACCCTACAGAACAGTGGTTCTCCAGTCCTGGGGAGGCCTCTACAGAGCAAAACACCCCAACCACCCTGGTTCCTGTCCTTCCCCTGTCTTGTAGAGCTGCCCTCTCCTCCATCCTGCCATCACCTGCTGCAACAGCTCTGGGAGGTGTGGGAAAGGTAATACTCATGTGAAGTTGACGGGGACTGCAGAGAGGCATCTCTGGAGATAGAGGAAAGGATCTTGGCATTGCTATTAACGAAATTTATGTTACAGTGCTGCCTGTAGCAAGGGAACTTTTGGGGTAAGCTGGTCTGCAAGACTGAGAACATGTGAATCACGTGGGGTTTTTGGTACTCTCTGTCCCCCTGCCTGGTCAAGTCTCTTCCAGGGCAGTGGTCACCCTGGTGAGCTTGCAGTGCTTGGGAGAGCTCTGCCAGCTATTTTATGGAATCCCTAAGGGATTCCACACTCTGTTTTAGAGTCACTTTAAAATGGGTAGAGTCTTCTAGGGGGGAAAGGGAAACCGTCTTAGACCATTCATGACTATGTAATAGAATGGACTTAGAGATGAGGATGAGGTGAAAGTGACGGTGCTCTGGTGCAGAGGTGAGTAGATGGGGACAGAGTTGAGTTTAGAGAATTGCTCAAAAGGAAGAAGTGACATTAAAGATTTTATAACTGCTGCTGTAAAGAATGATAAATTTTTATTTTATTAAGTTTTCATTAGTTATATGCATGTATGGAAAGAACAACTACAGAGTTATCATTTTCCATGTTGTGTTATCCCTAAAAATTGTATCGGATAAATTTAATGAACCTGCAGGATATGGAAATGTTAGTTTTCGGTCTAATGTGACTTTCAGCTGCTGTTAGTAGAGGCCAAAAAGAACCTGAGCAGCTTTAAAGGGGAGCTTGACCATTTTGTTTGTAACAGTAATCAGATTAAATGAAAATTATTAATTAGAGAACTAATAATAGACATTCAAATATATGCGTATATAGAACTTTGGAAAAAGTAATGAGGTAGTATCTGTCTAAATATAGAATGGTGTTCAACCTTGTTTTTTACTTCTCCATAGCATAACTTGTAATTTTAACTTTCTAGTCGTATTATTTATGTAGAAAACTGCATGCAATGGCTGCTTATATCTTTAAAGGTTATATTTGCAGCTTATTTTCATCTTTGCCCTGACAATGTCATAATAAGTTATAAACACAATTCTAAATAGAAAAAAAGGAAAGTTCAAATCCTTGTCTTAGAAAAAATCTACAGAATAGGAACTTCAATTTAGTGCGTTTTAATTATTTTTCCATATGTATAATCCTATGTGGTTGGCTGAAGAGAATTGTAAATCAAAGTGATTATTTATTGCAATGGGAATAAGGGATAGATTGGATACAAAAAAATAAAAAAGAAAGAAAAGAAACTAAGATATGAAACATCAAAGACAGTATCAGATAAATATCACAAAAATTCATTTGCAGCAGTAAATTATAATACCAGAAACAAGGAAAAGTATTAGAACAGTTATTCTGTAAACTTCTTTTTGACATAATGTGTGTAAAATGCAAAATTTTATGATTATGTACATTGGTTTTGGTATGATTTGTGTAACTCAAACAATGTGATAAGTTTTTGTGGGATATTGTCCAAATACAGTATAGATATTTCTTTTAAATATTTTTAACCTGGAGCTTTCAGAGTATCTGAGTTTTTCTACTGGTAATTTAAAAAAGATATTATTTTATGTATTAGGAAAGGTAGATTTCAGATCGAGGGAGGAATTAAGACAAATATATACAACTTAATTTTCTTTCCTTGGGATAGATCCTTTCTGGAGTCATGGTATTGTCTAGTCATATAGACTGTGATACAGAGGCAGCTGATTTGCTTTCTTCTCAATTTTGGGTTATTGAGCATATATATTGTCCTTTTTTTTTTTTTGTTAACTTCTGCAGACAAGCTGTATGAACCCCTCATAGAGATGAGATGGAAATTTCCGCGAAACCTTGTGTGTACGTCCCCATACTTGCACAGTCACCTCCTCACAGTGATGCAGCATTACTGAAGGTTTACTTGGTCTTCTGCTCAGTTTATTTTTAGGTTTATCTTGCTGCTTTGCTACATTTACAAGTATTTTTTCAAAGTAGCAGGAATGATCACTGAATTAATAGAATCAAAGCTTTAAGGCCAGAATGTTTTGTCTCATTGTGTAACACAAGCCATAGAATACAACCCTTTTGTTTTCAAACTAAATTTATGAGTTCTCCCAGCTATTGCGTATCTTTTAGAAAATTCTCACATGAGAACTTGTAAACATTTAATCTGAACCACCACATCCCAAGGGAAATTGTTCTAATCAGTTCGGTTGCTTTCACTAGTTTAAGAAATGTGTTTTATTTATTTTAGGATTGTTTTGGTTCAGGTTCTGCTAGCAGACCTTCCCCTGCTGTTTTTCTGCTCAGTGAGTTGTCTATCAGTTTTGTCCTCGTTTAAATTTTTATTAGACTTAACCTTCTTTTCTATAGACAAAGGAAATTGAAGCTCTTGAGTCTCTCGCTATAAAGCACACTTCCCAGACTCAGTAATTTCTGTAGACCTGTCTTGGGTTTTTAGCATTACCTTTGAAGTGTAGACACTGGAGCTGCCCAGCCATGTTGCAGTACTTGCCTTGCTTGTGCTGGCAACTGGAATGATACTAAACCTCGGAGCCTGCTTGATATTTCCTGCTTACACTTCTGCTGAAGGACCGACCTCCTCAGGAGTGTAAAAGTCTCTTTCTCCACCTGAGTTAATATAATGTAGTAAAGACTTGCCAAAAAAGTAACCACTGAAATCCTTTTCAATTAGAAGTTTTCAAACAAGATTTTGAAAAAATTCTTTAACTTTAATTAATTTATTTATTTTAAAATTATTATTTACTGGGAGCACCCTCCACAGCAATATCTTTTCTTTTCCTAGCTGTACTTCCGGAAGTCTAGGAAAACAGGCTGTCTGAGCATGAGAAAGCAGTGGCATTCACAGAGGAGGAGAGTTGCACTCTGTTTAGTGCCCCCTCTTTGGGAGCAAATATATGATTCACAGATATATCGGGGAGAGGCAGAATGAGAAGGGGACCTCCAGCCTTGTGAGGGGTAAGAGAGAGGAGGAAGGGGAGGGGCTGGCACCCATGTGGAAACAGAGAGATGGCGGTACAGAGGGCAGAGTTTTCTGAAAGTGCAACTTAATAGGTTTTATGAATGAGGTCATCCACGTTGATGGGTGCTTGTCCCAGATAAGTGCACGTTATCTGAAACCTTGCATAGTGTGGCTGATGCTTGATTCCTGAGTAAGCATTTAAAGCAATATGTATCTTTACTTCTGAGAGAAGGAATCTAACTGCTTGAATACAGATCAGACGTTATCATGGAGGGGTTCCCTCCCTTGTCTTGACTCTTAGTTTTTATTATTATTATATAAGTATATTTTTTCACCTGCTAATGGAAAGATTCCTTCAGTTTTCCAGAATCAGAGCTTGAAAGAGATGCTGTGATATTTTGGCTGTTCGTTTGGACTATTCTCAGTAGCTTTTGGTGTGTGGGGTGTGTGTTGTTTTTTTGTTAGTTTTGTTTGTTTGTTCTTTTTCCTTCAGAACCAGGTCAAAAATGTAAATGAAGTAACAGGCGTGAGGACACACTTCAGTTTGTGTTTGTTTTTTCCTTTCTATTCTTTAGTAGTTGCTAAAAGAATTTGCCTCCATATTCCCATGGCTCTCTTCAGTGTCCAGTTCTTTCATTTTTGCAGTCAACCTTGCTATCTCTCTTCACATCTCTTTAGCCCATGGGACCATGCGCTTCACTAAATCCACTGCAAATTTCAGATGATTCATTCTCTTCTCTTCTAAGTAGGTTTTTTACTCACTGTCTCTTCAAATTGTCATCAGTATACTGCAAAGTTCAAGGAGTCTTTTTTTCTTTTTTCCCCCGTAGTATGTTTATCCTCAATTAACTAATCTATGTTCGTTCTAATATTCCTCCTTTGGCTTCTGCACTTAAATTCTACCATGTTTGCTCAAGGGAAATATCTTTATTGCTTGTTATTTATTGCTATTGCAATGGAGTCCTGTAACCCCCTCCCTGCCTCACATACAACAGAGATTTAAACAGATACTCATGTTTTTGGTAGGACTTTTCCTAGCTGAGGCTGGGAAAGAGTACTTATATCATCCTAGGTAAATCTCTCAATATTGTAGAATCAATAAATCAGTCATTGGTGACTTCAGATGAAAATGAATGGCTGCTCCATAAGAAGACAGTAGGGACTTATTCCACTCTAAAAGAAAATTAAATTGTATGTTTCATCAGTAAAATATAAACCAGAAAAATTACAGTGATATAAATTCATGTATGTAGATATGATCCCATTGTACTTTTATAAAATAAAAGAGGATGTGGGAGTTAACATATTGGAGGGAAACGTGAATACACAAATCAGAGAGACATGAGCCAGAAAGAACAGGAAAATGCTGTCTGTCTTTAAAAACAAACACACACCAAACCAAACAAACCCCAAACCAAAACAAACACCAAAAACCCCAAACAAACAAAACCCCAAACCAAGCATCCAACCAACCAACAAAAAAAATCCCCAAACACCCAAACAAAATGACAAAACCAAACATCAAACAATGTGGAAGACTTGGTAACAGGGACTGAAAGAATCAGGATACTGTTATAATATAACCAGAAACTGGAGAAAGTGATATTTTTAGTGTTAGACTCTTTCTATATAAAAATATGAAGGGAGAGGGGAGGAAAGAAGATCCTGCTGTATAAAGAATTTAATCCATGACCTCCTAACTCTCAACAGCCAAACTTCCAACTCTCTCTTTTTTCTGGTGTTAAAGCACATTTTGCCGGTCATTCATTCCACTCTTTTGAGCAAAAGAGCTGTGTTCGTACAAACACTGAATACTTGTTTCCAGGGGAAAAAAATGATTCTTTTTCATGCAAACAGTAGCTAGTGTAATAGAGCCTCGGAGGTGGCTGGGATGTGAGGTTTCAAATGCTGTCACTAGATACTCACAGCAGTGGTTCTGGGGACATGTCAGAAGAAATGAAGTGTGAAACTGTGTCTGCAACCTCTTGCCAGGAGGTTTTGAAATAAGGGTGTTTCCAGCAGTTTACATGGCTGTCTCATTCCCTGAAGTTTACATCTATATTGTCTGCACTGCTGTGGAAGTCATTGTAGCTATATGTCAGGAGATGCATCTAAATAAAAATTAAGGGTGAGAAGGAAGAAGGTGCAGATGAAATCTGTTAATGTATTCAGTGCCCAAGAGCAACCTCATGATAATGAGAGGAATGATTATATGAGTGAATGAAGAGATTTGAAGAAATACCTGACTAGAACGAACGTCATTTTTTTCTAAAATGAGGAGATTGAGACAATAAAATAACAAAGAAGCCTAAGCTGAACAAAATAATTCAGTGTCGTTTTGCCTTCCAAAGATTTCCAGCTGACACTCTTAAGTGATCTTTCAGAGAGCTAGGTCACATCCTCCTGAGAAGATATCTCTCATCTGGCCCCCTCCCCAAAGTTATTAATTATATTAACCATACATATTTCAGACACAGAAGTGTTTGAAAGTATTACATAGTATCGAAGAACTTTGATTATCATGATGATTAAACTCAAACCTTATGACAACTAAAAGAGGCACTAGCTATACCTGGAACATGAATGAGCTAGTAGAACGAGAAGTTTTACTCTTTATCTGGTCATTTTATGATTAATTATAGCATGTGGAAGTTGTCATAAATCTATAGAGAGGCAGAGTCTGATGTGTTGTGTCCTGGGAGTAAAAACCTGGGATTGATTCTACCTGGAGTGAGGAGCAGAATAAAAGATAAAGATAAAAGCTCTGTATGTTAATCTGGAAACCTGCAGCTGGTTCATCTGGAGTTCAAATACTTTCCATTCCTTTATACTAAAATATCACATGGTTAAATTATTCTCATGACCTCAGCATATCTAGGGTTTTCTCAGGAATTGGAATATGTAAAAGTGATATGAATGTTCTAGTTCTATTTTTAATGTTCTATGTTTTCCTTTCACTGCATTGTAGTAATGTAGTCTTTTCTTAAGGGGAGGGTTCTGTTTTCCCCTCTCCAGCTATTCCACAAGAATAGAAAAATAAGAAGTCAGTAAATATGTTAAAATCTTGTTGGATTTTAAAATCTCAATGGATTTTTAGATGCCTGGCAGTAACATATTATCCTATCCTTTCTGGCACGACATCTTGTCCTCTTCCAGGCTATTGTTTTATTTAAAGTAACTGAAATTAGCACAGTGTCTGGGTCTGTGCACTGTGTTAAGACGTGCAGATTTGCAAGTACCTGCATAGTGCTGCTCAGCCAGAGATGTTCTTCACAGCCTTTTCTGAGGATAAAATTTTTCCAAGTGACATTCAGAACGTCTAATTCTTTTCCAGTAAATTAGAAGATATTAGCTAAGGAATTAAGTTAATTAGGGGGGCAAAAAAATAGACCTCTTCATTCAAATGCTAACCTTAGGGTAAATTGGACTTCTCAACTGGCCTTCATATAAACGGCTGTAATCAGTGTATCAAGATCGCCAGATTTTTGGACAAGTTGCACTGAAGCTTTGAGTCTCACAGTCAAGTTTCAATTTAAATTTGCTGAGGCATATAGCTCTCATTTCTTTTACTCATAAATATATGTAAAGGAGATGCTATAGCAACCCCTAATTTTATAAATGTTACCTAAGTAAACTGAGAACCCTGAATAGTTCTTGCTTTTGAATGTTAAATTTTGTTTCCCTTCTCCAAGCACTTGGGTATCTCTGAGTGTAGGTTTCAAAAGAACTTTCTAGTTAGTTGCAGCTGGAATTTTTTTTGAGATTGCTGCCAAACCATGGGATGGTTTTGACTAATGAACAAAGGACTCTCTTACTGTATTTGAGTGCGTTAGGTAAATTTGTGTGGGACACCCTAATGGAGTCAGAAAAGTCTGCATAGCATTATGCTCCCGTTTTCCCATTAACCTTTTCTGTAGCTGCAGTTTTAATGACGAAACACTCTTTTCCTAAGCCTGTAAATATTTCTCTTTGCTGTTGCTCTATGGAAATATAATAAAGAAGAAAAGCTATTGTTACAGATGGTTGTTAGTTTTCAAATGGAGTGCTTCACTGAAACCTGGATAATTGCTCTTGTGCCTGGGCACATGTGAAACGAGTCATGGGCGTGTTTGTCAAGGGCAAGTTCACGGTGCCTTCCCGAGCAGAGTTCTGGTTTGGAGAGGAGGGTTGCACAGGAGGATTTTTTTTTTTTTTTTTTAATTGCTGTTTTAAGAAAGAAGGGCTTCACATCCAGGAAGGTCCAAGTGTGTTCTATGCATTTGAAGTGTTTTTCTTGATTGTCATCACAGGAATAAATCACAGTGTGTAGTAGCTCTGTGAACACTGAGCATGTGGGAGGAGACTTGGCACTGAGTTTCCTCACACAAAGCTAAATACACAGTTGAATGTTTGTAGAACTAAGGTTTAAAACATCTCATTTTTCAGCCTGTTAAAATGTGTTACTTTTGTTTACGAAATGATGAGTGGAGAATCTTTTGGCACTAATCTTGGTGCAGTATACCACCACAGTGTTACCAGTTGTCTTTTCAGTAATCATTACTTGTTATTTTCCAAAAGCACAGAGCTAACAGAGGGATGCCTGAGAAGGTTTTACCTGATGGCAAAGTATAAGGAGATTCATATTTTCAGTTTCTGACATGTTGGTTTTGGTTTTGTAGCGTGGTTTTTGTGTGTGGTGTGTTGTTAAATTTTTTTTTTTTCTTTTTTTTTTTCTTTCTTCTCCCTCTGGGGTCAGAGTTGTGTTATTAGAGATTGGAGTACTTGTATTCACCATCATACTGAAAGTAGTTGCCGCAATGCAAATGTGTAATTGGCAATTGATTTTTTTTCTGTTTGTTTGTTATTGGCATATTCCTATGAGAGGGGACTAATTGACGGTCATTATATGTGACATGAACTTAGTTTTTGCTTTCAACTCCCTCCCTCTCCTGCCAAGAGATTTGTTATCTCAGTAGGGATCCTTCTCATCTCGCTTTTAACAGAAAAAACTGGAGAACAGAGGAGTCTATAATTGATTTTTGTATCCTTTTGCAGTTTTGTGCAGAGTTTTATAGAGACTGGATTGCAAAAATGGGCTTTAAAAGAAGTAGGAAGTTGAAGAAGGATACATATTTTTTTCTAATTTTCCAAATTCAATGTCTATATGAAAACACACTTGCTGAGTCAAACAGCTAACCAAGAAAATTAAACTTCTGATACCACCATCCTCATTATAGCCTGATGGACCTCATTTAAGTAAAATAAAGATTGGCCAGAGGGTTCTTCTTCCTGGGTTCTGAACTAAAAATGTGCACACCATTGTCCTTAGCTTGCCAGCAGGTGGCCAAATGTTGGCCAAGTAGTTCAGGATGGATTTGCAAAGGCAGGTGAGCTCAGTGTCAGGCTCAGGTCCCACGTAAGCTGGAG
Source organism: Pampusana beccarii (assembly GCA_013399365.1). NCBI lineage: Eukaryota > Metazoa > Chordata > Aves > Columbiformes > Columbidae > Pampusana > Pampusana beccarii. The sequence continues at coordinate 751,657 of VWYH01006860.1, read as the reverse complement.
TCCGTGGGGTCCATGCGGTCGAGTGACGCAGAGCCTTACTGATGGCTGCAGCCTGGCGCTGATGCGGTCAGTGAGAGCTGCGCTGATGGTGATAAGGCTCGAGGCAAGGTTCGGATTCTGTGTCCCTGTACAACCTTGTACTGAACACTCTGAAAAGTGAGCAGTGGAGTGAAACTGTGGCATCTGTTGAAGTGACATCTATAGTTCTCAGCGTAGAAGACCTGAGATAGTATGGAATTAGCATCAGTAAGGACTTGATTGTCTAAAATCTGAGACTAGCTGAGAAATAGTAACCTTAAAGGGAATCCCTGTTTCCTCAGTGCAGACTCCATCCCTAGATGGTGCCAACAACATGAGAGCTGGCAGCTCTGACAGCCTTTCTGCTACTTGTGTGCCCAGGGCACCTGACTTTTACTTGAACATACAGAAATACTCCAGTGAGAGAAAGTTTCTTCGATAGAGAGTTGAATTATTACTTGGGAGATGTGTAGTTAAGTAGGTATAACAGCAACTAGCTTCTGTAATGTGTATTTATAGTGTATACTTTATTGTACTGTACAGGTGTTTATAAAGTACATTGAGATTCTTAGCTGAAAGGTGGTGTATAAATGCAAGCAATAATTATTGTTACACATGTGAAAGATTAAGGTCTTCCTGCCAGTAGCCTTTCCTCAAGGGTGGATTTAATTTCTTTATCTGCAGTAATTTTATTGTAGTCTCTCTTGAGATCAGAATGTGCAGTATTTAAAGTTGATTTAAACAAGAGGGAGACTCACTCTGCAATCCACTAAAACAGGATGTGCTTCTACTTTCTTTTTGCTGGACACTTAACTACAGACACATACAGAATGAATTTCTTTCAAATTCTCGGGTGATTTCTGGTTTTCTCTGGATGAGATACGTTTTGCCTCTCTATTTAAGACATTTCCATCGCACATTTGCATTTGCTTACCCCTAGTTTAGAGTCTCACTTACGAAGGACATACTTCATGTGTCAAAAGTACGATAACAAAACTTACAAAACAGAAAGATCTTCTTAACAGTAACAGCATTGGTGTTAAACCAGACAAACTTACAGCCCCAACTCCCTACATGGACATTATTAATTCACATGTTCTTGTAAAATACTATGGCTTCAGGAAGGTGTATCTCAGCCCTCCAAAAGAAGAAAGCTGCATTTTCCTCATGTTTAGAATTGCTTGTACCCAGCCGTAGCAAACCTTAAGCTCAGTAATTTAATGCAATAATTAAAATTAATATAGGTTGAAAAAAGAATTTTGTTTCACCTTAGGATTTATCTCAGCAAAAACATAATTTCTGTCAATACATCTATTTTTGTCTTATAAAGAAGATATAGCAATAATACTGCATAGTGTTTTTGAAGGCATTTTAATGTACTAACAGCAGTACTGGGATGAGAAGATATTACAGCTCATTTGAGTGGTTTACCATTGGGCAAACAGTTAGCCATTTTTGCACTTGGAAGAATTAAATGGATGATTTGAATGGAAATGTTAGTTCTTCAGTGTATTCCCTTTTTACATCGATTGTAGCATATGTCCATATTTCTTCCAACAGTAATGAATTTTCTGAGGTGTTTTCCCTTGTGCTTTTGAATGCTAAGTGTTAAAATACAGCAGGAGAGACCTGTAGTTGAACTTTCATGCTAAATGTGAAAGGGCTGTTGTAACATTTAAAAGGCTTTTGTGCTCCTGGGCCTCCTGGGAAGCTCCAGTTACCTTCAGACTGGATCACCTGTTTCAGGTATGAAGCATCAGTTGTGCACAGTAACTTTTAAATATTTTTAATAATGATATATTATTAATATTTTTAATAATGATATCTGCTTTCTATGGTAAGTTGAATCTGAAAACATCTGTGTGTGCATGCAACACATTTAGGTTTATGATGTGTTCTGTCCCTTTCCCATCTGTTCAGGAGTGAAAATCACTATGATTTGTCACTATTCAAAGTTCTTTTCATATTTAAAAGCCTAATAGCAAAATCAATGCAGGCAGTATAACTGCCTGATAAGAATTTGCTGCAGCCATTACACAGGCTTCAGCCTTTGATATAACAAGGAGTTCTAAATAGACCTTTGCATTTGATTAATCCTGATACTTGTATCAAAACACGTGTGGTAAGATTTTCAGTTTCTACAGAGAGGTGGTCAAAGGTCAGCCTGTGATCTGTATTTAAATGGCAAAATAATGTTCCCTGTACTTTTCAAAGAGTACATTTCTGGTATCCTGTTTTATTCTTTCCAGAAACCTCTGATTTCTTGCTTTTCTCTCATCTATTTGAGAAGAAGCTGTGCAGCTTCTAGGTCTGAATGGCATTAGGTAGTGCCTGCTTGGTCAGGCAGTGCAGGTGCTGGTACGTTGCTTTGTGTTTGATTAATGTTAGGAGAACCCTCCAGGAGAAAAAGGTGTAAAAAGGGGAAAGGATAGTTGTCCTATGAGATCCTGAAAATTCCGGTTTCCACTTAAAATGCCGAAGGTGAACTGATCTGTATGCTCATAGTTTACACAAACTTGAAGGGAAACTGTGCCGTTCTGTGGAGGAGAAAGCCATTGAGGGTTACAACATAGAAACACACCCATGCAGTGTGTAGAAATACACAGAAAGCACACCTGCCCGAGGAATCCCTGCACTGTGAACTGTGAATGACTGGGAGAATGTTAGAGGGAAGTATTGTCCCACGATTGCTCCTATTTTACACTCTGTTTATCAGAGACAGGTTATAGAGCTCAGCAGAGCTTCTTGTCTTGTACAGATGCTCTAATATAAGCTGAATAGCAAAAAAAATCCAATTTAATTCATGAATTCATTGTACTTGCTATTATATGTACTAATAATAACTATTACCTAGTTCCTGAAAGGGTATGAAATTATTTCTTGGTGCTTCTTTAGCCTTGCCTTCAGCTCCAGCTTGGTGCTTCAGTTTGCTTCCAGTTTCTCGGCCATGTGCAGCTGCTATTTCTGTCAAGTGGGGTTAGTAACTGGTGTTGGAAAGACAATATATTGGTCTACACCTCCTTGAAATTCTTTTCTACAATGAGCCATCCTTAAAGGCCAGCTGTGCCCAACCACACACCTGTTTCACACACGCACAAAAATAGCTTAAAGCTGCTTGTGTCAAGGCCAAGAATCAGATCTTGTAAGTTTATGAAAGATGAATGCTATGGCGGACTCTGTGAACTTTTTTTATACAAACAAGATTACAGATAGTATGAGAAAAATGAATTACTTTCTAGATGACAATAAGCTGTACATATAGGTAGCTAATGTCACATCTAGTTCTATTATAAATGTTTGTGTACCAGTCTATCAGCACAGTGACCAGCCTAACCTGCAGCAGGAAATGATACATTCCATTATTCTTTATAGTACAATAGAGCCTTTTATTTATGGCAAGCATTAGTTTTGCAGTCACAGTGACAGCATTAGTATCTTAGCAGCATATCAAGGCTTTTCTTACCTCCTTGTAATAGCTATCCCTGAAATTGTCTCGTTCTTCTGTTGTCAGGCCTGAACATATGGTAGATTTGTCAGCATTAGGAAGGAGGCTCTCAGCCACAGAGTTTCTTTCTCCAGCCAGATGTAGCAGAAGAGACACAAAGTTCATAAGAAGTTCACTTTTCTTATGAATCTCTAGTGAGGTATTTCCAATTCCGACCTGCTAATTTCGTGTGGTTGTAGTTGACACTATAGTATTTTAAACATATCCAATTATTATGTGGTTTTACTGATCACTTTTATGAGAAATGCTCACTCGAGTGCATTTTGTACAGTGTCATTTTCCTTCTGGAGCGCAGGTGTTGCATCATCTTCACAAAACTGATGTTCTCTAAAGAGAAATTTTCAAATATTACCTCTGAAATTGTGCTTGACATGTTAAGCATGCACAAATCAGGTGGGAAATTAGTTAATTTAAATAGTATTATGTGATTTTTATGGCTGAATGTAGGCTACATCCTGAACAAAACTAACTAATTGGAAATCTGAAGGCAGGGATAGTTGTAGGTTGCGTAGTTACAGCAAACTGGTCTTTCATTTGTCAGTTGTTCTAGACAGAAGTTTTTTACTATGATTGAGTTTGGATCACTGTACTTTTCCTATAAAGTATGAAATAAATGGGCCAAAGGAATTATTTTATGACTAAAAATTCAGGATAACACTCATGTTAGAATTTAAGTTTTGAATTAAAAAGTTGCTGTCAAGACTACAAGAGACAGAAAGCACATCTATTTTAACAGACAAAAGCATTTATAGAATCCTTTATTTTTATTAAACTCTGGGTAAATTTTATAAGACTTCTTTTAGTGTTGAAGAAAATGAAGGATTAACTGCTCTAAGATGTGAGAAGTAGGAAGAAATTAATAACTGTTTCTGTGAATATTTCTGTTTGAGCTGCCATGGAACAAAGTTTGGATTTTCTTTCAGGTTGCATGGATTTGTGATCTACTAAATGGAGTAAAAAATGAGGGCATCAAACTCTCTCTCTTATGTGATATGTCAGATAAAATAAAACTGAGCCTAATTAATTATGATTTATAAGCAGATGCTCCTGCAGATGTACATGTGTTTGTGTATTTACATTCTGATATATTTTAAGAAGTGATTGCCCTCTTGGTAATGATTGCAAATAATTATTTATGAAAAAAGAGCCCATTATGTAGGCACCTAAAATTGTCAGTCACATCTGAAAACACTGCTCTTCAGTTCCCACTTCCACCTCTGAATTCCCAGCAAGCTTTCTCCTCCTCTCTAGTGTCATGTAAGAACAGGCACATCAGCCTTGAGGAAGATACAGTCTTGCAGTTCTTTCTAATTGCCAACACTGAATAAATTCACATTCACTTATATTTGTGAAAAACTGACAGATTGTCCTTGTACATTTGAACTTGGACAGTCTCTTCCACCTCAAATTTTGCTTTGTTCTCAAGCTGGAAGAAGTCTGAATCCTTTCAGTTTTACAAACTGGGAAATAGGCTGTTTTCCTTGTGGGTAACATTTATAAGGGAATACAAGATGCTCTTCCAAGTCCAAGTAGTCTTACTACGTGCATCATGTATTTTTGCACTGGTCTAGAGCAATATTTCTAACCAGTAGTTCAGCGGGTCAGCTGAAAACATAAGGCAAAAAACCTAAAGAAATATCAGCACTGTTAATCCTTCGTAAAGAGTTTTCCTTTGCACAGTGATAACTTAGGATGCCTGCACAAGAAGACAAGTCATTACTAAACTATAAAAAGGGGAACTTTGTTACTGCTTGTCAAGCGCTGCAGTAGTTTTGAAGGACTTATCATCATTAAAAGAAAAATCCTTGTTTGATGTATCACAGATCCGTAAAGTGAGCATAGCTGTAGTTATGAATGCTAGTTTATTGAATTTAAATTAGCAAAATCCAAACTTAGCTTGACAACTTTAATAGAGTACTTAAACCTGTAAACAATAGCTCTTTGTCACTGTCGTTATTTCAGCACACCTCCAATATTTAGCAGTTATACAAGTGCTAAAGTCTTCTGGCATTTTCCAGAAATGTCTGCATAACAATAAATTCCTTCCTTTCCTCAGTGACTCAGGATTTTAGACAGTAACCAGGTCTAGCAGGTATTTGGCAGCTATAAAACTGCTATAGGTTTGCTTAAGTCACCAGGAAAACCCTCAAAAAGTCTTATTTCCTGATGGTGGGGTTGGCTGGGGTGGTGATCATATCAACTAAACCCCAGTTAAAAAGGCAATAAAGAGTCTGCTGTGGTTGGCACATCCCTGGCTTAACTTCTATTTCTTTCTGATGCTTCTCTCTAATTCAGCTGTTTTCTGAAGCTGAATTAATCACAGTAAACAAGCATTCTCGTGTTTGGATAGAAGTACAAAAGCTACTCACAGTAACTTGCAGTGCTTTCTTTCGGATTGAATGTTTGATAGTTAAGTTGTTGACTCTAATACATTGCACTTGTACACAACCTGAATCCTTTAACTGGTGTATCCTCACTGAGTGTTTCTTGTGTCAGGTTTCATACAATTCTTTTAAGGGGAGAAAAAGGAAGTTTCCATGTATATTCTATGGTCAAGCACCACCAAGACAGATGGTGGTCTAAGAGCCAGTCCAGATGAGGCAGCAAGGGATGCTCCTGACTTGAGTCAGACTGGTTTTCAGTCCTCTGATTTAAGCAGTATCTGTGGTATTGATACTTAAATTTTAATTACAAGTTGTTTATTTCCAAGATCTAAAAAAAAACCCCTCACCAGCTATTACAATCTACTATATAGAGATTGTTAGAGTACTTATAGTAAAGTTTTCTGAAGAGTGGGTTTTATTATGAGAACAATAAATGTACTCTAACTTACAGAATCCATCTTCACCCACAAGCTGAAATTTGGTGATAAAAGCATGAGAAATGAATGTGAGAAGAGGATTAAATACTTGCTTATTCAAGACAAGTTATACATGTTTCAGATAGAATTAAGGGCTCCTAATGACATAGTACAGATGTGACCAGGTCATTGTTAATTTTGAGAGCAATCTGGTTCAACATAAGGTCTGACCTTTTTCTTGTTCTAAACTTCACTACAAAATAAAACCTCAGACATTTATTATAGAAAAATGCTGAGAGTCACGAAGACAGAGTACAGTTTGAACCAGCAGATTCATCATGAATATAATATAAAATGTGTGTTCCTCCATGTTAACGTTCTAAAAAATATGGTTAGAAAAATATATTCAGCTGGAAGTTGAGGGGCAGAGCTCAAAGGAACAGGTTTTGAAGGGGCTTGTTTGCATGATTTCTCCTACTGAAAGCCATTTTATAATTTTTTTTTTTTACACTGTAATAGATCCTAATAGTTTAGGGCTTTGCGTACTCTTTCACAGGTTTACAGGTTAATGGTAAACCTCTGGTTAGGGAGGTTATTTATGGGATGGGAAGAGAACAAAAGAGGTCAAAAGGAGGGCTGTGTATATTCTGGATATTGTAATTTTGTCATGGAAAAAGCAAGTGTGATCTTATGTAAGACAGGTTGAGGTAGAAGTAAAGAAGTTTAGGAGTGAGTGATTCATCCTCTTATTTATCCCTGGATTTATGTATTTAAAGTGTGTTATTTTAGGGTGAGACTGTCTTTATGTTTGTGCACTGCTAAGCCCTGTGGCCTTGAGCCTCTGAGGGGAGGTATCCATAGCCAACCAAATACATCAACTGTCTCTTAAAAGAGTTATTCGGAGACCTCTGGGGAAAGGTAATTGATGGTCTTTACCTGTTGGCATTGACTATGAAAGGGAGCTGTGAACATGGCTGCGTGGAATAATCTTCTTCTGACAGAACTGCAGGAAAAAGTATCTTTTTCCACCGAATTAGTGATACTTGCCTAATCACTGAAGGTTGATGAAATGATGTTGGTTTTTTTTTTTCCTTTTTTTTTCTCCTCACCCCCTTGCCCCTCCCTGTGTTACAGATATACGTGGACTGCAGGGATTTCTTGATCAGGCTTCAAGACTGGGACTTGATGTATCATTACAAAAAGTAGACAGGAACATCAGCAGAGTCTTTGCCAACCTGTTCACTACGATGAAAACAGAAGAGCTGAATCGCTACCGGGACACCTTGCGAAGGGCTATCTTACTCCTAAGTCCTCGGGGAGCCCAGACTTTTATTAATGAGGTCAGTGCACAGGTTTTTTTTGTCATCAACATTTCAGGAACATGTATGATGAATTATGTGATATCTTGCCACGTTTTCTGAAGCAGTAGACTTTGACGATGCTGTCTGGTAAACATCAAATAAGATTGTCAGACTCCAGTGTTGGAAAACCGAAATATCAGATATGCCACGCAATGCATACTTTGTGGTTAATGCAAATGGGACAGCATGGTCTGGATAGGCGCTTTCCATATAATATATACATCTCTATGGGGCAATTATTTTTTTTTTTTTTCTGATTGTCTGCCATACTTTTGACCTGGATTTCAACCACTGTGTACAAGTTACCAGAAAACCTACTTATAGTATGTTAGAAATGAAACATAATGTGCCTGAGAGTGTCATCTTTACTGTGAAAATCTTCAATGCATGATAAAAGGGCATGTTATTGATGTTTGAAATCTGAATCACAGTGTTTTTATCAACTATGAAGTAGAAATTATGTTTTTCCCTTTTTCTTGATGGTTTCTTGAAATCAATGGGGCTAATTAGGAGAGGAAGGTAGCTGTTGGGCAAACTTTCTAATTAATGTTGTGCTATCGGCTAATTTTTGGCATTAGTTCATAGATCCAGCTTTTAAAATATTAAATAACGAATTATTTTACAGAGCTTTATATATCAGAGTTGAGAATGAGATTTGGATCCTCAACATAAGTTCACATGTAGTCGTTAGCTAAGAATTTGGCAATGAAATAGTTTTTTTAATTATTATTATTATTATTATTTTTTCACTAACCAGGGATAAGACTGAACTAAGAAATTAAAATGTGGATGAAACCTGCTTCCAATTATCAGTTTTGCTGCTTTAATTATTGTTAAATTAAAAAAAACAAAACAAAACAAAACAAAAAACAAAAACCACAAAACAAAAACCAAAAGCAAACCCAAACAACTTAAATTAGCTAATTAAGTTTTTTTTGTCTTATTGTCATAAGTAAATTCTCCATGTTTATGTTCATCGGTGATTTTTAACAACATAGTAGATTTTATCATACAGGTATTTTATATATAAATAAATATTATCAATAGTTAATAATATGTTTTATCAAATAGGTAGCTTGGGAAAGATGAAGCAGAGGGACAAACTCTACTCATGTTTGTGCATACACAGGGATCTTTGGTAGTGGAATGAGGGAGTACGTGTTCTCAAAGCATAGAAAGCTATACGCAGCTCAGCCAGTGGTTTTATTTGCTTCATGGTACGCCTCCAGAAAAATACACTTTGCTTAGTTTTCCATTGAATCTTAACAAAGTATTCAAACCAGCTATTAAAAAGAAATCAACACGTGTGTTTTATTCATAGCCATACTGGAGAGAAAGTCCGTACCTCTTCAGTGCACAAGGCTCCAGAAATGTTTGTAAGAGTAACGTGCATGCACTGGCAGGGCTCTGCAGGTCTCTTGAGTGTAAGGGCTAATGTATTAAACTGTTTTACTACTCACTTCACCTTAAAGCAGTGTGTATTATAGGCATTAAGGCTAATGATCTTGATATATTTCCAGATCCCTGCAGGACTTCAACTGTGGGCAGAAATGAAAAGTAATTTATTTGGCAGTCTTCCTGTATTGAATCTTGATTGATTCAGAAAAGCTTGATAAAAGAAAATTTAAATCTTAGAAAGGAACTCTCAAAAGGCTTGAGAGGTGAGGTGCACGGTGTAGGGAAGAATCCTTTGCTAGTGGAGGCTGGGCTTTCATTTAGTGGAGGGTAACAGTACCCGTGATTCCTCAATATCTTGGTCAATAGCTGCAATTTCAGATTGTCTAGAATAACACTTCTCAGCTTAAATAAAATATGTATTCAAACATAATTTGCAGAAATACATCATTCAAAATATGCAGCAGTAAGTGCCTTCGATGGATTTGCAGATTTCCATAGTTAGTAAATATTTCATGATATAGGTACTATGTAGCTGTATACTGACCAGTATTGTTACCAATCCAATATTGCATCTTGGAAGCTGTTTGAGGTTTTGAAACAATTTCTCTTTTTGGTTTTTGGAAAAAAATTGGGGTATCCAAAAAAAACCTAAGTAGTAACTTGGGAAGAAAATTCATAGACTTTATTTTTAAATTTCATTTTTCTATTTTAGCTCAAGTTAGAAATAAGAACTTAGGAAAAAAAGGAGAAGAAATTGGATTTAAAGTTTTTTTTTCCCATAAATTTCTGGAAATGGAAAATTCCAAGTGAAAAAGAGGTTTTTGTTAAGATTTTCAGTTTTGCCTAGTTGGTATTTTGTAGCAGGGGAAAAATTTCTGAAAAACTTCAACTAGATCTTATTCAAGTCTTATTTACTAGTAACATATCTTCATAAAAAACAGGTGTTGCACACAAACCATCCTGTGGAATTCAGAACTGAGGAGACTTTCTTGGACAGTGTCTGGATTATGAACCCTGATATGAATGTTCTTAGCACAAGTCACAGACCTCAGCCATTGAAAGCTGCTACAAAACTTATTGCGCCTGTTTCAGTATTGCAAGTGGTACATTTTTCCTCCTAAAAATATGGATCCAGATTTCAGCCTCACCAGCTCTTGGATGGGCCAGAGAGAGCTCATCTGACTTTTGATGCATAGAGTTAAGGGAGTCTGGCATCTCATAAATGAAAAACTTTCTAAATCCTAGAACTCGATTTTAGGCTTATTTCTTTAACTTTTGTTTAGGCTTAATTTTCTCTTTATTGGCTTAGCATCCTCGATGCCTGGTTTTGTCATGTGTCAAATTTACTGCAGCAGAAATTACTGACATTTTAATAAGTTTTCAAAATGTATTATTCTGCTATAAAACTGCTTTGACTGAAAGAATAGAGAGAGGGAGAGAGGGGAAAAAAATCTTTTCAGTGGTATAGATGTTAAACGTAGAATCAGCCTTTATTCAAAAAACAGAAAGTAAATCCATTTATAAAATGATAGCTACCCTAGATATTGCATTAAAAAGTCACTTGGGGATTAAAGTAAATCTAATCTAAAGAAAGTATGTCCCTCCTTAATCATTTTGAGAAAAACGTTCCCTTCTCCACCTGCAAAAATCCCTGCTATATTTGGCCTGATACCATTGTTCTATTTATGTGCAAAACCGGTCTCAGTTGTAACAGCTACACATGTAACAGCAAAAATTATATTTCGAGGATTGTGTGATCTCCTTGCAAGACAACACACAGAAGAAAAAGAAGAAAAACTAGTAATTTAGAAAAGGGAAGGAGAATTATTTCTTTCATCTATTCTGTTAGTCTCTTTGGCCCAGCCGCAGGGTCTGAGTCTCAAAATACTCCCTGGTTGAGACAGATTTTACCTGCCTCTTCCACTTGCCAATGGATACTTTCTTTTTTTTTTGTTTGTAAGTAGAGATATATTTGGGTGGATTGCTTTTATCATTAAGCTTTCTACACTACATAGTGACATGAATACATGGAAAACAGTTCAAAGAGAGGTGACAAAAATGATAGAAGTATAGGAGAGCATGACCTACGAAGACAGGTCTCAGCAATGTGATATATACAGCCTGCCTAAGGGAACATAACTGACAAATACTTGAGAAGAAACATGAGAGGAGGAGGAGGAATTATTTAAGGTGATGATGGGTAGTCTAACAGGAAATAATGACCTGAAGCTAAACCAGGAACACTTTCTAACAGGGAGGTCAATTAGACAATGTGAATGCTTGGCAAGGGAGGTCAGTGAGGCATCGCTCTTCAGGGTGTTCAAGAGTTCACTAGATAAAACACCTGGGCAACTTAGTCCAGCAGTCTTTATGGACTAGTTTGAAGGGTATTTTGGATGATCCCGGGGTCCTTCTGAAGACATATCAGGAAACATTTGTTGTGTGGGTAAATTCAGACTTTGCAGGTTTTGTATACAAGATATTTGAAGAGGAGGAAGAGATTTTGTAGTTTAGTGTTTCTCAAGTTTCCTATGTAGACGTGCAGTAACTGTTAGCTGTGGGGTGTTTGTTTCTGTTCTTGTTCTTCACAGAACACGTGCCGTTTGTTTGGGATATGTATTTTAATGAGAGTTTTCTTTAAAACTGTAGGTGACATCATTTGCTTTATAGACTTCAGTCATCCTGCTTTCCAGTATTATTACTTTCACTTGTGTAAACCAGCAAAATGGAGGCTGCAACAGACTTGCATGTGGTTATTGATTTCAAAAGAGAAGGCATTCTTGGCTTTATGAAACCTTTAAGTCAGCATGACTTGCTTTTTGGCAGCTTCACTGAAGTGCAAAATGTTTCTGTTTAGGTGCATCTTTGAAAATATTATCATTCCTTCTGAGTATATCTTGCCTGTAAGCTAGCCAGTTTACTGCAATAAGGTTGCTAGTATATATGCATATCACTGCAGCATGCCAACTGAAAGCAGAACTCTTTGCATGCCGCATGCCTAATAAAGTAAACAAGTTAAAAAAACATAATAAAGAGCAGATTAATTGCATTAAAAATTAATGCTAAAAACCTGTGTCATCACAGCAGGGTTATCTGAATCACTGCAATTCCAATTTGAATTGAAGCTATAAAATTCCAGAGTAGTACTAATTTGGTGTAGAAATTGTTACTTATATTTGCCCTGTTTCTGTAGTCACCCCTGTGTCCTCTCTGGAAAGCAGGGACTACTCTGTTTCTCTTTTACCCTAGTTCATGTCAAATATTCTGACTGACGGTTTAAAAAAATACAGATATTCTGCTTTGGGTTTAGGTGTTTGGTATCATTTCACACTGATTTGTGGCCTTCCTTCATACCTGGTCATTGAGGATGCTGACTACCTTACTCCCAGAGCACTCCCAGTTGGCACTTGTTTGTGAACAGTGCTCCAGACTTCTCTTTTCCCCTTCTGCAGTTGGTGACTTGCTATTACTTGACTGGAAATGCAGGAATTAATTATGGCATCTTTTGAACAGTCTGCACCTGCAAGGAATTGTATGAAATGATTTTTCATAGGAAGTAAAGACCTTTACTTTTCAGAATTTAACAGGAAAAAAAGTTTAATACTAATTTTCTGGCACTTGGCATTTCATATTGGCATACATCTCTTTAGGTTGCAAATGTTCAGCATATTAGTCCATATCTCTGTTTTATATCCAGTATATAAACATCTTGAAATATTGGTGAATAATTTTGCAAGAAAAAATGTTATGCCTCTTCTGTTTTCAGAAGGCAATTTCTTTGTTTAAAGAGCTGGTAGTGCTGGTAACAGAACTGTAGAAATAATGCATTCTTCTTTCCATAGTTCAAATTAAATTATACCCGCCTTATTTTTCTCTAAATCCTCCTCTGTTTTTCTATTTCTTCCTCCAAGCTAAAATCTTGTCTGCTATTGTTGACATTTACAATACATTAAGGCTCTTTGTGCTTAAAGAGAATAATAATTATAATTAAAACCCAAGCAAACCTCATGAAACTCCTAAAACCTAACTGAAAACAAAGCCTCCCATGTTGGGATAAATTGGCTTAGAAGCAGGTTTCTTTCCATTGGGCTGAAAAAAAACCCATAACACAAACCTTCGTGTAAGTAACATTCCTTTTGCTACTGCAGGTATGTTTAGGTGACAATAATTTCAGAAATCTTGTTTGACTCCACTAGTAATGTTGGAACAGATTTGGAACGTGAATGTTACAATCATGAGAAACATGAAGCTTGCATCCAATTTTGTACATTTCTAACAATAACCGATACAAGTTTTGTGAGGCTTTGTGGGTCAACTGAGAAAAAAATTATGGAAATTGAATACATTGGCAAGAGTTACACACAGTCCTTATGAGTCTAGAAACTGCTTTACTAGCAGTCTTTCTAAGTCCCACAATGTCAGTAATATGTCTGGTCTGAATTTTCAGCTCATATTTTGAATCTGATGACTGGGCACTTATGCATAAGGGATCATTTATTTTTAAATGTCATTAAATCTGCATGTACAGGAACTGGGCGTTCCTCTTGCTCCAAATGCTTAATCCACAGTGTACTGTTGGTCCTTGTTTCATTGCAGGTGTTCAGTTGCAAAACATGACTCAGTTCCTAAAAATGTTGCTACCGTCTACAAGTAAGGGTGTCAGGTCTGAAGGAAACCATGCCAAATATCTGGCTGACAAAATTGTCACAAATATTTAAATTAACTTTTAATTGTCTCACGATCTTTATTAATTTTCATTAGTCATTGTTTTTCATTCATTGCTTTTCTTTATTTCGTTCTTCTTGTGAATTTTCTCATCTATTATTGACTTGGAAACACAGAAGTGTTTTATTGGGCCCCGTGCAGTTCACCTGCTCTAGCTACTGTCATTGGGAGTACTCAGTGTTTGCTTTGGTAAGACCTAAGACAGAACAAATATCTAGTGAGCACTAAAACACCAAGGCTCTGAAAAACTAACCCCACCTCCACCTACTCCTTCATGGCTGATTTTTCCAAATTATTTTACTTCAGATTGTTCATCTGACTCCTGGAATGCTGTGCAATTTAAAGATAAAGATTATATATATATATATGTCTTTTTAATGTAGTGGAAAGTTAATTTAAATACTCTGACATATCTATGGCCATTATAATACATGAATATATGCAAAATGTTTCTCTAAAATATTGCAAATCTGCAGATAACTTTATCATTCCCAGCAAGGTTAATTTTCTGCAATTTAGGTATAATTTGCCAGAAAGCAGAGATTACTAATTAATTATGGATGATTAATTTTAAAATATGCTCCTGTATTTGCATTTCATCACTATACTGGTGTTTGCCTATTGTAAGACATTAGCGGAAGCAGTACAGGTACTTTGAAAAATGTGTTTGCCTCTTAAAAACCAGAAAAAAGTAATGGCCATACAAAGGCTATTTGCCATCTTCCAGTTTTAGTTTTTCATATAAATTCAGTTATTTGTTCAGCTTACTGTGTTAAGGCAGCTTGACTTTGAAGCCTATAAAATACAGACTGCGATTATTATATATTCAATTTTTGAACCTTCAACACCAGTGTGTAAACACTATGGCTACAGGCTGGCTTTTTCCACGGACACACCTGCAAGCATCTTTAAGCACAAGGACTGACTTGGAGTACGGGGCTCTGCACAGTCAGTCAATCCTCTCTCCCCTAAAATTCACCTCTCGACTTGGTGTTCTGGATTAAGAAAATCACTGAGGCATTTCGTTAGTTGTTTCAGAGGTTATAGAAGGCAGCCATTTATCTTTAAAGGGATGAGTAATAATTGCTAATAATAATTTACACCTGCTTTGCATCTTTTCACAGGAGGATTTTAATCACTTTTAGTAGGTGAAATAGAATTATATTTACCCAAGACTTTTAGTTTCAAACTAATTTGGAAACTTATTTAAGCCTTCATTAATTGCTTGTAGCATACTGTACAGTGCAGTCTGTCTGTGAGATAAAAACTGGAGCAAGATTCAGCCTGGTTTGTGATGAATCCCAAGCAAAGTGTCCCGGGACTGATGCTCTGTTTCTTTTAGAGTTATTTCTATGTTGGGAAGGCAACGCAGAGTGTAGGTGCAAGGGTTAGTGTTGTTGATACCGCACTGCCCAGCGTGTAGGAGACAGCACTATATGTTATGCCTGTTTCTTCACAGTTCAAAATGTAGAGCTTCTAAATAAATCAAAAATAGAGGCTCATGGCACCTATCTGGAAATGTAAGAGAAGAAATATTTGGGAACCTTGTTCATCAAGGGCAAGCAGTAACATCTGATTAAATTAAGCTTATAACTTGAGACAGTCTGGTAACTGTAATAAGATTGTCTTTTCCTCAGGCAAAGAGTGTTCTGTGTCAAACAAATATAGCAGTATATCATCAACATAAAGCATGATGTGTCAGTTCCTTTCTTTACCTTTGTACCTTAGAGACTGGCGAATACCTTAAAAAATAGCAAGGGTTTAAGAGTTGTTTTGAAAAGAGAGTATAGCCTTATGCTAATCATTATTTTTCTACTGCTACTGTTAGTACTGCTGGTGCTATTGTAATCAATATGCTTGCTATATTAAGTGTCTTCTTATTAATGGAGATATTGTTTTACTAGTTGTGTGAATGTGCCCCCAAAGAATTTACAGTGTGCAAGAGGTGACAGAGATATCTGGGGGGTAAAAGAGATTGATGATGAATTTTTGTTCAATGACAGAAATAGCATCTTCATACCACGATCTTAGAAATCAGCATTTTGGAAAAAAAAAAATACATACATACATATATATATGAATGAGGGTTTTAAGGTATTTGTGGAAATTTTTTATAAATAGGGGTGGGTGAAGAACATTGACACCAGGGCCAACATCTTGATGATGAATTAGAGGTAACCTGGATGATTGGAATAAAAAGTATATGGTGTTGGAAGTGAAGAGAGTTAGCATATCTTTGATGTGACAGATAACAAGGAAGCTATTGAAGCAATGTGAAGAGATGGGTGAAATGATCAAAGCAAGGGGTTAGAGATCCTCTTTGTAGAGGAAGCTTCAGTGAGATGTGAGAGGAACTTGCAATTCTTAAGGTCAGAAAGATGAACTTTGTAGTAATCAATATGTAATGTCATCAGAGCTGGGAAAGGAATTTAGCATTGCAGATGGGTGAAAAGAACTGTTTATTAGAAAGATTGTCTAACAAATCTGGGATTTGGGGCTTATCCTGGATGAGAGGTTTTGAGAGAAGTAAAAGTCAAAGATGACACTTGGTTTGTAGTCCAAATTGGCAGATCTGGTGTTCTGGCTGTCCATTTTGACTGAGAAAAAGGTTTTCATTTCCCTGAAGACAGAAGGTTGAGAATTCTCATTATCTACATGAAGATTATGAGGGTATCCAGAAAACAGACTAGCAATATAGACTGAACAGGATGTGAAAAATGTGTCATGGAGAAGTAGATCAAGACTTGTCAACATGTGAATGGCAGTGGATTTTTTGCTTATTTGCTTGCTGGATGAAGTTAGTGTAAGGAGAGGAGACTAAAGAGTGAAGAATATAAAAAAGCATCCTCTGGAGAGGCTGTGCTGAAGGAGTGGCACAGGAGGACACCCAGGAGAAAAAAGCTGGGAAGACAAGATGCATCAAAACCAAACGTGATCAGCTGTATAAGAACATTCGGCAAGTCATAGCTCGTCATAGTTTAGTATCATGTACTTAATGTACATCCTATTCCTGCGTCCAGATAATTTGTGAAAACATTAAAGAGCACTGGCCTTAAAATTGAGCCCTGGGCAGTCCCACAGGTGACTGGCCTCCAGGCTGATGTAACCTTATTTAATATAACTCTTTGAGCCTGACCCACCAGTCCACTGCTCACCCAACATATTATTCTGGACTTGTCTAGCTGTGTGCTGTACATTTTGTCCTGAAGGAAACTGTGAGAGACAGTATCAAAAGCTTTGCTAAAATCCAAGCCCACCATATCTACTGGTTTCCCTTGGTCAACTAAATGGGTCACCTAAATGGGTCACCTGGTCATAGAAGGAAATTAATTTGGCTGAGCAGAGCTTTCCACTTGTGAACCCGTGCTGGCTATGACCAATGACTGCATTATCTTTCAAGTGTTTTTCAATAACTTCGAGAATAACCTTCTCCATAATTTTACTAGTCATTGAAGTAAGGCTGACAGGTCTGTAATTACTAGGGTCTCCCTTCTTACCCTTCTTGAAAACTGGGACAACAGCAGCTACTTTGAGGAATATAAGATGACCTTGTAATTCTTATGATGGTAACTGCGTTGAAGATATCTTCAAAGGTACCAGGGACTGGAAGGCATTTCACATGCGGAGTGAAGAGACAGACTGGCAGTGACAACATTTTGCTGTGTACTGGGGCTTACACTGACTTTTCAGATGGGTAGTGTGTGCTCCAGAGTGACAAATTAGGAGCTGACCCTGTTTGTCTTTCTGATTCTTATCAGATATGCACTTTGCTTGGTGTGTTGTCCTCCAACAGTTGGAAAGCTGTGTATAGAGAGGCAGTAGAGACTTTACTCCCTGCTTCCTGTTGTGTGTGTGATTGGCAGTTGGTGTTCGCATTTTGTTTGTTTGTGTTGTTGTTGTGTTTGGTTTTTGTTTTTAATGAAGCTGAGGGCAATGTGCAGAATTCCTTCATTTTAGTCACACTGAGAAAAGAGGCTATTTTCCAAGGTTTTTGGATATTTTCCTTTGCAGTATGAGTGCTAAGGAAATAAAAGCAGCTCTGATAGCATCATCTGTGGGAGCAGGACATAAACTGTCTGTTGTAAGGACAGTTTCTGATGGAGTTTTAGTTTTTAGTAATGTCTTTTTACTGGAAAAACCTTTAAGCTGAAATTTACCTAGAAGGAAATATAAACAGGTTTCTGTACATGGATTTGTTGGTTTTGGTGTTGTTCACTGTTTGTTAAAGATTTTGTTAAGATTTATTTTCATAACTTGTTTTCAAGGGTCACTTTTCAAGGCTGATCTCTTTCTGTCGAGGCAGGTACCTAATGATTAACCCCACAGCACATAAAACTTGGAGGTAAAGGATTATTTGTCCCCCTTTTTTTTCCAGCTGGGGCATGCGGGTACAGATAAAATAGGCAATTTACTGACTTTACTTGAAATGAGGACTGAACTTCTAAATGTCAAACCAAGAACTTGCCCAAAAGGTCATCCTTTCATTTGATACTGCCAGGTATGTCTGTGCCACCATTGACCCCTAGTTGTTTCATTTGGCAGAACTGATAGTCCTGTCACTCCAGTGATCTTTTCGTCAGGCGTGCAGCCTTTAACCCGTACACACTATGTCAAATATTAAAACTCCCTTCAAAGAGTGTACGTTGGCTTTAGTTTCAGATAAATAATGCAGCTTGCACATAAAGTCCTACAGAGCATTTAAAGACCTGCTCAGGTAACATTAAAAATTTGTATTTTATCTATTGAATTGAGCCCTTTCATTGTAATGGAGTTATAGTTTGCTATAGACCATGCTCTGTGAACGAGATCAATTTGTTTGGCACTGACCCATCCATTCAACTTGAAGCAATCAGATTTAAAAGCTTTACACTTTATTAATGTGTCTGCAAATAGCAGTTGGATTCCAAGGACACTCTTTAGGAAAGCACCTTGAGTGATTGGTCTTGATATATAATTCATATTTTGCTTCCAACTTTCCAGAGGAAAAAAATCTCATTAAAATTATTTTTAGATAATGTCGAAAGGGGAAAAAACACAAGCCTTGAAGTATGGCAATGACTTTGTGTATTTAATGAAAGTATCCTGACTTGAAAATATTAAAAGTTCCCCAACGTATTTTCCCATAAAATTACTAGAGCATAGGGAATATTTTGAGATGTGCATCATCGTACAAAACTAAAGCAAAAACAAACAAATAAACAAAGTAAAAAAAATAAACAAACAACTAACCGACCACCACCAACAAAAAACCAACACCCAAAACCATAACACCTTAGTTCATTTTCTAAACTGTGTTAGCACTCAAGGTATTTTAAAAATCAATGTCAGTTCTGGATGCATCTTGATTTAAAGTTAGAACAATCTAGCAAATAGAACACCTCAGCATGGATGCAGTCATGAATACTTAATAAAAGTATTCCAAGTCAGACTCATCCCTTGTAGCTCATATAACCGAGAGGCACCCTAACACTGGAAATGCCACTGTGGAAGTAAGATGCCAAATAAGCAGTGGTAGCATCTGGTTTGAAAAATGTGTGGCATCCAGGAGCACTAACATTTTGCATATGCAGAAATATGAAAGAACAGAGAGTAAATATGTTTGTTCTGTGCAGCTGGAAAAGGAAAATAAAGATACTGAAAGGAGAAATGAACCAGAGTGCACAAATTTGTTTGAGTTGTTCTGTTTGAGCTCATTCGGGACATTTGTTTTTCTGATGTGCTCTACTGATACTTGCAAATAGTGTCAACATCTTTCACTGTAAACTAGGTGGAGAACTGTATCTTTAAAAGACTTTTGGAATAATTTATTATTTCATGCGGGGGACTTGCAACACTGATCAAATGGAAGAGACAGTGTAGAAACCCCACCTCACTCAGGCTCATCTGCATGGAATTTTCTGTGAATGGTGAAGGCACAAAGAGTAGAATGAAAAAATATCAAAGCCTGAATACAAGAGTGAGCAGGGAAAAGCTGCCCCAGGGCTGGTGTACTCGCAGAGCGCAGAGCCTCTTTGGGAATGTGAGGGGAACTTTAGTGCAGGAGGTGAAGTCAGCCAGACGTTGGATCCAAACCACTCCGTAGTGTAATGGTAACTTGTGCAGAAGCTGTTATTTGTGATTTCTAAATGAAATTTGTGGAATGTTGTAACCCCCATTGGAAAGCTGAATGAAATGGCTGAGTGGAAGAATCAAAGCATCAACAAATTTGTGAATAACCTGGGGCTGAAGAGTCAGTTTTGCCAGCTGGAGGCTCGTTCTCTTGGCATCTGCAGCAGAAAGGCCCAGCTGGCCACTGGTACTTAATGGTTAATCAGAATATGAAAGGTAGTCACAAGCTCTATAGTATTTTAAGTTGAAAAGCTATGAGCATGTTTATATCAACTTGGCTATACTGGACAGCTAGCATTGCTGTCAGCAGCTGCCTTATATGTCAGGAGTATAACAGTCACATCGACGTTTCCCACAAGATGGTGTGTGTAATCTTTATCTCTGTTCTGATTTTTTACTACTTTGAAAAATGAAATTCAGCTTTTCTAGCTAGAGAATTTATGTCTTTCTCTTGTTCTCTTTATTTCACTGCTCTTTCAAATGTTTCCCTTTGTGATATATTGAACTCACTACTTGTGATAAATAGATTGAGTTTAAGAGACCCTAACAGTAAATAATAGTGGTGGTGATGTTAAAATGAGCTATATAGGCACTTAATGATATATGTTTGCACTGTTGCAATTGCTAATCTAAAATTAGAAATAAGAGTACATATAAATCTTAACACGGAGGTAATGACCCAGTTAAACAATTGCCATATCAAGGTGTTTTGCTTATGTATTAAGCTGAAGTAAATTCCTTTCACCTTGATGAAAAATAAATTAAAAAAAAAATTTCCCCAAAATACTGAAGCTTTGATGTTGAGTGCTGTAATTAAAAGTGAACACGTAGGTCACATCTGTTTTACCACATCACTGGAGCTATGAACACTGTCAGTGGCTGTGGGCGAACAGATTAATCAAGAGGCTAGTGGGTTGCTCTAGAGCATAATGGCACCCCCCAATTTCCCACTCAACTCATTGATACTGATTTGCAAATGGATCTGCCTGTTTGTTTATTAGAATCGCGTCATTACTTCAGCAAAGTGTTCCAGTCAAGATGCAGCAGCTTTCCAAGGGCTCTGGGTTTCATTGTTTATCACTGTCAGTTGTGGAAGGATCAGGAAAATTAGCAATGGGGAATTGTAATTACAAAAATCCCCAACTGACCAAATAAACAACCAAGAAACTGTGAGTTAGAAAAGTACTTTGGTACTCAAATTTTTAAAGCAACTAAATGAAGCTTAAGGAGTAAGAATGCAGTAGTGTTTCAACTGTGTTTTAATAAATATAAAGACAATGTAGTGTGGGAAATCAGAGCCTAGGTGTCACTGCTTTCATTAATGATCATAATTGACTTGTTAATATAAGCAATCCTAATACAGATGCTTATCTTCTAGATCAAGACTAGAGAGATGGAGAGACTATTTGCAGTAGACGTAATTATATGGATATTTCAAGGATAAATCCTTCCTATCACACTAAAAATGTGGACATAAAATCTAGTAACACAGACATCAGACAGGAAAGTAATGAGAACAAGACAAACAAGGTGGATGGATTAGTTTAGATGACTGGGTAAGTCAGATGTTTGTTAGAAGAGAGTCACATCAGTGTCTTGGGTTTGAACTATCCTTGTGATGAGTGTTTGTGAATACTTTTAAAACCTTTTTTGTTCATCAACAAATTCTTAAGTTGTCAAGAATGCCAAATTTCCATACAGCGTGTTAACATTAGGAAGACAGTTACTGATTCTGAAGCACTGCCATTCTCCTGAACCTACCTATTTGTTGTTGTGCACATTTTCCCTCAATCTTGTGCTATTTTTCCTTGGTCCTGCACAAGAATGAAGCAAAGGGTGTAGGGTTTGTCTTCTAAAAAGCTGGGCAAGCTAACATCATCTGTATGTGAGACAAGAGAGAGAGAATGGAATAGTGGAGTGCTGCATTTGTCTTGCCCTCATTCAAGTGGTGACATTTCCGCTCATCAGCTGAATCTTCTATAGAATGTCAAAATGTTATTGAAGAAAACTCCATGCAAACTCCCTCCAGGTCTTTGTCTCTTTTGACAAGAGTACATGAAGTTCTCTTATGTGCAAGAGAACTATATCAAAATGGCTGCTTTTGTGCATTTCCTGCCGCTATTTATTGGCAGGATGGCTTCTGGAAAGGTTAAAGTAGAGCCTATTCATCCGGAATTCTGGCAGCAAAGGTAGCCAGAGATTTGGTGCCAGTCTCCTCAGTTGAGCTTGACCTTGCTTTCCTCTTGGTGCTCCCTGCATACACTGCCTCTGTAAAACTCCATTGTTCCAACAATGTTGGTGAGAATCCTGGGTTCAGCCGAATGTGCATGAGAGCTTAGTGACCTCCGCAATTCTGTGCTTAACCTTTAGAGATTATATATAATGCCAGTGGAGAAATACATTATTTCTTTTCCTCTCTGGTGTAAGGTCCTAGAATGGATGATGTTCCAAGCCATGATTAAGTTTTTATTTTCAAATACATTGAGTTTGTAGGTTATTTAAAGAATAATCTCTTGCACTTTCTTGATAACAAGCAATGGCTAGCTCCTGAGAGAGATTAAATGTTTCTACTCTGTTTTCACTAGTTAGTCTCTCAAATACTATTTATTGTATATTATTGTGACTATCCAATAGAGTAACACAAACTATCATTATTTCACAATAATTTTCTAACAGGCAAAAACCAGTTGCAGATTTTCTGTGAAAATCTGGAAAAGCATTGGTTGTTCTTTTTTTGATTTTTGAGTCATGTTATAACGGCATAAACCCAATTAAATGTATCTTTGGGATTAAAAAAAATAAATAAGGGTCTCTTACACTGTTGATACAATGTAACTTAATCTATTGATTTGAGACAATAAGCAATGTTAGATTCCACCTCCCCCCATTTTAAGTATGCAATATACAATGAAATTCAGTCATATATTGTTATAAAGACAATCCTTCTTTTGATGGTTATTGTTTCATATTGAATTATCACAGACTTCAGATACATTTTGCATAGAAAAAGCTTTAAAATGTCCATGCGTGTCAGCTGGATTACCACTAAACACAATTTTTCCACTGTGAGCTGTAATATTCTTTGCCTTCATTTAAGAAGCTCTTATAAAAGGTATGAACTCTTGCTTTTACTTGAGGTTTTTGTTCGTTGTGGTTTTTTTTTTTTTTTTTNCCAGTCTGTATGTACAGTCAGGGTTGCTGTGTTCCAGGTACAAAATCTGGCACTTGCCCTTGTTGAACTTCATGTGGTTGGTGATTGCCCAGTTCTCCAATTTTTCCAGATCTGTCTGCAGGGCCTCTCTGCCCTTGAGATTCTTGACAGCTTCTCCCAGTTTTGTGTCATTGTCAAACTTACTAAGTAATCCCTCAAGTCCTGAGTTTAAGTCATTTATGAAGACACTGAAGTGTACTGGCCCTAAGATGGATCCCTGTGGAACCCTGCTGCTGACTGGTCACCAGCCCAGTATAACCTCATTTGCTAGAACACTTTGAGCCTGGTGCATCAGCCAATTGCTATTGACTGGGGTCCAGGTGAGGTCTGTCTTAGTCTTTTCTTTCTCAAATTAGAGAAAGTTTAATGAAAGGGAACTCTTAGACATCTATATAAAGAGCCTTCTAGTTGTGTATTTATTGCATTTTTCTTCAAAACAAAAGCAGCTGGTTTTGTCATTTATTTATTTATTTCCTGAGAACAAGAAAAGAGCTGTTTTTCCTTTTATTCTCCCGACACATTTCCAAATCATTTCGGACCAAATATTCAAAAAAATTTGACCCTGCATCAAAGATAAAATCAGGCCTCACGAGATGGTAGCAAAAGAGCAATTGCAAAGTACAGATGAGAATTCAGACTTTACTATTGAGGGTGTTTGGTGGTGCTTGAAAAATAAGTTGAAGGCACACTGAGGAGCATTGAGAAAGGCTGCAGGGTCATAGATTTTTGTTAGCATTAGGGGAAACACCTTCTGGGATCAAGTAATGTTGTCTGCATATTCATAAAGCTAATGTTCATGTTATAGCTCATCTCTGTTGAGGAGGCCAGCAGGACTAAATGGGAGGCTAATGGCCTAAACAAGGACAAATTTCACCCTTGAGACCTTAGAGCTCAATGAAGTCCTAAAATGTTGAGACTGAAAATTGAGTGATACCTCTTTTGTATAGAAGACAGCAATACTAGTACAGATAAAAGAATGTGGTAATATGCATTGATGGCTAAGAAAAAGTGTGTCACAGAGGGAGAAAGTTCAACAAACATCTTGAATTTCCCTAGCCTCTGCTCGTCTCATGTATTTGAATGTGGCTTGCACTATTGTTCTGGGGTTTTTTTTTTCTTTTTTTTAAACCCAAAATACTGAGAAGACATACTTATGATGAAAACAAAATGCTAAGTTTGGACAGAGCATACAGGGACTTCTATTTGTTTTTTGGGAGTCTTCAGCTTGCTTTGCAAGAATCCTGTTTGTATTTAATTTAAATATTTATGAACAAATAATGAATTTTAAATGGAATTCAGCAAGAAGGGTTTGAGTTAGCTACTAGTTCTGTGAAGAAATAGTACATTCCCTTTAAGATTATGGAACGAAATATTATATAAGCTATTAAACATACTACCAATAGAAATCTAGTTCATTAGCTATGTTGCTAGGGCTACAAATGAGCTTCCTCAAATTCATAAGCAAGTCCTATGTAAATGTCTATATAGAACTGAACATCTATTTTTTTCTGTATTAGCTATAACTGTATATAATAAATGTAACGTATATTGACTTCACTGTAGTAAAATAGTATCAGTACAGGTATATAGTATGAATTTATATGCACAGGCTATTATGGACTATTATAGTTATACATTTTGTACATATAATTACAACTAGACTCATAAATTGGGTGTTGGCCCTGTAACTACCCTCTTCGCAATCAAACCCTTTACTGTGCATTTAGGCAGCTTAACAGCGCTATTAGGAAGTCGTACAAACAGATGTGTATGAGATTTTAATGTAATTTCCAATAAAGCCTCTATGTTGGTGTTTTGGGTAAAATGCCTACTGTCAGCAAATAAGCCAAATTTCCAAACATCTTCAGTGCATGGCATCTTGCATGTCAGACTGAAAAAGCGCCTTAATATTTGCCAAAACCTGGGATTGTAAGGCAAAAGGTAATAGAAGGGAGTAGTGGCTGAGAAAGGTAATAGCTTTACAGTATGGTTTACCTGGGTGTATGTTATTACATATCTAGGGTGGTTCCAGATTTCCTTGGTCTTTGCCTAAGGATCTCATAATTTGTTTTCTTGATTTGATTTTCTTTGTGTTATCCAACCTGCAGACTACACAAACCCATCTCTCCCTGATTGCGCTTTCTGAGTGTATATTGATTTTTCAATGCAACCACATAGTTTTAAGAAAATATTTTAGTTTAGAGTTTTGATAGAGGAAGAAAAAAATCCAGCCAGAAAAGTGTTTTATCCAATAAAATGTGTGAGTTTTAGTATGGCACTATTTTAATTTTTTCTGAAATTTGGATTCTGTTCTAGTTTTTTTAGTCTACAGTTATACCCTCCCTGAAGTCATCCCGATGTTCATCCTCATTCCCCTGACTCTGCAGTTCTTTATAGTTCTTGTTTTGGAAAAGTACATTAACAGAGTATAACAGAGATTTCCAGGTTTCATCTGTCTGATTTGATTTCAAAATTGATTGATGAATCTTATTTAGAGGATCAAAAATTATTTTAGCTATGCAAATGCTACATTTGAGATAAGTAGACAATTGACAAATGCTAGGAGCTCTACTTAATGGCATGCCTCTCTTATAGGAAATGGATAATAAGAATTTAAGTTGATATTAATTTATGATTGACTCAGCTCATACTTAGCATCAGATCATACTTTCTGCCACAAGATGTCAAAAAAAATCAGAGTCGACACAAAGTTGTCAAATCTCTATTGAGTTACTTACAGAATGTGTGCAGAGTGCGCTACATTTGAGAGATTTTTTTTTTCTGTTTTACTTAGTGTTTTATCACAGAGTATTTTTTCTTAATGAGAAAGTTGATAGCTAGATTATACTAAACTAATCTCTGATTTAACCTTACGGCTCTTTATTCCAGCTTCTTACACGACTCATTAGCTGTCCTGCCTGTTCTCAGTGGCTCGGTTAGGTCTCGGGAGAAGAAGATCGATAGAAAATACTTAGTTGCACGATCATTTACAGCTACAGCTGTCTCACATACATGCAATTTTGAACATTAGTGTCTTTCAGGCCTTTCTATCGCTAGCTTTATTCGTAGCAGTGCTACCATCATATTCTTTCAACAATAAAGTGCAATTCAGATGCTTTATCTGTTCATCAGTGAATGTCACAGGCTTTGTACTGTTTTTACTGTTACTTCTAAGAAATCAAGGAGTTGGACTGTTGACTTAAGTCAAAAGAACTGACTGATTTACAACCAGCATCCCTATTGGAACTATCAACAGGTTTGTTCTGTGATGCAAAACCATATGGTTATTGTATAAGAAATGAGGGAGATGGGGCTCTATATTAATAAAGCAGAAAACTATAATTCAGTTACTTCAGTTTGATTACCTTGTTGTGGTGAATTGCTTTTTAGTGCATTTATTACAAGCCTAAGTCATAGATCAGTTAAAGGATTGTTTAGAGCTGGCACTTAAAATCAACCAGTTTGTCAATCAGAGATAAATGCCATTGGAATAAAATTCAAGGAAATCTTAGAGGCGGGGAAATTCAGACACAGGATGACTCTGTGACCCTGTATAACAGAGCAACATCACAAAGACCTTCTTTCTGTCATGTGTAGAAAAGAAATAATGGCTATGAGGGTATGTATTCATGGAATCCTAGCACTTATTCTGGAGTGGCATATGTGCTTAAGTAATGCTACTAATTTCTGTGATAAAGTTTTTCCTGTGCTGTAGGTTCTAAAAACGTATGCCCAGGGAGGGCCCAGGGGAATTTTCAGTGCCGTACTACCCTTTCAGTCTGACTGTAGGCTCAGGGAAGTGCTGTATCATGTCTTACCCTTGGGTCACAAATTGAAAGCTTGGATTTTGTCACAACTAGCAAAGCTAAAAATTTCCCTCAACTGTAGTGGACAGTTAGACAGATGCCCTTTGGCCACCAGACTCTGGACATTTCAAGTCTTTAGAGGTTTCTGCCTCTACTAGACATTGGAAATTCTGCTCCTCCAGTCTCAGGTCTGTATCTTCACATCTGCATCAGCTCGAAAGGGAGACAGACTCCACACCTTTTGCTGTGTCAGACTGTATTCATTTCCCAGGGCTAAGTTTTCATTCCTAAAAAAAGAGGTCAAATTAGAGACCACAATAGTCCTCTTTGTAACTCATTCCTTCTCATCACTGCTCTCAGGCTTCCTTGCTGGTGATCTTGGTTCCCTTAGGAAGCAAGTTCCCAGCGGTGGTGAGGCAAGGGCAGTGTCTCCTCCATAACAACGAGCAAACAAGGGAATTATTTTCTAGCAGTGTGCTGGTTTTAGGCAAACACTTGCCAGACTGCTGCAAATAAGTTGATATTGACCAAAAGTAATTACCTCCTGAGAGATGTTCAGGGTGGCAGACTGCTCATACATCTGAAATCACCCTTGCATTCCCTGGAGAGCATAAAAAAATTGCAGAGACCCAAGAGATGAATCATTATGATTACAGTCATCCCTTGCTGATGGCCTCGGATGTCCTGGGGTGGGTGTATTGACACTTCTGGCTCTGAAGTCGTTGCAGTGCATTAATGGCCTGGCCACACCAGATCTTGGAACTGTTTAACACGAAAGAAAGCTCTGTGAATGCCCAGCACCAGCTGAGCTGAAGGAAACCATGAGAGCTCTGGAGTAGGTAAACCCATGTGCTGAAGTTGCTGGCATTCTTTGTGAGCTCCTATAACATAAGATTTGCAATCATTTCCAAAATATTTATCAGTATTTGTTTTCTCAACTAAAATGTGTCCATTTTAGTGTCATTTTTAAAGCTTGCTGAATTCTTGATTTCTGACTTCTGTAATAAAATTTTAGTTTACTTACTGTCATGTAAGAAAAATGTTGTTTATTTTATTGTGCTATAAGGCAAACAAACTAGTAGCTCAAAGGCTGCTTTCTCTAGATCATTTGTTGCTCAGTGTGGTTTTTTTTGCATCCCCTTTTTAAATCATCACCTTGCTAAATATAATTTCATCATTTAAATTCTTCTTACTACTAATTTTCCCTGGCTTTTGAGAATTCTTATCACTTCAAGCTTTTCAAATTTTGTTACCTAATATAGAAGCATCACGGCTTTCAGTCTGTCTTGTCCTACAAACTGAAACCATTGGTGAGCTCTAGGAAAGCCATTTCTTTATAAATATACTAGAGAAATTAAATAAAGGAAGCATAAAGTATTTATGCAGCTTATCTAATCATAAGGTGATGAAGCAAAGTGGAAAACAGTACAAAGAATATCACTGGATGCAAATTACCAGATGGAAAGTGGTGTAGCACAGAAATGACCTCAGATCAACTTTCTTAAGCAGTAATCTGGTTTGAACTGGGAGCAGAATGCATTAACCAACCAAAGACAAATTCAAACTTTCATTAAATACTGCGACTCTGTTTTAAATAACTCTGTAAAGAGTGATGGATTCATTCAGGTGTACTATTTGTCTTTGGGCCTTCTATCAATGAATCAATGTCTTTTATTTGACTGGCTGACACATATTTAATTTGGTGTAATATATGATACATGGAAAATGCCTTTCAGTTTGAAACATTAATGACTGATAGTTACCATCGTTCAAGTTCTGCATGTTACAATTCAAGTTTTTTTCTCTACTCATCAGGTTTACTAATAATGATTAAAGATTTTCTTAGTTACATTGTCTTTGACAGCATTGAAGATTAAAGACGTGGGCAACTTGTAATATGGAACAGTTCACTTCTGCCCATCATTGATCTTCCTTTCCATATTATCTGCCAGTGAGACCTAGGCAGAATTATAGAAGAGCAAGGTTATTCAGCACATTTGGATGAGTTATTGATGAATAGACATCAGTTAACCTAATAAAATATATATTTTAAAACTGGTAATCAAGGGAATGATATTTCATGCTTACGAGAAGATTGACATTACATTGGAAATTAGATACTTGCAATTAAGACAGAATAATGTATTACATTGTAATAGATAATATAATGGTAGTACATGGGTTTCAAATAATTGAAGTTTACGTTTCATTTGCAGCTTAAAACTTTGTTGTGACTTCTCTGTCATATGAAAATTCAGCCTTCTTATATGTTTGGGATTTTTGGAGCAAGGGGGCTTGTTAAGAAATACTTCTATTCTTCAAATATAAACTGAAAAACAAAATCAGTACATAAGAAAAACAAAACAAAACAACAACAACAATAAACCCCAAACAAACAAAATAGAACAAAACCAAGACAAAATTAAGATGGTACACATTATTGATCTGGAGTTTTGCTTACCAAGGGCATGCAGTGCTGAAATATTTCCTGGCTTAGATGACAGGCACATGAGTAGGTTGAGCTATCTTGGTTTCGATTCCCAGCTCTGTCGCTCGCTGGCTGACCTTGGACCTTGGCAAGCCATTACTGTGATGTGTGCCTTAGTTTCCATGTTGTAAGACTGAGTTTAATGATCCTGACCTCCTCTTAAAAACATATTGAAGATCAAGCACATTCTTATGAGCAAGCATAAGCAACGGTTGGTCTTTTCACCTCTATTTAAAAAGTGACTGCACGTATTTGTCCTGGCATGAGAAGAGCTTTCCATTCGGTCACTGATACAGAAATCGGTGCTTTCTATTTCAGGCTGTGACAGAAGGTGTAACTTCAGGAAATTATTTTGTCTTGCTTCTGTATCTTCTATTCACATCTGTCAAATAGCAACCATCACCTTCTTTTTAAAGTATCTTTGAACCTATTAAAAAAAAAAGCTGTACAAGAGATACAATTTACTTGTGCTGTGTTTTAAATTTTGTGCCCTAAATGGCCTAAGTACACCAATATTTGGGGAGGCTTCATTAGGTGTTTCAATTGTAAAGAAGCAATTGGATACAGATATTAATTTTTAATGTGTAAATGAACTTCTATCATACACCATATTCCCCTTTTTTTTACCACTTTGCGATGATAAGTTACGAAATCCTCCATCAGTTACACTTCTAATCCATCATTAAAACTTCCAGTTCAGTAGATTCAGACTGAGAAGTGCGGTTTTCCAGTTAGTTATTTCTGTCCAGTTTCTTCTCTTTTGTAAATATGCTTTCCAGAAAAAAATAATAATAACTTGGAATAATTTTAGAGTTATTTATCTTAAGTAAAGCTGTTCTTAATGCATTTGGGTATCATCTTTCATATTTTCTTACAGATACTTGAGCACTGTTTTTGCATATGACTCATGATTACTGCATATATGAAAAATTCTGTTTAACACATTATATTATTAAATGTAGTATTTTCATATTAAATATACATAATGGTCATATTGCACATTCTATAGGATATAATGTATTTAAACAATGTGCATTTGTCCTTATATTTGCTTGTTGAATTATATTTAAAACAACATCCTAACCATGCAAACTTTAGATTCTTGTGATGGAAATAGGTAAAGATTAGCAAACATACCCCTGTATTACTACTTTAGGCATACATTTGAGGTAATTATCCTGCAATATTTGTTCCTTCAATTTAAATTGACTGTAACTTAACAGAATAAGATCTTAAGTCACACTACAAGGACATGGGTCCATTCTGTGGGTGACTGTATTTATCAGACAAGTGTATATTCCGACTGAGCATGTAGAAATATTCTCTTTGCCTTGAGTAATCTTCGAGCCTGAATTCAGAAATTCACTATGGCGTCTTCCTAGGAATTCACCAGATTTTACCAAATTGTAAATTAGAATATACAACGAGGTCTTCATTTTCTATCATTATTATCTGGTTCCTTGATCTTGTGTGTGTCTGAGTCTACCATGTAAAGCTGAATACAAATCAGTCTGTTTTCAGAGTATTAATCTCTTAAATAGCTAAGTGTTAGGCTACTCGTGTTACCTGTTGACTTGCATACTTTGGTTGCAGTTCTGACCCTTACTGCCTGATACTTATGATATGTAGATATTTCAGCTCTTTTTCAAACCCATGGAGTTATGCCTGGCTTAAATCTTGCTCCTTGCAATGTGGCTGCTGCAATACATTTAGAAATGTGTTAATTTCTGATATTCTAGAACATGCAAAAATGTACAAGCAAAATATGAGCTGTGCAACTTACAGCAATCTTTTTTTCCAGATTTTGCCTAGGGAATAAGAGTAGAAGTTAGTTGAGGTGCAATGACATGTGTTTGCTTCATATGCAGTGAAGTGCCCCAATCCTAAATTATTCTTGCTCTAGTTTTCTTTTATCTGCAGTCTTGCACGCAGTTTGTCACAGCACTGCAGGCTCAGGTAGAAGAGTGCTGCTTTAGCAGCAAACATGACCATACATGGAGGTGGCAAAATGGCTCATCAAGACAAGATCGGACAGCAAAATGAATCTGAAGTATTTGTAATTAAGAAAGAAAAGGGATGTTTTACTATAACTGAGAAGAAAAGCTGCAGATTGTGATAAAATTGTGGTAAAATAAGTGACCAAGCTCAAAAATTGGTTTTCAGAAAAATAACAGTAGTAATAACTTAAATTCCCTGCTGGGTCAGACTAACGTTCCCAGCGTTCTGCCTCTGATGGTGGCAGCAGATGATGACAGTTAGGGGCAGTAGGCAAGCCTGGCCATCCTCTGCTGCCCATCATCTCCCCAGTATCCACATCTGTTAGATTAGGAATGTTAAAGAGAATAAAAAGGGATGAGTCCTCAAGCTTTTTTTTTTTTTTTAAATCTATTATTGATTAATTTGCACCTGTTGGAAATGTTTGCCTCTACAGAACGGTGTAGCAACTAATTCTAGTCCATGGCTCAAGACATAAAGTTCCTATGGGCAAGAAAGGGTATGTTAAAAACAAGCAGGTATATTACAGGTATATGATCTTAGCTGTCTGATCCTGGTGATTTAACACCCAGTAGAACCTCAGTCTTTTTTTTTTTTTTTTTTTGCACAAATGAAATGGAAATATTAAAAGAGGATCATCGTGCAGAAACAAAGTTGTTTAGATTTTGGGAATAAGTGGGTTTGCAAAATGAAAAATAAAGTCTTGGCACAAGTCAGTGATGCAGAGGTAGAATGGATTTCTGCCAAATGTCAAGTAAGGGTATGTTCAGTAGTGAGTTTGCCAGCATTTAGGAATAAACCTTGCTATGTATTTTGTGGAGGTCAAATCACATGCTCCTGTCTGTACTCATATACACTTTTGAAAGCAGTAGCTCTTACTCAAGATGATGAAAGATATGGAGACTGATGGGTAAAAGAAGGGTTTGAATTTTGGGATTTTGCTGTCTGTAGGAAGATTTTTGAAATGCAAACTTTTCACCCCCATCTAAGATGATTAACAAAACGCTGATAAAATAGTGCCCCCACTTGATCATTGATTACATGACCCATCTCAAAACAACTATTTTATTGATTTATAGGAAGAAAACAGGTTGCCCAGAATTAGTCTTAGATTTCACTCAAATTTGTATGTTGTTTTAAAAGACAGTTCTTATGAAGGAGAGGTTCACAGCATGCGCCTCTTTTGTCATGTTGCACAAGTAAGTAATCCTTGTTGCACAGCTCAGCCTTCTGCTGTGAGTAAAATGTAGGGCATTCCTGCTTTAATCCTTGGTTTGTCTTTACTAGCATTTTCATGGTGGTCCTTCTGTGTAGTTTAATTCTTTGTTGTTACTGGGTTTTTTTTTTAGTTGTTGACACTTTTGAGGCATTAATTTTTGTAAAATCAGATGATGCATGTCAGCTAATTAGGCTACAAATACCCTCATGAAGAAAAAAGGAGAACAAAGGGAGTGTAGCTGGAGACTTCTTCCATTGCTGTTAACAGGCTTTGAGAAAAACAGATGTTCATTTGAAGATTTTAGAACAAAAATACGAATGTTTTGAATTCAGCTTTAAAGTGGGGATAATATTTGGCCAAATTAATATGAAGTGATAAAGAACAAATTAATCTTCTGAAATAGAGGTAAAAATTCCATTATATTCAAGTGCATCTCACTATGCTAGTAAGGCATTTAGATAATTTGCTCTAATTGCCATTCCTTCTTATACCCAATGCCTAGAATTAAGAAATGTGGATTTTTTTTCATATCTGTTTCCTTATAAATTCACACTCTCTCCAACAAACTTTTGAAATAAGAACAATGAAGCCAGCAGTGGTTGATAACCTTCTCACATTTTTCAGATAAACACATTTCAGGATTGGGACCTTACTGCTCCCAGCTGTGTTTCAGCTATAGCTGCTTGTCTGCCAATATTTAACTCATTGGTCTGTAAAGTGCTTTTAGATACCTTAAGGTAGAACTGGCTGTATGGAAAAGAAAATCTTTGATCTTCCTTTATCTGAATGAAGGACAAAAGATTTACTCTATTGGGCTATTTCTAGGTGCTGTACTGTAGTAAAGATGAGGTATGGAGGCAAGATTATATGCTGTAGTAATTAAAAGAAGTTAAGTGCTTTCTTCTGTTCTACTTGTGTTGCATCTGTGTAAAATTCTTCTGAAAATATATCAGGTTGATGGGCTTCAGTGCAGAGGCTGTCTGAAGCCCTTCTTCTTTCCAGATGAACAAGCCTATTCATCATTTTAGCTTTTTCTAGAATAAATGCAGTTGTGAAGGGACTGATCATTGACTGAAGTACTGGGATGTGTTAGTCTTTTGTAAGGATAAAATAATGGTGTTCTCCATCAATAAGGGACATTGTTTGGGAGTTTATCTACAGCAGAAATGAAACAAAAAGGCACATTATTTTTCAGGCCATAAACCTTCTTATTGCTGTTTCTACATTTCAGTGGCAGGCTCTGCACTGAACAGTGTAAACAGGACCACTTGGGCTTTTTTTTGCATGTCTGCTCTCATGAACAATTCTAAACCTCTTTGCTCAGATATAGGAGGGAACGCAGCACTCAAAATGCAGTTGTTATGTTGTGTGGTTTTGTCATGGCATTTCAAACCTGGATTTCTAACACTGATGCAATGTCGTTTGGGTTCAGTTCAGCTGGCTATAAATAGGCTGTCTAGGGTGTAGGTATTTGTCTAGTTGTGTTAGAACTGGTTTTAGCATTGGTTTCATCTGGACCTGCAAAGTGCTGTGCCAAGTTTTACACAGAATATCACATATGTATAAAAAATATAGGTATGATGACATGATGATAAGAGCTTTTTAGGTCTTCTTTTGATGTCAGCAGCCTCACAATAACCATGGTCTAGTTTTCTAACCAAAGGTTTTCTCCTTGGTGATAGGTTTCTGTTCCAGAATGGAAGTTTTAGTCTGTCTGGAAGGATGTGAGGATAAAGGGTGTTCAAGAGCCACTCATGGGCAGACACAGGCATGTCTCTCAAACTGTCATTATTAGCTTTTTCTCCACTATTTCAGGAAAATTAGAGGGAAGCACAGCAACTTGCCCAAGGACATCTGCTTGGTCAGTGTCAGAGCCAAAGAATCTACTCTCAGTTGTTTCACCTCAGTCCAATGCAGTAACTGCTAGATTGCCTTGCCTTGTCAGAGATACCCTTGCTAATTATATTAGAGGTCTTAGCTTATTTCAGTGATTTGACAACAAGGATTTTTTTGTCTCTTTCGTAGAAGTGGTTACCATAGCTTTCAGTGGGTTTGATTCTTTTCCTAACAGGTCATGAAAGCTGCTAGTAAGATACTATTCTGCAGGCACGTGTGTGTTAAGTCTTGTTGTTGATGCTGATACCTGGATAATCATCTCTCTAATAACTACCCTCTGAAAAACTACCCTGCTCCCAGGAGAGTCTTGTCAATGGAGTTCTATATTTTCCTGCTGGAAAGTAAACAAAACATACAGGTGAGGGTGACAGATATGGAAATCTGGAAAACATCGAATACCTCAGTCATTTCAGATCCTGGAAGATTGAAGTTGATGCACTAGGGAAAACTCCAGTAGTTAAATACTGTTTTTTACTGCAGACTCTGCACAGGCATAAGAACTTTTATGGTATTTCACTGTGACAGGTCACTGTCTTACCATGCAATGCATGTGTGGGTGTTTTCATTATGGAAACTAACTCACTTGTTTATGTCAGTTTTCGGCTTTATTGCAAGGCTTAAGGTTTCATGGAGTTTGCTCAAAGACCAAAATGAATAAATAGGGAAAATAGTAAATATAGTTCAGTTTTTGCAATGTAAAATTGGCACAGGGATTTAGCTGAATGCCCTTTACTCCAGCTACAGTTAATGTGTGGGTCCTTGCTTTTAACATCAATTATTTGTCTGATGCACACTGAGCTTTAGAAAGACTGCCTTTGTTCAGTGGTAGCTGTGTCTAGTGTGAGCCTTGGTGCTTCTTCACGACTGGAGAAAAAGTTGGTTGTGAAAACACAGACAAAATCCCACTTAAACTCATTATGTTCCTATTGAATTGTGTTGTCCTTCTACATGTGGTTACTTGTCTTATAAGCACAATAACACAAGAAAGCAGAGCAGATTTCTTTCTTCTTTTTGCGAACTCTTGACTCTTACACTTTGGTTTAGTCTCCTCTTTACAGTTGGCTACCCAGCAGCAGCTTTATGAGACTTTATAGACTGGTCTTAATAAACTACCTTGAAAGGTTTGGTGACATCACAGATTTTAAGAACTGATTTTGTATCATTGAAGTAAATTTGCATGTTGAATTGACCTCAGTAGACGAATATTCCTAGCTGAAGACAGCAATGTTTGGGACATGGCATAAAGCCCTATATGAGCAAACGGAAAAAAGTTTCTATCTATCTACCTTGCTGTTAGATAATTTTAAAAGAAGCTATAAATTAATCATCAATATTAAATTTTTCTGAGTAATAAATCTGTGTTGAAGCGTGCTGAACAATGCTGACACTGGTGCCGTGTGTTGTACAAACACAGCATTACAAATAGTTGCAATTTCAGACTTGTAATGAGGTATCTACAGGCAGCAAAAGCTCTAAATTCTCTCTCTTCCAATACCCATTCCATTTCAATATGCCATTTCAATAATTTTTTTTCTCATGATAAAGACCAAAACGCAAAATTCCGAAGGTCAGTGTTAGTGGCTATCCTTTTAATTCCAAAGGATACATAGTTTTAGTGGACATACTTGTGATTGCTTCCCATCCTTTCAGATAGTAGTAGGGAAAATAAAATTACCTCCATAAGTGGCATCCAGAGAAGCTGAATGGAAGAAAAAAGAATATATATATACATAAGCAGTTTAATGGCATTTAATTTATATCATGGATTTGTAGCAGAAAAGCAGAAATCAGCTAGTGGAGAACAGGGCATTAATTCCCTTTTATATTTAAAGGTTGACAGCTTTCTTTGACCTGGTTCAGTTGAGTCTGCTGTTATTTGCAAGCTTTTCATTACTACTCACCACTGCAAAGGTTGGATTACAGGAGAGATTAGCTAAAGATATTTTTTTATGGCAAATTTAGTATCCTGAGTCTTGAAATGATATCTTTTTTAAAAATGCACATCCCTTCTTTATAGATTCTTTTCTTTCTCCTAGGTTGAGTTGAGGTTATGGTGGTGTAGTAAAATCATTTGGATGCCACAGCTGCATCAGTCACAAGCAGTGATGTGGGAACTGGTTCTACTGCTCAGGGTGTACTTTAATAAGGAATTAGTCTACAGTTGGCCCTACAGACTGAAAATTTTTATATTCATTCAGATGGAACTTCACCAGCAATAACTCAAGTATTGTTAGATAGCTGTACTAAACAGATATCAATGAGACTGAAGGGAGTGCTGCTGCACTGGTGTGTCTTGTATATTAAATGAGATTTTCCATGTGGCATTTCCTACAAATGTTAAGACTTCAGACATAGATAAGTTGGCTAAGTTCCAGCAAGGAACCCTTCAGCCCTAGCACTATTCCTTCTAGCATTTATTTTTATCAGATTTCTCTCTTCAGCAGTTATTCAGTTGTACAAGGGTCTCCTAGCATACAAAAGCTCTGTAGAATACTAGTTCCACTGTCACAGGAATCTTTGTACCTACTCCTGTCCCAGAGAGGGGGGCTATTGCGGTGTCCTATGGTGCTGCAGCAGCCAGTAACACCTGGGCAGACCCATGTGCTCACCATTCAACATCAAAGTAAAGCACAGATCTACTACAGCAAGGGAGGTAGTCTGAATAATGCATGGTACAGCATGGTACAGCATGGCACAGCTGAGACAGACACCCAAAAGGGCAACATGGACTAGTTGTCCACATAAGGGGGATTTCTCATCCTATGAAAGCTCTCTGCTCCTGTGTCCTCAGCATTTTTAACCTGACACTTGAAAAATGTCAGCTCAGGAGTCCATGCAGTACCACCAGCAAACAAGCTCGGGGCATGGGGATGAGTATCCACTGAGGTCTGGGAGGAGGTTGCAGAATGAACAGCATACCCA
Source organism: Pampusana beccarii (assembly GCA_013399365.1). Classification (NCBI taxonomy): domain Eukaryota; kingdom Metazoa; phylum Chordata; class Aves; order Columbiformes; family Columbidae; genus Pampusana; species Pampusana beccarii. The sequence goes on along the minus strand of VWYH01006860.1, from coordinate 714,205 downwards.
TTAGGGAATAGTTAAGACACGCAACGAAACACTTTTTGCCTGGATTGTGTGGAATTCTTTTCATCTTGTCTTATGAGGCAGAGAAATGCACGAGATTTTGATAGAGTATCAGATTGCATGTGGTCTTCACAGATGACATTTTTACCTTGGGAAACAGCAGTAGAAAAATGTGTCCAGTGTTGATGCAGCAATTTTTGAATAGTCTAAACCATGAACTGAAACAAGCATCCTCCTGCAAAGCAAAAAGCAAATGAAAGAGGGATGCGTAACAAAGTCACTGAAAACTCAGAGGAAGGTGAATCCATCAGTAAAATGCCATTCCAAGAGACCAGGAAGAAGAAGATCTAACTACTAATAACTAATTAACTCCTTAATCCATCTAGTCTGAGCCCAATGCAGGTTGGAAATGTTAGGTGGATGTGATACAAATTTCAACAAAGGATTTGCAAATCTGAAAGATTTAAAGACACCCTTGTTACCTTTTCTCTTTTGAGTGAGTTAGTTTAGACATCTTCACTCAAGTGCAGAGAGTATCTGCAGTGAGGATCTGCGTGACCCAGATACCCTCCAGTATACATACAGCTAGTGCTGTAACTGAATTATCTCTACGTACAATAAGTATCTTCATATACATTTTAAGGTCTTCCATTCCTCATTTTGGGAACCAGGAGTGGGATAAGAGTTCTAACAGAGGGCTGGTTCTTCAGTGAGAAAACTACAAAAAAGTACATGCATTGGAAAGGCAATAAATACTTTCAGAGCAACACACTGTTATGTAGGTTTGGGATGTCCTCAGGTAGAGGTAAGTACAGAGCTTTGTAATTGTTGGCTTTTACTAAAAGTGAGTCTCTGATAAATGTTTTCCTATTGCTCTTTCTGAACAGATCGTACTTTGTTTATTATAATCATAGTTTGGTGAAAAGGTTACATGTACTCTGTTATGCAACTGATTTTGCATACACTGGACTGTATTTGAGTGGGTGAAAAACCCCATGCGTGTGTTTACATTTATATTTGAAGCTTACCTAGGACATGACCTTTTTGTAAAACAAAACATTCCTAAAATGAAATTTGTTTCTTCATATTAATAGGAAAGAAACTTGTGTATAACATGATGCCAGATGTTCACTACCATCACAAATCACTCGAGAAGAAAAAAAAAAAAAGCAGGTATAATTATCTAATGAAATAATGAAGCTAGAAGTTTGGGGGAGTAATTTGTCAGGTAAATGAATCTCAACATGAACTGTGTGAGCATGGGATGACACCTTATTTGTCAGAAAGCTGTTACCTATTGGGGAGGACAACTGCTTAATTGCTCTCTTTACTTCTCTTCTTGGCTTTCCCTTGAGTTCTTCCCTACCAAAAACACACATCTTGAAGTAGACAGTAAAACTCTGAGCACCCAAAGTGACAGGTATGAAAAGCTGTGGAGCTCAGTGAAATAAATACTGATGGAGGAGGAAACTCAGACCCTTATAGCATTACAAAGATTCTGCTTGTAACTGCTGAAGAGGGCAACATGGCCAAAGCATATTGCTTCTCTTTTCTTATTCTTCTCGAAATGTTACTCATTAGTACACTTTTTAAAATGGCATACCTCACCTATAAAACGTCGATTGTAGTTTTATTTGAGGTTCAATGTGCTGTTGAACAAATGAAGGGGGAATTCTTGATCTGGAGCCTGGAACAGTCAGATACAGAATCAGTTTGGATTGAATCAAAACTTAAAAAAAAAAAAAAATCAGTCCAAATAAATAATTGTGGGTTTTTTTCAAAATAAAATATTTTCATCTGAGGTAATTACATTCTTATACTTAATATCTTAAGCAAAAAGCCCCATGCTTTTTAAAATGTTCAACAATCAAAAGAAAGTAGAGACTATGTGATGACAGCATGTGTGAGTTGCCAGTCTAGAAATTTGAACTTGTTGACCTGTGTTAGCCAGATCTGACACAGAAGCAGAAACCTTAGAGTTGTTACTTTCCAGTTTCTAGGAGGGAGGGCGTAACAGTGTTGCTAGACCTGGCCCTTCACTTCCAAAGTTAGAGCCAGCATGAATGTATAATCTGAAAAATATTATTTGCCTTTTGGAATAAAGGAGCAAACCAATCCAATGATAAGGCCATAGAAACATAATGCACTTTCTCTAAATAGAGCACTGAATCAGATTAATCAAAATCTTCATCTTGGATGAATCAAATTATGTTGCCTTAAAAAGGGAAGTTGTTCATTTGTGCCAACCTCCTCTTTTCCAGGAATTCAGACTCTGGGAATAACATCAACATGTCAGTTAAGCTGCTCAGAAACAGACTTATTTGAGTTTTAAGTGACTTCCTGTTAGTATTTACCTCTTATGTAAGTTATTAACTAAATAGAAAAGGTTATTTTCATATGCTTCTGAAGTATGGCATTCGTGGCCATGCACGCAAGCACAGGCACATGCAAGTTGCATTCCTCGATCCTGCGTCCTGGAACACTGGTTTCAGCAAGTGCTGTGCAACAGTGTTGCTGCTTATAAGATCTTGCTATTTTTTTTCCCACACTGTTATTCTGTGGCTTCCTAGTGTATAAATTCATGCTGTTATATCTCAATCAATTTCTTTCAAACGAAGGAAAGATTGCCCATGTTGAGTTCCTAATTGTGGACACTGCTGTTGCTCTGCTTGTAAACAGCAATCATTTTTTCCCCAGATTTCCCTAATAACAGAATGAATGTGTATGTATGTACATGCCTTTGCAAGGAGAAAGTTGTGGATTTGAAATGAGAGGCAAGTGTTATTGTTTAGATCTGGGAGTCCAAATATTTTGTGATTAGAAAGAATACATATATACTTTCTCACTCACCTCAAACCTCACAAGTCATTGGATCAAATCTTAGGATTGAATGGCAGATATGAATGCAGTGGAGGGGAGGTATGGTGTGGGGAGAGAGGGGTACAGCACTGCTCCTTTTGGGATTGCCAAAATTAGAAGATTTTTATGAAACAGAAAGATGTAATTTTAGAAGTAAGAGAATAAAGGTATTTTGTATTATATGATACCCATTACTGTAAAAAATGTTTCTAATTTTTCTTTTTAACTTCCATAAATATATTTGTTGAGATCAAATGGCAGTATTAAACAAATAACAACTAGAGCAAACCTATTACACAAATATAGTTTCAATGGTAAGATATTGTAAATTACTGATGCCACCAGTCATAATGTGGGTGTAACTTCTGATAGCCTGTATACAGTCATCATCAAGAAGAATGAAAGGCAGTAGCGACCAAAACTCGAAGTATTACTAGAAATAATAACCTAAATTTTTTTTTTTTTTTTAATGTGAGTCAGGGAAGAATCGGAACTGGGAAAGAGAACAGTTGTCAGAATGATATTTTTAATTAGTAGGACTTTGAGCTCGAGCAGAATGAGGATGGGAAGGATGGCAGAATCCACTTTTTTTTTTTTTTTTT